>CM060624.1:1909590-1912090 GCA_030578275.1 Meda fulgida
CCTAAATTAGAAGTACTAGTACCTAAAGTATAAGTACCTAAAGTATAAGTACTAGTACCTAAAGTATAAGTACTAGTACCTAAAGTATAAATACCTAAAGTATAAGTACTAGTACCTAAAGTATAAGTACCTAAAGTATAAGCACTAGTACCTAAAGTATAAGTACCTAAAGTATAAGTACTAGTACCTAAAGTATAAGTACCTAAAGTATAAGTACTAGTAGCTAAAGTATAAATACTATTGGCAAAAAAATGTACTAGTACCTAATGTATAAGTACTAGTAGTTAAAAAATAAGCACTAGAACCTAAAATAAGCACTAGTACCTAAAGAATAAGTACTGGTGATAGATAATAGTGACTGAAAATAGATACTAGTTTGGTTTAAGGATTAAATGTTAAAACGGCTTGCCATATAGTGGACAGTAACCTCTAATATACGAAGGCTTTAATCTGCATGACCAGACACACTCCCAGCAGCACAACACACTCTTCAGGGCGACACCGGGCCTGTGGGGACACGTCCTCCTCTATTCTGCACAACACACACAGCATTTCCAACGCATTCTCATCCTAGGGCGTCATATTTGACATATTTTGACATTTCGTCTACATCCAACGCACATGGCACCCTTTAGCGTCAATATGAGACGCAGATAGATATGGGTAGGTTTAGGTCTGGGGTAGGGTTAGGGTTAGACCGCTTTCTGGCCCATATCTATCTGCGTCTCATATTGACACTAAAGGGTGCCATGTGCGTTGGATGTAGACGAAATGTCAAAAGCGGTCAAAATGACGCCTTTGGATGAGAACGGGCTGGCATTTCATCACAGAAGATCCATGTCTTATTTCCCTGTCTGTGGCCAGACTGAGGTGACGCTCTAGCCAGTTCATTTACAGGGTCAAACACAGCGCTGCATATTCTCAGAGGTGGGCACAAATACATCAAAAACTATTTTGTTACAAAATACAAATACTGGCTCATGAAATGTAACAAAATAAAATACAAAATACGGATGTGAAAAATGTATTTAAATAAAATACATGCAATTAGTATTCTGAAAATACAAAAACACTCCCACAATAATCTTAATTTTTTTTTTATTACTGAAAGGTCAATAACAGAAATAGTAGCAATAACACAACTATGCTACAAAAGAGAAACTAAACCATAGTCATTTCAGCTAGTTGTTTTTAAGTACAACCAACTTCTCCAATAATTCAGGAGTTAATCCCCTTCTACGAGGGCGTACGGTAGACCATGCCGTTTTTAAGAGAAGCAGCGCCACTTCTTCGCCTGTGTTCAAACCTCATTCACTTCTT
Organism: Meda fulgida; assembly: GCA_030578275.1. NCBI lineage: Eukaryota > Metazoa > Chordata > Actinopteri > Cypriniformes > Leuciscidae > Meda > Meda fulgida. The sequence goes on from CM060624.1 coordinate 1,910,911, forward strand.
TGAGGAAGCCCGGTCTACAGGGGGTCACGTGATTTCCGTGCATCTAACCTGGACATCGCCATTGCCAATATCAGACCGAAAATATGGCAAAATCATTTACTATGGTGATTTTTCTTAAGTATTTGAAATACTCTAAATACACTCCCTCAAAATATTTTGTTACAAACTACATTTTATTTTTTTCCACACCTGCAAAATACAAATTACAAAATACACTAAAGTAATTAAATACGTATTTAAAATACATTTAATTGAAATACTGCCCATGTCTGCGTATTCTCATAACTCTAAACAACTTAAAGAAAACACATTCATGTGTAACTAGATGTGAATTTGCTGCAGTAAATCTCAGTGTTTGTGCACCAGCAGTAGTATAATAAATACATAATGAAGTGGGCATGAAAGAAGTTGTGATCATCTTTTCTTAGCTATTGTGATATTTATCCGAGTCAAACCGCTTCTGGAACAAATGAACAAATGTATATATCTCGCCATCAGAAATTAGAAGAGAAGAGGGGGAGAGGAAGTCTTCTGATTCAAATTACCAGGAACATGAATTTAAAACAATAATGATGTGCACAAAGGAATAATTTATAATAAACAGTGCAATATTCCATAAAAAAAAAAAAGAATTGTACATTTTGATTTCATGGAGACTTAATTTAAGCATTTTGATTAAAAAAGCATTTTTTTCAGATTTTCTAGCCATTAGCTCTGCAAATTTAACTTGTGCACAAAGTTAGAATATTACATAAAACATTTGCAAATAAAGCAGCGTTTCCACCCCATGTGTTCAAGAGAACAAAATAGTAACTTCCTGAGGAACTGATGCAAAATATCAGTAATAAAACTGTAAGTTTCTGCAATCGGCCTCTTTTTCCCTCCATCATAAACGAGTGTCTCAGAAACACAGTAAACGTGTCGTGTTCTCTGGCGCGCGGATGCTGGTGTTCGGGAACACACTCGTGTGTGTGTGTGTGTGTGTGTGTGTGTGTGTGTGTGTGTGTGTGAGAGAGACGCTTCTGGAGGGAATTACACACAATCATTCTGATTACACACTTTGACTTTCAGAAACACAAAACCAACAGTAGAAATGCTGCGATGCCATTGGTCCACTGGTTACTCCAGTTATCCAATCACAGCCTCGGCTGAGCCAAAGTCACGTGAGTTTATGGAGGGA
>CM060624.1:1917090-1944590 GCA_030578275.1 Meda fulgida
CCTAACGTTTGCTATTCGCTGGTCTTTTCCTCTCTACTGTGTCGTATATCGAGTGAAGCGCTTCTGGAACAGGAATACATGTGGGCGGGGCTTGATTCTGTCTGTGAGGAATGATTGGATGGTGGTGGTTTGCTATTGGCTGATCCATGTGATTGACAGGTTGCCCCGCCCACATCATCAGAGAAGAGATGCTGCAAGAGGAAGTTATTCTGATTCAAGATGATCATTTATAAAAAATACTGCAATATTACATAAAAAAGAAACAGCAGTTTACATCTATTCGCCTCGGATTACTGCTAATGCTGATGTTCAGAATAATCCTGTTCGCTCATCAACATTCAGGCTAACTAATAATGAACACACTGATCCTTGAGGGAGATTCCCAGCATGCATGTTGGCATGGTTACTTCCCATTAAGACTAGAGGAAGAGCACTACTGGTAGGGCTGGGCGATATGGCCAAAAAAAAGATCACGATAATTTTTTTTTTTATATCAGTCGATATCGATAATTATCGCGATAAATGTCAAATCTTTATTTCTTTCAAGTTTAAAGGCAGATTTTTGCTCCTAAGTGAAAGTTTTATCAAAGTTTTTATAAATCGTTTTATCGAGAAAAATTATATCGCGATCGGGAGACCTTTATGAAGAGTTTTATAGTCTGTCGGTTTATTACTAATCTCTTATCTCTCCATATTTGGATGAATGCATCAACACACTTACATTTGTCTTATTTAAAAAACATTTAAACAGACAACACAGAATTTCTGGGGGGAAAAACATTTTGCAGGGCCTTATTATTACAATAAAATATTATAATGAAATTATTAAAGATATAGGAATTCAATAAATTAGATGTTTAATTAAATTATGAATCAAACGCACAATTAAAACGGAATCCAGAAAAATTACTACAAATGTTTTTTTTTAAAAAGAATATGGTGAAAATAAAACAGAATTTGGGGAAAAACTGTTTTATAAATAAACATGATTTCCATCAGACATGCCTTTTTAATTACTAAAATTCAATTAAACCATTAAAGTGGAATCCAGAAAAGATTTAAACACACAAAACAAAAAATTAATTTGGGAAAAAATAAAACATAATTGGGGGGGGGGGGGGTAAAATAGAAATCTAAAATAGATTTCCGAGGGACTTAATATAATAATTTATTACAATCTTAACTAATTACATTGTATAAGTTCTGTGATTTCAATTGATTAGACATGCTTTTTGATTAAAAGCACTAAAGAGGAATACAGAAAAGATTTAAACCGATATAGAAATTGCAGAAGAATTCTGGGATTTTGGGAGATTTCATAGTGACTTAATGTAATAATTGATAAAAAATTAACATAGTTTCATGATGTCAATTAATCAGATATGTTTTTTAAATTCTAAAATTCAATTCAAATTCAATACCACTAATCTAGAAAATATTTAAACCAAAAAAAAAGAACAAATATGAGAAAAAATTAAACTGATTTCGGGATAAAACTGAGTTTATAGCAGCAGAATTAAGGGGTTGATGCAGAGCCCAGAACGCCCGAATCAAATTAATATTTCACATGCATTTATTTATTCATATAAGTATCCCAGTAATATGCAGGATAATGTCCAGTAATATGCTTTGTGTCTGAGGCAAACACACTTTCACGTCCTTCACTGCATCCAGGCAGAAATAGCGAGGAGCGCGTCCAAACCTCGTCTGAGGAAGAGCTGATCCCACTCTGCAGATCCAGTCTGAAAGCATCCGTTACTCGGAACATCTCACAGAACACGCTGCTCGAGACATTCCTGATGCAAAACTACATCTGATGGAGTCCAGTCAGAAAAACAGAATTTACAGTTTCAGAATGTCAAGGAATTTGGATGAATAAATCAAAAATAGTGCTGAACACTTAACAACAGTAAGTGATTAAAGGAGTAGTTCACTTTAAAAAAAACTTTTGCTGATAATGTACTCACCCCCATCTCATCCAAGATGTCCATGTCTTTCTTTCTTCAGTCGAAAAGAAATGAAGGTTTTTGATGAAAACACTCCAGGATTTTCTCCATATAATGGACTTCAATGGGGTCCAAACGGTTCAAGGTCCAGATGAGCGTTTCAGTGCAGCTCCAAAGGGCTTTAAACGCCACCAGACGATGAATAAGGGTCTTATCTAGCGAAACCAGCGTCATTTCACAAATAAATAAAGTTTAAGTTTTATAAGCACAAACGCTCGCCTTGCTCTGTTCTGTGATGCGCGTTCGTGACGTCACGTAATACGCAGTTAAGCTGAAAAGGTCTCGCTTCTCCTCTGTGTATTCCGGTTCAGAGAGGCGTAAAACTGCATCTCATCTTCTCCTCGAAGCTCAAAATCGTCCGACATCGTTGTTTTACCTTTTAACTTCCTTTTTCTGTAAACGGCGTTTGACTTTGTTTGCGCGTTCAACTTGTAAACACTGACTCGCACATACGCCGCGCGAGACCTTTTCAGCGTAACTGCGTATTACGTGACGTCACGAACGCGCATCACAGAACAGAGCAAGGCGAGCGTTTGTGCTTATAAAACTTAAACTTTATTTATTTGTGAAATGACGCTGGTTTCGCTAGATAAGACCCTTATTCATCGTCTGGTGGCGTTTAAAGCCCTTTGAAGCTGCACTGAAACGCTCATCTGGACCTTGAACCGTTTGGACCCCATTGAAGTCCATTATATGGAGAAAAATCCTGGAATGTTTTCATCAAAAACCTTCATTTCTGTTCGACTGAAGAAAGAAAGACATGGACATCTCGGATGAGATGGGGGTGAGTACATTATCAGCAGCAGTTTCTTTAAAAGTGAACTAATCCTTCAAGTTTTATTATTTCAATTAATTTAACATGCTTTGATTACCAAAATTGGTCATTGATTTAGATTATTAAATTATTAAAGTTATAGGAATTCAATCAATGAGACGTACTTGTTGATTTTTAATTTATTTGGTAACACTTTACAATAAGGTTCATTAGTTAACATGAACTAAGAATGAACAATACTTCTACAGCATTTATTAATCTTAGTTAATATTAATTACAACATTTACTAATAAGTTATAAAATCAAAGGTTGTATTTGTTAACATTAGTTAATGCGCTGTGAACTAACATGAACAAACAATGAACGGCTGTATTTTTATTAACTAACATTAACAAAGATGAACTAACAATGAGCAATACATTTTTACAGTATTTATTAATGTTATTTAATGCATTAACTAATGAACCTTATTGTAAAGTGTTACCAATAAACTCATAATTTCTTCTTATCAATAGTTATTAAGCTTGTTAAGTTTTGGTATTGGGTGATTAAGGGATGTAGAATATGATCATGCAGAATAAGGCATTAATATGTGCTTTATAAGTACTAATAAACATATGGATAAATGATATTAATGTACAGTAAGCTGAGGCTGGAAACAATCCTCACATTATCACAAGCTCTCCTCTCTCCTCAGCCCCTCCTCATTTGCATAATGAGGCAGAAATGCATACAGAAATGTAAAAACGACAGGCAGAAATAAATAGCATTGAAGAAATAAATAGGATAAAAAAATACAAAGGAAGAATAAAACAGACAAAAATATTATAACATGCACATAAGTAAATAAGGTAATTATTACAAAGGTGAATAAATAAAGAAGCTAATTAAGAGATATATACATTTATGTCTCACTGTATAATTTAATTTCTACCTACATTTCTTTGTTTATTGTATTTTTGGGGGCAATTAATTGTATTCTTATTTATTTATTGAGCATTTATTTATTTCTGTATTTGTTTTTAAATATGGCAGAGCTGGTCCTCCATACTTACTATTGTAATAACTGTAAATAATGCATAACTACAAGTAACTAATAAAACAAACCCTAATTCTATAACTGTAATAACTGTATTACTGTACATATAGTTAATTAAAGTCCGCCTGTGGTTGAAAATCCAGCTTTTAGTGTTGTTTATATGTCTATGTGGTGTTTTTAATATGCTTTAAGACACACATGTGTAAGTTCATAAGTCGACAGCATTGCTGAGTATTTTCTGCTTACAACTGCAGTGAACAAAAGACAGTCTCAAAAACACGGTGTGAAATCGTCTATAAAAGCTTCTCTAAATGAGCTAATGAGTGTTACTCTCTCAACAGCACAAAAATAGCAGAAATCGGCCGACTCTTGGGACGCTCCCAGCTGTGTGTGCGCATTGACTCTGAGATGACAAACGAGGCGCGTCTGAAAGCGCAGCGCTGGAGTACTAACGCCATGAACTCAATATCAGAGGGAAGACCAGCTGTAATCTCAACGGATTCACAGCATCTAATAGTGATTGACAGGAAAGAGGAAAGTTTGATCATTATTTACATGATTTGAGCTTCTAACGGCAGCTGCAGTGACGTGATGACTTTACCAATTAGAGATTGGCTTATTACATCATATTATGCGTTTAATTTTCTCCCATGCACACATAGTAAACGAGTCGAGAGCACAGTCTCTGATGACAGGGATCACTGTACGTCCATATCTGACGGTGCAAAATACATATTTAAGCAACTTTAATATAATCCACATGACTTCAGCTGACAAACAAGGGTCTCTATAGCGAAACGATCGGTCTTTAAGAAAAAAATTTAAATTGCATATACTTTTTAACTGCAAATATTCACCTTGGAAGCTTGTTTCTGCCACGGAATAAAACTATTTAAAAGATAAATGCAACTTTTTTTCTCAGAACTGCGACATATAAAGTCGATTTCTGAGAGTGGAAAAATTCAGCTACTTTCTCAGAACTGCGAGTTTATCATGCGATCCTGAGATAAAAAGTCATAATTGTGAGAGAAAAAGTCGCAATTACATTTTTTATAGGTGACCTGTTCCTTTAACAAAGGGTATGTTTACACGACAATGATGTACTGAAAACGGAAAAAGATTTTCCTTGGTGTTTTTCGCGGACAGACGACACGATCCTGTTCACACGGATCTACAAAAACGGCTAAAACGCTGTATCTAATGCCAGGCCAGTAGATGGCGATGTCACTTTGTGAAGAAACTACATATAGTCTGAATATGTAAAATGCATGCGCATGATGTCATCGTTTTCACATATTCATGTTTTTTTTGCCAAAACTGACATACAAAATAAATTAATGAACAACATAAAAACATTAAAAGCTGGATTTTCACCACAGGGGACTTTAATATTAACGATTACAATGAACAATTCTTCTATAGCATTTATTATCTAAATGTAAATGTTAATCTGCAAAAATCGTATCTGTTAACATTCATTAATGCATTGTGAACATGCACATGAACATTATTAACTAACATTGATAAAGGTTAATAAATACTGTATATGATATATTACTCAATGTTATGTTATGTTATTACTCTTATTCTAAAGTTATTACGAAAAGGCTACACAAAAAAGAACATAAGTAACAATTAAGCGAAAATATATAAAACAAAAGCTAATTCAAAATATGAAACAACTATAATATCTACAGGTGAAACTTGAACTCGATTAGAATATTGTGCAAAAGTTATAATTTTGATGATTATGGCTTACAGCTTATGAAAACCCCAAATTCAAAATCTCAGAAAATTACAATATTACATGAAATCAATATTTAAAAAAAGGATTTTAAATACAGAAATGTCGGCCCTCTGAAAGGTATAATCATGCATATGTATATAGTTATATATACAAAAAATACTGAAATTCACGAACATCGTGCACAATATTTTTTTGCACGATATTCTAATGTTTCGAGTCTCACCGGTATATGCTATATTCACAAGGTTGCGTATAGAAGGTGACGATCTTCATAATAATCCAGTCATTTCAGTAGTTTGCATCTCACAGCACTACAGATGTGTAAATAATCCATTATAACTCTTATTTTGTGTAAATGCGTAATGCACTTAAGTGTTAATCATGAATTTAAAAGCAAGTAGCGTGGATGAGTGTGCGCATGAAGACAGAAACACGTGTGTCGTGAAAGGAAGGAGTGTGAGCCTCAGCCGTCCAGGACATGCGAGCGCTGCTGATGTTCTTCAGCCGGATCATAACTCAAGCAAATGGAGGGAATGTTCCTTCAAGGGCAAAAGAGGACGTTCATTCTTCAGTCTCCAGCTGACAGAGCTTCATCACACGAGTCTCTGCTGTTTAAACCAGACTCAATCCAGATCACACGCCTCTTACCGGTTTACATGATTACAGTATCTGTCTGTCTATCTGTCTGTCTATCTAGCCGTCCGTCCGTCCGTCCGTCCGTCCGTCCGTCCGTCCGTCTGTCTATCTATCTATCTATCTGTCTGTCTATCTATCTATCTATCTGTCTGTCTCTCTGTCTATCTGTCTATCTATCTGTCTATCTGTCTGTCCATCCATCCATCCATCCATCCGTCTATCTGTCTGTCTATCTATCTATCTATATCTATCTATCTATATCCATCTATCTGTCTATCTATCTATCTGTCTATATCTATCCATCTGTCTCTATCTATCTCTGTCTATCCATCCGTCTGTCTGTCTGTCTGTCTGTCTCTCTGTCTCTCTATCTATCTATCTATCTGTCTGTCTATCTCTATCTATCCATCTATCTGTCTGTCTATATCTATCTATCTATCTGTCTGTCTATCTGTCTATCCATCCATCCATCCATCCGTCTGTCCATCTATCCATCTATCTATCTATCTGTCTATCTCTATCTATCCATCTATCTATCTGTCTATCTGTCTGTCTGTCTGTATATCTCTATCTATCCATCCATCCATCTATCTCTGTCTATATCTATCCATCCATCCGTCTATCTGTCTGTCTATCTATCTATCTATATCTATCTATCTATATCCATCTATCTGTCTATCTATCTATCTGTCTATATCTATCCATCTGTCTCTATCTATCTCTGTCTATCCATCTGTCTGTCTGTCTGTCTATCTATCTATCTCTATCTATCTATCTATCCATCCATCTGCCTTCTTTATGGAAAGAAAAAAAGGTCCTCAATATTTTTTCACTATTCTCCTGTATCTGTATCCTGTTATTATTGTAAAAGTTTTAAAAAAATTAAATCCCTAAAAGGTTCCCTCTTTTCTTCTAATCTAGTCAACACAGTCTAGAAGTGATCAGTATGAAAACCCAAAAGCACAGTAATATTAATAACAGATAACAGTAATAATAATAAATGTGACTTAATTAATTAAATAAATATTTAAAAACTAAATATATGGAACATTAATTAATCCATAAATTAATAAATAATTCGTAAATATTAGTAAAAAAGTGTGTGTGTGTGTGTGTGTGTGTGTGTGTGTGTGTTTAGCGGGTACAGGCAATAATCAAGCAGAAATACATAAGATCAGGTCCCGCTCGAGCAACAATAAAGACATCTCTCAGCGGCTCAGCTGATTCAGAGACGAGTACGAGTATTTAATGTTCCACCGATGACACACTTCAGTCGAGATCAATCCCCAAACCAGCTCATCTCACTCCATTCACACCAATATTTAACAGTCCACTTCATGCAAACATCGAATTCAATTAAATAACTGATACCAAGTCATCATAAGAGACTGACAGTCTGTGCCTAGTTTAATTACCAATGCCAGAAAGCTCTAAGAGTTAAAGACAACATTTCTATGGGATATTTGACTGTAAGATCAGATCGATACAGAAATATGGAGTCAGAACACGATGAAGGGCTTTACCAACAGCTGAGTCACACTTTAACGTAGTTTTTATGGTTGTGAAACCCCTAATGCATGATTTTACACCATTACAGCCTCATGTAATTGTATCTCTCTGTCTGCTATTTGCTTTAAACCCAGTTTAAGTATATGCATTATAAAAGTTTTTGAATGCATTTATTATGCACCTTATAATGCATTGCATGATCTAATGAATAATTGTAACCACAGTTATAATGCATTATAATACTTATCTATCGGCAAATATAATAATGCATTTAACATGAAAAGATATAATGCATTAGAACATACATTATGAATATCTTTATGGCGCATGATTTTACATAAAGGCTTGAATCTTCATCTTCATGTCACAGCGCTGGCTCTGATGCACTCATCACACGCAAAACTCACTCATTCACAGCTAAATATATGACATTTGCTGCAAATGCTGATATTCATATGGACAAAAAGTCCGATGAAATTCTGATAGCTTGTGATCAATGAGATCTTTATAATGGTTTAGCATAACATGCATATAAATATCAGTATATCTGCCAATAGCGTCTTAGTATGATATTTAAACGCTTATTTTTATGATCAAAGCTCTGTCGTTTTAAAACACATAATGCAATACAATGATGATTGAGAGACGCACAAATAAACCTTCATCAAAAGCCTGATGATCATATTTGATACTCATAATTTTTATAATAAATGATGTCTGGATAATCAAGTAACCCGAAGCTGCTTCAGTGCAATAATATCAAAGTTATTCTTATGTTTACTTGACAAAAATCATATTTCACAGCAAAAAGAGGCTGAAGGAGGACTTTCGCACTAAAAGCATGTATAGATTGTGTGCAACAAACGTTTTGATCATGTTGATCATTTAAAAGGCATTAGAAATATGATACAGTAGCTTCACAAGGTTAATATTTCATGCAAATCTTCTGAGATATTCTTAGCCTATCAATTCTTCTCATAACTCTGTCTAACAGCCGTTTGTGATGAATGCTTGAGTGTGTGTGTGGCCCCAGCTTCACGTCTCTACTGCAAACATGCAGTCGATCAATACGGGTTTACAACGGCCAGTGGCTCATGAAGCCACAAAATACACTTTACATTGCTTTTCATCAACGTGGAATCTGCATCTGCCATTCAGAACATAAAAACTCATTGTATTTTGGATCATTTGGTGATGCTTTCAGCTATACTCTCAGATCAGTGTAACATATTTTGCCATGTTTAAATGAATTCAGCCAGTTTTCCCCCGACTTAGAAGCAGTTTCTGAGAGAATCACTCTGCCGACATGAGTGACAGCATTACCAGAGGAGCCACACACACACACACACACACACACACACACACACACACACACACACAGCGTCAGCAGAGTCTGTCCTCTGACCTGTGAGACATCAGTTCACACTGCACCGCTCCTGTGGGACTGATGTGTGTGTGTGTGTGTGTGTGTGTGTGTGTGTTTGACCGCTTCAACACACACCAGCACTACAATAGACCAAGACAACAATGGCAGAGCATCTCAAAGAAACCAAAGAAAAACATCCTGCTACTATAGCAACAGCCAATCGCAGTGACCAATAACATCATCACTGAGTTTCAATGCTATAAATTATGAATTACATGCAACTAACTCTAAACCAAACCTAATCCTAACCTCAAACACATCTGCTTGTTCTTTATTATGACTGCTTTCCACATTATACATTAATAGTTAAATCATAGCACTATGCAATATAGATATTTATGCATTTAGAAGTAGGCCTGTCACAATTATTGATTAATCGTCTAATCATGGTCGTTCAATCTAATCACAATTAGGATAACAGCAATAATTGTGCAATTAAATTTTTTTTTATTTAATTTAAATTTTGCCAAAGTATGTATTTATTACATTATATTAATTTCAATAGTGTTTTAGGGTACTTTTTTGTGTAACGTTGTCACAACGATCCCGTTCAAACGGATCCATGAAAGAGAATAAAAACGGCCAGTAGATGGCGATGTCACTTTGTAAGAAACACACACGCCTATAGAATGAATACGTAATACACACGTCCATGACGTCACCGTTTTCACAAACTCCAGTTTTTGTAGTTTACAGAGATGACGACGATATCTTTTTCAAAAACTTGCACTTTGAATCCCGTTTTCAGGCCACCAACACGCTGCTGTCGTATAAATGAACGACCAAAACGCATAAAAAGTTGAAAGTAGTGTCACGTAAACTCATCCCATGATAATTTACTCATTAATATACCCCTGATCACACTATATCATAGGATGATGATTTCAATTATTGGAGGAACATGTGCACTTGATTCATTAAAGGAAAAAAACAATACATGTTATTGTCATATAAAAACTTTAAACCCAATTCATATTATAACTGCAGCAGTTCATTCATATTTCTTGTTTACATTAAAACACAGCTCATGGCTTCATGCAGCGTCTCTTTCAGCAGATCCAGCTCAAAACACTGGACCATCTCTGATCTGATCTAAACTCGCGGACAGCACCGGCGCAGATGAAGACTTCACCAGACATCTCACGCAATATTTCTTACATAACGCAAAGATATGAAAGGCAAAAGAGGTTTGCTGTGTTATTTGGACTATATGCAGAATTTTTAAACTACAGGAAAACCTGTAAAATAAATAAATAAATAAAAATAATAATAAATAAAATAAATAATATTATTACAATAAATTAGTAAAATTGAAACAAATAATTAATAATATATATAAATATTCATAAAAACATTAAATTGATAAATATAAAAATATATATTTTAAATAATTTGATTACAATTAAACAAATAAATGAATGATACAATTAACAGTACATTACTGTAGTGAGTATAATAATAATAAAACTTAATAGAAACTAATTTTAGATCCATAATGTTAATGTATAATATCAGTGTATAAATTTGTTGTTTATAAAAGATAGCTTTCTTTCCAATTTTAGGATGAGGGTCCCTGGCATCATGAGGATGATCATATTTAGGGGTCCATTGCATCTAAAAAGATTGAAAACACCTGTATGTATAGCAACAGCTATTATACTTCCACTGTATCTACATGCCCCATTCATTTTCTTAAGGTGCTCCAATAACCTTGGTTTTATTTAGAACTTCATTTCGAAAATCATTATGTACAGTGTAGTTACTCAGTCCAAAGCTTCTGGCAAACAAGCACTCGACCTGCGATAAACTCAATCAAAACTTAGCCTACAGACCCAGGGTCCAATTTTTAAAACACACCTGACCCAACATATAGAAATAACAACAATAACAAAAAATAAATAAAAATACATCAATGCGTCACAAAAATACGGAAGTAGTGTTCCCACAATGTCTCATCTCATCGCCATACATCTACATCACAGCACGAACCAATCAGAACCGCACAAACCTTGACGGTGACCTGCGCGTGCATGGCAAAAGATTGAAAACACCTGCATGTATCTATAGCAACATGCAGCTGCACTCTATCTGCATTCACCATGTATTTTCTTAAGGTTCTCTAATAACCTTGTTTTCATTTATAAAATAATTTTACAGTGTAACGTTAGTTACTCAATCCACGTAGCCTACTGAAGCTTCTGGAAAACAAACACTCGACCTGTAACAGCACGTGCGCTTCCATCAATCAATCAATTAATCAATCAAATCAAAACTTTATTACAGACTCAGGGTCCTATTTTTTTAAAACACATCCAACATATAAAACAACAACAACAACAAATGCGTTACAAAAATACAAGAGTACCAGTGTTTCCACAATTCCTCATCTCATTAACAGAACCGCACAAACTGGGCAGCTGCGCGTGGCACTGTATCTACATTTCCATGTGTTTTCTTAAGGTACTCCTAATTGGTTTAATTTAGAAAATAAAAATTACAGTGTAGTTACTCAATCCAAGTACTGAAGCTTCTGGCAAATAAACACTCGACCAGCAACAGCACGTGCGCTTCCCTCATCATCAACAGCACGAATCAATCAGTATCGATCAGAACCGCACAAACCTTGACCGGGGAGTTGCGTGTGGAGACGGGCAGGTCCCGCACAGTTGTGCCCGGGGGAGACGCCGATACCCCGGCCGCGCATCCCGCGAGCCCCGTCCTCCCTCCCCCGTTCCTCGGGCGCTGTTTAATCCCGTCCAGTAAACGGACGAGCAGAATATTGGCCGGCAGATCGTCGACCGCGGAGTCCACTAGTATGCGGCACTCCGGGCAGCGCAGCTCGTGTCTGGAGCTCACGATGTTCTCGAGGCAGCGGCGGCAGAAGGTGTGCTGACAGGGCAGGACTTTAGCGCTCGTGTCCAGGCGCTCCAGACACACCGAACACTCCAGCAGATCCAGCAGAGACGACTCGTCCATGTTTGCATGCAGTGCATGTGGTTATTAATGCACGGAGAACGGGTTAAGACATACCGACGGAGCGCTGGGAAGCGCGAGCGAGCGCGTCTGCTGCTGCTCCGTCTCTTTCTTCCTCTCTCTCTCTTTCTCTCTCGCACACACACACACACACACACACAGCTGTGAGGAATAGTGAGGTCATGCACGTATACGCGCTATCAAGCGCGAGGTTCAAACTCGCGTCATCATTAAGGCTGTTTGCCTGGAATACTGTCGAATGAACTTGATTTGTGCTCCAGATTCCTCAAATCACACTGCGGTTTAACTGAGTGATCACACGCAGCATTTCACCTGCTCGACCAGAAAAACAGCTGAAAAGGAGGGACACGAGAGCCATATATGGGCACTTAGCAACGCCCTAGCAACCACTCATAGCAACGTTGCTACTGCAACACCCTAAGTAGGCTATGCGATGGCAAAATGATTTAAAGTGATTGTTCAGTCAAAACTGAAAATTATGTCATTAATTACTCATCTCAAGTCGTTCCATATTATATAATCTCAAACATCAGTTGTGATTAGCAGAAGCTCAAGCATGTTCGCTTTACATGTGAGAACCAATGAGGTTCATTCTGGTGCTACGCATCACGTTTGAGCTTCTGCAAGAACCAATGAGGTTCATTCTCGTGTTACGCATCACGTTTGAGCTTCAGCGAGAACCAATGAGGTTCATTCTCGTGTTACGCATCACGTTTGAGCTTCTGCAAGAACCAATGAGGTTCATTCTCGTGTTACGCATCACGTTTGAGCTTCTGCAAGAACCAATGAGGTTCATTCTCGTGTTACGCATCACGTTTGAGCTTCTGCAAGAACCAATGAGGTTCATTCTCGTGTTACGCATCACGTTTGAGCTTCTGCAAGAACCAATGAGGTTCATTCTCGTGTTACGCATCACGTTTGAGCTTCAGCGAGAACCAATGAGGTTCATTCTCGTGTTACGCATCACGTTTGAGCTTCAGCAAGAACCAATAAGGTTCACTCTCTCGTTACGCATCACGTTTGAGCTTCTGCAAGAACCAATGAGGTTCAGTCTGGTGTTACGCATCACATTTGAGCTTCTGCAAGAACCAATGAGGTTCATTCTCGTGTTACGCATCACGTTTGAGCTTCTGCAAGAACCAATGAGGTTCATTCTCGTGTTACGCATCACGTTTGAGCTTCAGCAAGAACCAAAGATGTTCATTCTCGTGTTACGCATCACATTTGAGCTTCAGCAAGAACCAATGAGGTTCATTCTAGTGTAACGCATCACGTTTGAGCTTCTGCAAGAACCAATGAGGTTCATTCTAGTGTTACGCATCACGTTTGAGCTTCTGCAAGAACCAATGAGGTTCATTCTCGTGTTACGCATCACGTTTGAGCTTCAGCAAGAACCAATGAGGTTCATTCTTGTGTTACGCATCACATTTGAGCTTCAGCAAGAACCAATGAGGTTCATTCTAGTGTTACGCATGACGTTTGAGCTTCTGCAAGAACCAATGAGGTTCATTCTCGTGTTACGCGTCACGTTTGAGCTTCAGCAAGAACCAATGAGGTTCATTCTTGTGTTACGCATCACATTTGAGCTTCAGCAAGAACCAATGAGGTTCATTCTAGTGTTACGCATCACGTTTGAGCTTCTGCAAGAACCAATGAGGTTCATTCTCGTGTTACGCATCACGTTTGAGCTTCAGCAAGAACCAATGAGGTTCATTCTTGTGTTACGCATCACATTTGAGCTTCAGCAAGAACCAATGAGGTTCATTCTAGTGTTACGCATGACGTTTGAGCTTCTGCAAGAACCAATGAGGTTCATTCTCGTGTTACGCGTCACGTTTGAGCTTCAGCAAGAACCAATGAGGATCATTCTCGTGTTACGCATCACGTTTGAGCTTCTGCAAGAACCAATGAGGTTCATTCTCGTGTTACGCATCACGTTTGAGCTTCTGCAAGAACCAATGAGGTTCATTCTCGTGTTACGCGTCACGTTTGAGCTTCAGCAAGAACCAATGAGGATCATTCTCGTGTTACGCATCACGTTTGAGCTTCTGCAAGAACCAATGAGGTTCATTCTCGTGTTACGCATCACGTTTGAGCTTCAGCAAGAACCAATGAGGTTCATTCTCGTGTTACGCATCACGTTTGAGCTTCTGCAAGAACCAATGAGGATCATTCTCGTGTTACGCATCACGTTTGAGCTTATGCAAGAACCAATGAGGTTCATTCTCGTGTTACGCATCACGTTTGAGCTTCAGCAAGAACCAATGAGGATCATTCTCGTGTTACGCATCACGTTTGAGCTTCTGCAAGGACCAATGAGGATCATTCTCGTGTTACGCATCACGTTTGAGCTTCTGCAAGAACCAATGAGGTTCATTCTCGTGTTACGCATCACGTTTGAGCTTCAGCAAGAACCAATGAGGTTCATTCTCGTTACGCATCACATTTGAGCTTCAGCAAGAACCAATGAGGTTCATTCTAGTGTTACGCATCACGTTTGAGCTTCTGCAAGAACCAATGAGGTTCATTCTCGTGTTACGCATCACGTTTGAGCTTCAGCAAGAACCAATGAGGTTCATTCTAGTGTTACGCATCACGTTTGAGCTTCTGCAAGAACCAATGAGGTTCATTCTCGTGTTACGCATCACGTTTGAGCTTCAGCAAGAACCAATGAGGTTCATTCTAGTGTTACGCATCACGTTTGAGCTTCTGCAAGAACCAATGAGGTTCATTCTCGTGTTACGCATCACGTTTGAGCTTCAGCAAGAACCAATGAGGTTCATTCTTGTGTTACGCATCACATTTGAGCTTCAGCAAGAACCAATGAGGATCATTCTCGTGTTACGCATCACGTTTGAGCTTCTGCAAGAACCAATGAGGATCATTCTCGTGTTACGCATCACGTTTGAGCTTCTGCAAGAACCAATGAGGTTCATTCTCGTGTTACGCATCACGTTTGAGCTTCAGCAAGAACCAATGAGGATCATTCTCGTGTTACGCATCACGTTTGAGCTTCTGCAAGAACCAATGAGGATCATTCTCGTGTTACGCATCACGTTTGAGCTTCTGCAAGAACCAATGAGGTTCATTCTCGTGTTACGCATCACGTTTGAACTTCTGCAAGAACCAATGAGGTTCATTTTCGTGCGTCAAGCAGGTTTGGTTGAGCTTTGGTTCGCTGAGTGATCAGTTAAATGTGAATAAAAGCCTAAATTCAATCTGTTATTCATATAAACCGGTCGAGTCTCTTCAAAATATTTGGACTAAACCGCTCAATTCATATTGATTCGTTTTACGATCTCTTCATGAACTTTTTGAAGCGTCAAAGTGGTAGTTGCGTATCTGTCAATGGAGGGACAGAAATCTCTCAGATTTCATCGAAAAGATTTTCATTTGTGTCCCAAAGATGAACAAAAGTCTTACGGTTTGGAACGACATGAGTGTGAGTAATTATTGACAGAATTTTCATTTTTAAGTAAACTAACCCTTTAATGTTAAATGAGTAATTTATCATCGTATCGGTGTGTTTTGCATTGCATGTCCCATTATCATGATATTCAGGAAATCATAACATCCAGTTATAAATGATTTGGTATCCCTCAACTTGTAACAGTTAACTTATAAACTTTAAACACTAATAAATCATCATCATCTGCGTATTTGTATTTTGTGGGTTGGAAAATGTGTGCACTGTATTATTATTTTAAAACATGTTTAATTGGATTTGAGTTAGAACAAAATCTGTGACATTTTAATATAGCCTTATTAATATTAATACAAATGTCTTGAGTTCTTGAAACGATCACAGTGGCAGCCTTTATTGTAAAATAAATGGTTTTAATTTCACATGATTAGTGTTTTTAAACTGAAGCACCCGTTTTTGACTAAGATTAACTAAACATTACACTTGCAGTTGAGTGAATATAGCACTTTTATTATTTTAAGTTCTGTCTCACTCCAATTGAAGAATGACACTTTTAATGCACAGTGAAGTTCAAAAACAACAACAGGTGTGTCCAAATGTTAACAGCTTTATATTAAACTAAAATAACACGCCGACCAGTTTCACAGGTTAACAGTAATGCATGATGGATTTTACAACCATGTTTTATTTAGAAAAAAAGCTAAAATCACCCTGTTGTAAACCTGAAGAGCGTACTATAGTTCAGTGCTGTTATAAATTATTTTGCAATCAATAAATGCATCGATATTTGTTTCTTTCGCGTTACAGTAGCGCCACCTGCTGGCTCTAGTTCACAACTCAACTCAGTCAAATCACTGTTTAGAATCATGAAAACGATTGATAGATGTGCATGTGAGTAACTGCACATCAGATCATAGTGTGAGAATAAATAGTTATTTAATGTCGTATGTATGATTTTAAATGACAAACTGGCGCCATCTGTTGAACTTTTACAGAAATTACACTAGGATTACATTAAGAATAAAATAACAGGAGTAAAGAAAAGTTAAAAATAGGTTCCTCAATAGTTCCATGAACATCCATGGAACCACAGTAGCTTTGTATAGTAGAAAAGGGTTCTTTAGATGTTTAATGTTCTTCACATTAAGAAAAAAAATAATGTTTTGTTCACTGAAAGGCTCCAAAAATGATCCTTCAATTGCATTAATGCACCCCCAACCCCAACCCTAACCCTTGGAACCTTTATTTTCAAGGGTGTATTCATGTTTAAAATTCATTTATCGTCTTGTAAGTCGCCTGAGAATGTTCTCTTTGTGTGAGAACAGATCTGAGAGTAAACACAGCACACCTATAGACTCAGACGTGTTGTGCATGTCCAGTCCTGCCCGTTTCACACACACTGTGTGTTTGCTATGTGTAGGCCTGTGAAGAGATGATGATGTCACTTCCTCTCTCATTCTGACCACCCATGAAGAAGAGAAAGCTGCAGGTTTGAGCCTTGTGTATCTCAGATCTCAGCACACACACAGTCTGAAGTGCTCACTGCTCGCCATTCAGTCTCTCACGTTTGTTATGCTCGAGGTTTGGGTTGCATTCATAGTAAAGGTTTGAAAGACAGTTGACTGCCACTATCACACAAATCTTGACCTTAGCTGAATAATGATATTATTTTCTCCAGTGCTGAATTGAGATTGCTTCATAACTAGCGAAGTTTGCAACACTGAACTGAACTGAATAATTGTAAAAGTCACCTTATTTATACAGCGCTTTTTACAATACAGAGTGTTTCAAAGCAGCTTTACAGTGAAAACAGGAAAATAATGCAACAAAGTTTGTTTCCAGAAGAAAATAGCCTCACAGTCCAGCTTAAGTAAGTTCAGTGATGGTTCATTTTTGTTGTAAAGAAAAGTTATTAATTTAGTTCATTTATATATGGAGAAAACAGTGATGTCATCGTCAGCTCAGTTCAGTTCTCATATAATGCTGAAAATGCAGGAGATCAATAATATTGTTGAATATTAGAGAATATTAGAATGTTGTTTAATATTTAGAGCTGAATGTGAATCAGTATCATATTTGCTAAAGTTTGCATCATTGATATGCCTGTGAAGCTGCTTTTGAAATGTGTATAGTGTGGTGAGATCTGGTATCACCTCAGCTCCTGAAGAGCCCCTGGTATCGAAGTAGCCAGGTAGCCTTTTGCTGTCAGGTCAGAAATCTTGGATACTACTCCTTACTAGCTCCTTTAACATATACCAGTAAATCTAGGTATATCCCTACACTCACGTGAAACAATATATTATCATCAACAACCATTAATCACATTCATGCTTACCCTCCTAGAAGTCGAAGCTTTCGTGGAGTCCTGGTGTTTCTTGGTCTTTGCAAGAAATATGATAATGCTCTTTCTATTACTTATAGAACTGTCTTTATGAACTGAAGTAATGAACTGAACAATACTTGTCTTTATGGAAAATAAAAATTTATTTGAACAAAAGATAAAAGTACTGGTTAAACAATGATTAGTATTAGCAAAATAATAAACAGTTACAGGTTATAATACTTCAGTTTATCCAATCTCAACAGGGCAGTCCTGTATGAGTGGAAAGATTACATAGGTAGTTTACCTTATGTACAGTTCCAGCAATAGATGTAAAAAATAACTTGATCTCGTTATGAGCAATTCAAGTGAAAATAATACAACAGAGCAAATCAATCAAAAAGAATTTCAGTTAAGAAATTGGTCAGAAGAGGAGTTCTCTTCAGGGATGCACCCAACATCACCCTCTAAGATGCAACAACTTAACATTGAAAAGCAGTCATATATATATGGAACTGGGTTACATTGTTCCTTAAGCAATTTGGGTTTTTTCCAGAGGAAGTATATCTTCTTGCCACATACATTGTATACGTGGGTCTCTGCATCTTCCGATTGCAAGGCTTCCTGTCAAACAACATTCCCCTTGCGTGTGCATTCCTTTGTTCCTCTTTTATCGATATTGCGTTGTTTCCGGTTTCTTCCCGGGTGTGTGTGTGTGTGCGTGTACGTATCTGCATGTGTTCTTGTAAGTTCATCACGATTCATACAATTCCCTACACCCCCTCTTGAAGTTACAACAACACTTTCCTTAATCTGTCGAGGATAAATGACATCAAGTACATCAAGTTTAGCAGTAAAAACATAAACACTGGGCACAATAAAATCCAAACAGCACTCATAGAACCTATATCTCAATTCAGATTCTCTCCGAAAGAAGCCAATCGTCAGTCTTCCGTGCTGCGCCAACAGACTGCCCATCGTTTGCCGATACCATTTCCGGCTTACCGGCCTCCACCAAAAAGAGTCCCTTTCTCTCGGGGCCTGATCCAGTCTCATCAGATCCTGTGGAAACAAGGCCAGTTCGGTACCACTGCCCGTCAGGCTCTCGTCCAACACTCTCGGTTCCCATCGGACCTGTGTCAGACGCTCCAGACAGATCTGTATTTGGATCAATGACAAGTACACAGACAACTCGGCCGTTAATACGCGCCTGTTTTGTGCAGAAGCCCAGGACTATCTGATTAGCTTTAAAATAGGTCTGAATGTTAGCACAGCACGCATCCTGAGACATTAGCTCTTTATTAAAAAATCCAAATACGTCATCTAATTCGATGACTATCCAATTCATGTCAAGAAAAAATCTCATTTCCCCATAGGTAAAAGACTGAGTGCGGTCTGGACCGTCTATATGGGCCCCCTGTCTACCAAAACAAATACTTCTCATGTCAGACATTTTATATCCATTCTGTATCGTACATTCTGGACACACAAATCTAAAATCATTTAAACGTCTTTTGTAAGTTTCGATTTTCATAGTATAACCCTCGAACATAAAACAATCATCACAGATCATGAACTGCCCATGTCGAGGTGCAATCCTCCAGTCATCTGGAACCTATTACAACAACACAAAACCATAATGATAAAGAAAAATAACCCATCTTTACTCATGAGGTTGTGCAAAGTAAATACAACCAGAAACCAAAAATTGTTATCACATTCCAATGTCGAAACAAAACAAACCAAAACAAAATCCATCATCAAGGCCTGAGGACATGATCATTCAATCTGCCATTTAGACAATTGTTGCACATCAGGGGGCCCTCCTGATCTACAACAACCCAATGACTTGACCAGTCACCACACCTCAAAGATGCCAAAAGTTATAGAAAACAAAAGCATACTTGACATGAAAAGATAAGTCTGAAATCATGTCCCTTATTTTCTTTTTTTTTTTTTTTTTTCAATACACTGCATCTGACCATTGTATATCAACCAGATTGCAAGTCATTCCGAAAATTGTCAATTCTTCTCCACATAAAAGAATAATCGTTAATACCAAAAAGAATAGCAATCATGAATAGCTTCGGCTCATTCACATGTCTTGAACTCCTGGAAATCTCATGTTTTGTAGCAGCTGAATTGCAGAAACCCTATCGCCTTTGGTTTTTCGTGGCGGACCTCGCCTAGGTTTAGGACTGTCTTCTTCCTCCTCGGAGTTAGAATCTCTTCTTTCTTTTTTTTGTCTTGCTATTGCGGCTGCTAGGGACAGATCTACTATTGGTTTTACTGGGGATATTTTTTCTTTACTTTTGTACTCTTTCTCTGTATCAGTAGTTAAATAGTCATATTCGGATTGTGACTCTGAAGATTCTTCTTCACTCTCTGTAGTTTGTCTATATGATTCCCTACCACACTCTTTCTCTCTTTTTCCACTGACAAGTATTTTAGGTAATTTATTCCGTTTAATTTTTTCTTTGTTTCCCCGAGCTTTACCTCTGTCAGGTGTTGGCTCCCTATGCGTGGCTTTTCTCATTTTACTTATGTCATTAATTGTTGGCTCCCGTCTTCCTTTCTTTTTCTCATCCAATAACAAATAACATAATGACTTTTGCATACAATCTAACTGTTCGGCCAACATGTCAACTTTGGCTTTGAAACTAGTTTTCGGCATATCTAAGATTTCATCTGCGGTTGGTCCACTGGCTAGTTTAGCAATTTTCCGTTGTACCCCGACAAGAGTTGCTAAATACGAATCTTGCGGATCGAACACCAGTCTCGGACAGGTTAGAAATCTTCTACCTCCTAGGCTGTCATGGTCTCTTTGTAGAGAGCTGCTTCGCCTCTCGCAGGACTGATCTTTAGATCTCTTATAGTTAATTTTCTTCCTTTTAGGTAACATTTCATCTTCGCTGTAGTCTGAACTAGAACTATCACCTGACTCCTCCTTCTCCGGCATCCTATATTTATCTTTTTTCTCTGTGGAAGTTTTACACGGCTTAAACAACGACTTTTTTGTTTCCCATGATTCTTCTTCACATTTCATAGGATAGAACCCAGTTATGAAATTCGGGTGTTTAGTAATTGTTCCTGACTCTATTGGTATCATTCCAATTTTTCTGTCTATGTGGCTAAAGACACTCCCAGTTGCCCCATCTCCGTCAGTATGCACTGACGGGGATGGGGATCCAGCGGAGACACGAGCTCTCTGGTCTGGAATTCCCTCTCTAGTTACCTGTATTTCCTTCCCTTGAACTATTGGTATTGTAACATCACTGTCTCCGATTTCTACAGTAATTTTATCACTTTGAGTTCGTGTACCAACTACCTGGACTAGTTTTCCTAATCCTTCAACGTTAGCCGTATACAAAGTGCTTTCATCAGCTAATATTTCTTCATTCTCTTCTAGCCCTGCTTCTCTCAGTCTTTTGGTCAATTTATCTTGTGGGAGCAAAGCGATATGGGTTATTTTATCCATGACTGTGTGTCTGTTTCTTAGAGAGTTTTGGTAATTATCTTTACTTTTGAGGTTCTATAGTTTTGGGTACTCTTGTGGTCCCACCGCGCTTTTCCTCAAGATATATTACCACTTTTCGTGCTTAACCATAGAAATTTCTCTCAGGCGTCCCCGAAGATTTTCTACAGTTAGTATGAGGAAGTTACCCTCTCAGCAACTTCCTCCTTGCACTTTGGAGACACTGTACTGCGGATTTTAATGGCGTTTCAGATTTGATAATTATTTTTCACTCGGATTCATTTTATTAAATTAATAATAAACAATCCCGGACGAGCCCCCATGTGGTGAGATCTGGTATCACCTCAGCTCCTGAAGAGCCCCTGGTATCGAAGTAGCCAGGTAGCCTTTTGCTGTCAGGTCAGAAATCTTGGATACTACTCCTTACTAGCTCCTTTAACATATACCAGTAAATCTAGGTATATCCCTACACTCACGTGAAACAATATATTATCATCAACAACCATTAATCACATTCATGCTTACCCTCCTAGAAGTCGAAGCTTTCGTGGAGTCCTGGTGTTTCTTGGTCTTTGCAAGAAATATGATAATGCTCTTTCTATTACTTATAGAACTGTCTTTATGAACTGAAGTAATGAACTGAACAATACTTGTCTTTATGGAAAATAAAAATTTATTTGAACAAAAGATAAAAGTACTGGTTAAACAATGATTAGTATTAGCAAAATAATAAACAGTTACAGGTTATAATACTTCAGTTTATCCAATCTCAACAGGGCAGTCCTGTATGAGTGGAAAGATTACATAGGTAGTTTACCTTATGTACAGTTCCAGCAATAGATGTAAAAAATAACTTGATCTCGTTATGAGCAATTCAAGTGAAAATAATACAACAGAGCAAATCAATCAAAAAGAATTTCAGTTAAGAAATTGGTCAGAAGAGGAGTTCTCTTCAGGGATGCACCCAACATCACCCTCTAAGATGCAACAACTTAACATTGAAAAGCAGTCATATATATATGGAACTGGGTTACATTGTTCCTTAAGCAATTTGGGTTTTTTCCAGAGGAAGTATATCTTCTTGCCACATACATTGTATACGTGGGTCTCTGCATCTTCCGATTGCAAGGCTTCCTGTCAAACAACATTCCCCTTGCGTGTGCATTCCTTTGTTCCTCTTTTATCGATATTGCGTTGTTTCCGGTTTCTTCCCGGGTGTGTGTGTGTGTGCGTGTACGTATCTGCATGTGTTCTTGTAAGTTCATCACGATTCATACAATTCCCTACAATAGTATCAAGTATTATAGACACAGAAGTCGCTTGACTTGAGCCCTTGTTTTTCTGCTTCATATGGAAACATTTCTTCCATACAGATGACCTACATTATTTCAAGTGGGTCTGTTTTATGTCTCACATCCATCTTCATATGTAGATGGATCATTGTCCATGTCTTCATTGTCTCCGTTCACTGGATCCAGCCTCGTCCTTCAGCCTGTAGAAGCTGATGCTGCGTTTCCGTGGCAACCATTCAATGCAACAGATCCCAAAACATTACCACATCATCATCTGTTTCATGACGCTCATCTTTAACTGTGTCATGACTCATGATGCACCAATGTGCGCATACAGTGATTGAAGAAGATTCTCACACAGATCTGCTAAACACTAACTCTCATTAGTTAAGTAAGGGATAATGTACATCCAGCCGGTTGCTCTCTCAGAATAAACCTTGACAGGGTGATCAGGACCAACGCGAAGCGATGTACAGTATCCCGCTTATTATACAGTTACTGTAAATAATTAGACACGAAATATTGAAGTTGAAATACTGAGTTCAATAAACTGAACCTAACCTAATATTTTATTAGCTCTTTAAATGCAAATCTTCAGCGGAGAGAGCAGTTTCAGCGCTACAAGAGATATACAGTCATATCACTTATTACACAGCATTTCACCTCATAAATAATTATGGAGATTAGAGATATTGATTTCAGATTAAACTGTTTAAAAGCGTTCCTGTTTGTGTCTTATAATCCAACAGTGTAAAACAATAGTCATAAAATGGCCGCCGCTGCGTTTGTATGAAACAAGAGAGAGCGAGTCCACGATACTGGACGGCATAATTAAATAACTCTACACAAAATATTGATTCGCCTGAGTTTTAATATTACATTAGCTCACCAAATGCAAAACTTCCATGAAGAAAAAGCGTTCCTAGCGAGTGTATAGCGCTGCTGACATCAGGGACCCGGATGAGCCTGTGTTTCTGTTGTTCTCTGGGAATAATATACCGGCGCGACTGACCAATCAGAAGCAAGCATTCCACAGAGCCGTGTAATAAAAATTAATAATTCTGGCGGATATTGGTTTTTCATTCTTCATGTAATCCAGAGTGGATAATTGCAGACACTAAAGTAAATTTCAAAGTCACTTTTTTATACACATGAATGAAGGGAAAGTATCGGCAGAAAGAAAGTGGTCACTTCCTCTCGCCCCGGGAAAGTACATGATCCTCTCACACCTGGTTCAGAATCTCCTATCAATGAATAAACAAGTCAATAAATTATCCTGCCATCTTTGGGTCTGTAAACAAATTCCTGGACGGAATAGTTGGTAGAACATCATACAGTACATCTCTTGCACATCAATATCAAAATAATTACACAGTTCTTCATGCGTTCTAATCAGAGTCAGAGAAACAGAAAAGAGTTTGAGTTTGATCCCACTGTGATCTTCCCTTTCAAATACACACACACACACACACACACACACACACACACACACACACACACACACACACACACACACACACACACACACACACGCACACACACACACACGCACACACGCACACACGCACGCACGCACGCACGCACGCACGCACGCACGCGCGCGCACACACACACACACACACACACACACACACGCACGCACGCACGCGCGCGCACTCACACAGGGTATTAGTGCTGTCAAATCAATAATCCTCAATTAATCACATCTAACAAAAAAGTTTGTTTATATAATATGTGTGTACACATACATTAGGCCTATATAGGCTATATACTGTAAATGTGTGTGTGATGTATGTATGTACACACACAAACACACACTCTCTCTCTCTCTCTCTCTCTCTCTCTCTCTCTCTATTGGGCCTACATTTAAATTTGATTTTCATATTTGTCAGTCATGCAAAAATGAAACGGGTCAGAATTCAGCACTCATATAAATCTTGGCATAATTTAATATCTATTAATATAACTATTTGTATCTATTTAATTTTTAAAATGCATGTATTCACAATTAATTTCATTCAGTTAAAAAGTATGAACATGGTTAAAAGAGGAACAATCAATATTAATTTAGTCAAAATGGATACAAAATGGATTTACTGATGATATCTATTCCTGTTATTGTGTATTTAAAACACCTTCCTTGTATTAGTTCTATCACAGATATTTTACGTGTTTCATTTATGAATGACTGACAATATGCACCACATTGATTGGTTTATGTTGGAAATACATGTGAATTTTGCATGCAATACAAATGCATAAATCTTACATTCAGGCATTTGCTCGTTTCGGTCAGTGTGTGTGATTGCTGATTGTGCTGGTGTGTGTGAGCCGCAGGAAGGCAGCAGTGAGCTCGAGCTGCAGGCACTACCTGTCTCAGGTTCATTCTGGGTGGAGCCACACACACACACACACACACACACACACCGAGAGAAACGAGTCTGAAGCGCGTTAAGAGGAGACGGACGGTCACATGCACGCGCTCGAGTGCTCTGATTCACTGTAATGATCTGATCTCAGTCCAGACCTCTGCTTCAGCCCTGTCCTGAGAGTGTGCCAGAGCAGATCGTCCTGAAGAAGAGTGTGTGTGTGTGTTGTGCTGAAGCTCTGAAGAAGATCCTGGTGTTCCTGCAGGTAAGGCGCGCGCTTCAGGAATGCGCGAGGGAAATTCCTGTTTCTGTGAGATGCGCGCAGACCGTTATGACTTCTGCTCATGAGAACATGTTTACAGCATTAGTGTGTGTTCATCTGGTCGAATTTAGCGGTTCTGGCGGCTGGTGTTTATTATGCATGTGCTCTGAGTTGAATATGCAACAGTGGTTTTCATTTGTTACGTGTAAAATGATCGTACTGGATGTTCGCTGTTGGTCTTATATGCATCCCCGGTGTGTGTGATGTTTTAAACGGGTGTGTGAAGCACTCGCTCGGGGAATGGTTCGACTGTCCCGTGCGGAGATGAGGTGTGTGTGTGTGTGTGTCTGTGTGTGTGAGGGAAACTCCTGCATGTGGATCAGGAGACATGCACTTGCATGCACGCGCTTCTGATGTCTCTGTGACTTTGAACTGCAGCTGAAGGAGGAAATAAATCCGAGAAGAGAATGAGACAAATGTTGTTTAGGGGGAAAATGCAATAGTATCCCATAAATGCGATGATCATAACGGCGCCAGCAGAATGAAAACCAATCAAATGAGCGCGCGCTGATGGAATAATTCATTAACGGCAGGAACTTCCCTGCTAACGTTATCTTAAAGTTATGAACAAACATTGTTTTATGAACAAATGTTCGTTCAAAGTTATATGGTCTCAAAACGTTAGCACAAAAAACATTATTTATACGTCGTTATTGGACGATGTTCGTCTAGCGTTTTTAAATGTTACTTGTTTCAGAACTTTCATTGAACATTCTAAACTAACATTCCCATAATGTTTACAAAATTCTAAAACGAAATGTTCGCATAACCAAGTTCTTAAAACGTTTTATTTAAAAAAAAAAAACAACAACATAATTTTGATCACTCAGACATAATGTCTTTATAACTTAATGGGAATGTAAGCAACCGTTCTTTGAAAATATTTTTGTTAGCTGGTTGGCAGATTCATGTCAGATTATGTATTTTATATCGTTTGTAGAACCTTTATTTCCATAAACCTCTGTAGATCAAGTCCAGAAATCATAAAAAAATACGTGATACGTCATACGTGTTTTTCATATCTCTGTTCAATTTGCAATGTGTGATAATTATTACCACAGTATTTTTCAAAATAATATAATAATTACGAGCAAAAAGACCATCTTTCTTTTGAAACAAATTTGTATTGGTTGAATCGTCATCAGGTCATTTTTGTATTTATTTATTTATTTATTAAATTAAATTTTAAACATTTTGCATAATTTGACCATTACAGCATAAATTTTAATTCCATTGGGACATGGGTAAAAATCTAAAATCTAAAAAAGTAGTAAAAAAAAAAAAAAAAAAAAGGGCATGGCAAAAAGTTTCAAAGACCATCTTAATGTGACCTTAGTTTTAAATGAAAAGGGCATAAAAGTGCCTGGAGTTGAAGAAACCTTAAATGCTGAAGGTCAAAGGTCAGGTCACAGATCCCGTCAATCTATCTGAATCATTATGGAAAACAAATGTGTAGTTGAGGTTTATGATTCTCTCATTTATATATGAATTGATATGCAGTAGTAACTGTAACGATCACGCTCATAATATCTAAATAGTACAGTTAATATACATCTACAGTTGATTGCCTGTAAACAGAGAAACACGTATTTCTGCCAGAGTGTGTAGTTATAACATCTACCAGCAGGGACTAAACCGAATCAGGTTAAAGTTGACATGAAACCGAAGTTGCGCTGGTCTTTTCTTCTCTAGTGACGTATATCTGAGCCAAACGCTTCTGGAACAAGAACACATGGAGACAGAATTGATTTTGTCTGTGGGGAATTGATTGGCTGGTTGTGGTTTGCTATTGGTGGATCTCATGTGAGTGATTTTAATGATTTTAACTGAGATTTTACCTGGACAGATGGCACATGGGTTTAGACAGACAGAACACACACACACACACACACACACACACACACACACACACACACACACACACACACACACACACCTAACACACCTAACCTGCCATGAATCTATCTTTGTCTGTCTGGTAAATGTTTAGCAACACCCTAGAAACCGAACAGCTTTTAAATGTCAGTAAACAAACACTGATCACACACACACACACACACACACACACAGCTGTGTTTTTGTGATTTGTGAGGTCATTCCATAGGCGTAATGGTTTTTATAATGGACAAACTGGACAAATCCCCTTACACTGTCCCTATCCCTAAA
>CM060624.1:1949590-1972090 GCA_030578275.1 Meda fulgida
TATTTTACAACATACATTTGTTAGCTGAACTGGTCTTTGAAAGTTTTCGCAAAGCGTTAAACATTTATTATTCACTCATGGAACTTTTTGTTGTAGTTGGACGTTCATCTAATTTTTTTTAAATGTTACTTGTTTCGGAATGTTCAGAGAACGTTCAAAAGTAACATTCCCATAATGTTACTTTTGAAAAATGGGATGTTCCCTTAATGTTTGAATAACCCACAAAACATTATTTAAACGTTCCGAGAACATTCAGAAATAACAGTTTCATAACTTAATAAGAACATTAGCAAAACGTTGTTAGAACATTAGAGGTTGTTAAACGAGTGAGTCGTTTTGAACGGGCCGTTCGACGTAATAATATCCTCGTCTTCACCCTTCCCCTAGGAACAGATATTTCAGGGCTGTTAATGATAAGGATAATGATACTCTGTGTATTTATCTTAGATTATGTGGTCGTTATAAGATTAATAACCCGGGGCGGCGAGTCTGCGGTCGACTTTCAAACAGAGGCAAGTCCGGGCAGCGTCCGTGAGCGCGCTTGTGTTCGCCGCATTCCAGCCCGGCGTGTGGAGAGAAAGCACTGGATCTGGATTCTGATGAAAGCGTCTTGAGCGTGTGTGTGTGTGTTCGTTCTGTCAGATAATGAGCCGGGGCTTCAGAGGCACAGTCGTTTGGCACTCGCTTCGTTTCCTGCAAACATCGTCGTCTACTTCTCTCCCTCTCCTGTAAGTCCTGTGATGAAGCGCAGAGCCGAGGGGTTTGTAGGGGACACGTTTAGGTTGTTTTGTGCTCATCGGAGGAAGTGCCTCGTGCGGTTATAGCAAATATTCCACAGTTAGGATCGTTTTTAAGCCAGTCGTCCATTTGTAGATTGATTCCCCCTAAATAAACACAGTGACTCTAGTGTTCTAGCAACCTGATAAAAACTGTTTATTCTGCTTGAAAATAGTCATTTTCAGTGAGAATTAAAGAAGAGAGGTCTACTCTGCTCTTATTGGTCAGATGGCCCAGTGTGTTGTGATTGGTCTACTCTGCTGTGATTGGTCAGATGGCCCAGTGTGTTGTGATTGGTCTACTCTGCTCTGATTGGTCAGATGGCCCAGTGTGTTGTGATTGGTCTACTCTGCTCTGATTGGTCAGATGACCCAGTCTGTTGTGATTGGTCGACTGTGCTCTAATTGGTCAGATGGCCCAGTGTGTTGTGATTGGTCTACTCTGCTCTGATTGGTCAGATGGCCCAGTCTGTTGTGATTGGTCTACTCTGCTCTGATTGGTCAGATGGCCCAGTCTGTTGTGATTGGTCTACTCTCCTCTGATTGGTCAGATGGCCCAGTGTGTTGTGATTGGTCTACTCTGCTCTGATTGGTCAGATGGCCCAGTCTGTTGTGATTGGTCTACTCTGCTCTGATTGGTCAGATGACCTAGTCTGTTGTGATTGGTCTACTCTGCTCTGATTGGTCAGATGGCCCAGTGTGTTGTGATTGGTCTACTCTGCTCTGATTGGTCAGATGGCTCAGTGTGTTGTGATTGGTCTACTCTGCTCTGATTGGTCAGATGACCCAGTCTGTTGTGATTGGTCTACTCTACTCTGATTGGTCAGATGACCCAGTCTGTTGTGATTGGTCTACTCTGCTCTGATTGGTCAGATGACCTAGTCTGTTGTGATTGGTCTACTCTGCTCTGATTGGTCAGATGGCCCAGTGTGTTGTGATTGGTCTACTCTGCTCTGATTGGTCAGATGACCCAGTCTGTTGTGATTGGTCTACTCTCCTCTGATTGGTCAGATGACCCAGTCTGTTGTGATTGGTCTACTCTACTCTGATTGGTCAGATGACCCAGTCTGTTGTGATTGGTCTACTCTACTCTGATTGGTCAGATGACCCAGTCTGTTGTGATTGGTCTACTCTTCTCTGATTGGTCATAATTGGTTATTCAGGACACAATAACTTTGTTTATTGTGTACTTTGATATCAAAGCTTTTACATTCACAAACAGCAATATTATATATATATATATATGTCTAAAGTGGACCATCAAAATAAAGTGATACCATTTTTTCCTATTACTTAAAACTATTTAGTTTAACTATTTACTTAAATACAATTTTAGTGAAAATGAACACTGGTGTATCAACGTTAAAGAAGAACTGTGTCTATCTTTAATAAGCCCGTATGATATATGATCAGTTTACTGCTGATATTGATAACGATGCAGTGTGTGTCTTTGTTATCTCGAGTGAACATCTCTGATAAACTGCACACACGTGATCTTATCAGCTTCTAGCCGAAACTGCCTCTCTGTGTGTGTACGTGTATTTACGTGTGTGTACGAGGCATCATGGGGGCTGAAGTGAGTGAAAGTGAAGCGCTTGAGCTCAGTGCTGATGCGGGTGAGTTCACATGACAGCGGCGCCCCTATAAAACAGTCAACGTCTCAGGTTCACCAAACTATAAGACATTAGTGCAGTGAACGGGCCACTGTCATACATTACAGCAGCGGGTCTCGACCTTTGACAAACAAAACAAAAAGTTTAAAAAAATTAGAATTTTTTTGGATTGCCCAGATTCATTTTATCATGTGACGGATGAAGCTGTGCTTCTCAAAAGAATAAAATGTGAAGTTTAGTTCAATATAATTATGCTTGACAATAATTTATTTATAATTGTTTTTAATGTTTTTTCTTGCATTCTGTGACTCATCATTTCTCTCTACACTGAAACAAAAATTGGTGTAGGATTTACTTTGAAACGGTTTTCACTAATTTATTTACATTATCAAAATGACTGAATGAATGTCTTATTTGCTAAAATAATTATCAAAATTTAAGTGAGTTTATGCTTAAAACAAGAACAACGAATATCTGCCACTAGGGTTAGAAAAATAATCTTGTTTTGCTTTTGAAGTAAGATTATTTTTCTGACCCCTCTTGCAGATATTTTTTCTTATTTTATGCATTAGCTGACTACATTTTTCAGAAAACATGACTAAATATCTTCATGTATCTGGATTTAAGAATGTTTAGATATTTGTGCTGGAAAACAAGACAGAAATGCTGAGGAAGAACGTAATGTTATGGAGTGTGTGTGTGTGTGTGTGTGTGTGTGACACTGTATTCAATCTGTTGTTTGTCTCATATTTCATCATCAGCGCTCTGACAGATGTTTTCATTCTGTTCCTCATAAGATGTGTCATTAAGAGGTCATAAATCACATCACAACATTGTGTTTGCTTTTAATAATGCAGTTCAATGCTGCATGTTGTTAAACTTATACACACGTGGACTGCAGTCATATGAACTACACTGTACACACACAAAATACTGATCATTATCTGCCATTTACAGTTTATGGGCTTTCCCTTTAACCCTAAAACACAATGCAATGCTCACTGCTCTTATGGTTTTTGTGGTGTTTCATTTGTGAGTGTGAGCATATTTGTGTCATTTTGCTCATTACAGACAGTCAATATTGTGTGAGGTCAAAGGTCATGCATGCAATCACTCAGGAGTGCGTTTGCTGAAAGAATCGTTAGTCCGCAACGTTGCAATTTCTGTCGTTAACAACATAGTTCAGTGACTTAGCGCTTCCTGCAACCATAGTTCCAGCAAACATCATTGCAAACGCACAGCTCTCGACCTGTGGTTGGAAGTAGGGAAGTTAACAATTAATCGATGATCGTATTTAATAATTTAATTGATAAAACCCAGTATACCCACCCACCACACCGAAGATCCAGTTTCCATTGGTTGAACTTTCACATGACATTGGAAAACATGGATTCTGGAAGTCTAACTGCTTTAGCGAAGCAGCATGTCAATGATCTACACGCTGTCTTATGTTGTGTTTGGGCTCGTTCCAGTACACCTGCTCTAAATATAGATATGCTACTATGATGTACTTATGTTTCGCTAAGTTACAAAGCAAAACATGCTTGCGAAAATCATCTGATTACACTTGTGTTGGCGGCACATTTTCAAACTCAAACGCTTGCTATAGTTTGGTCTCTAACTAACTAAAAAAATGCTTGGTTGAGCATTTGCTTGCATGTAATTAAGGTTTAATTTATTTTAGGTTCAGTTATAGTTTTTTTTTTTCCAGTTAATAATTTTAGTGCTTTAACATACCAAACATTTCAAATTTCGCTTAAAGTTTTTCAAATAATATTTATATTTCATTTTATTTCAGCTTCATTTCAATTTTTTTTTTTTTTTTTTTTTTTTTAGTTAACAACAATAAAAATCCTGAACTGGGCATTGCGTTTAGAAAAATGATACTTTAAAACCTTTTAGTGGCTCAATTTTGAAACACGGCGGTGTTAGACATATGGCTTTATAAGAGATCATTTACAAGAGATCATTTATAAGAGATCATTTATAAGAGAACATTTCTATAAGAGATCATTTATAAGAGATCATTTATAAGAGATCATTTCTATAAGAGATCATTTATAAGAGATCATTTATAAGAGAACATTTATAAGAGATCATTTATAAGAGATCATTTACAAGAGATCATTTATAAGAGAACATTTATAAGAGATCATTTATAAGAGATCATTTATAAGAGAACATTTATAAGAGAACATTTATAAGAGATCATTTATAAGAGATCATTTATAAGAGAACATTTATAAGAGATCATTTATAAGAGATCATTTATAAGAGAACATTTATAAGAGAACATTTATAAGAGATCATTTATAAGAGATCATTTATAAGAGATCATTTATAAGAGAACATTTATAAGAGATCATTTATAAGAGATCATTTATAAGAGATCATTTTCTAGCCATTGTAGAGGCCAAATTATTCTGTCAAATGTATATTTTGTATAAAATAAAATTGAGTTAACTTAAACTTCTATACCTTTTTTGCGCATTCATTTTTTGTAGTGCAATAAATTTAACTGGTTAAATCAAGATATATATACTCAAGAAGCAAATTGATTTTGATTACCTAAAAATGTATCAGTTTTTGCCTTAAACAAGAACAAATATCTGCCAGTGGGATCAGAAAAATAAACTTAATTCAAAGGAAAAACAAGTTTATTTTTCTGACCCTATTGGCATTTCACTTGTTTTAAGCAAAAACTAGCTTAATTTTTATAATTGTTTTTAAGAAACTAAAACTTAGAATCTTCACTCATTTTGCTTCTCCAATAACTGTATTTTGATTTAAGAATCTAGCACTGAAACACTAAGAAAGTGTTCAATATCCCTGCACTAAAGTGTTCAATTCCCACAGCTCATCAGTGTTCACGTCTTTCTCTCTTGGCAGACTTTCTCTAATGGTGGAAGACAGAAACATGGGCGTGAAAGGAGGACGGACACCATCATGTCTCCTGCCTCTTCTGCTGGTAAGTCCCATCAACCCCACTGAACCAACACCCCGTCCCACGAAGCCAGACGACGTCCAAAAGCGACTACAAAGATGTCTTTGAGCGTCATGTTAATCTGTCTCCCTCCTCCTTCACGTTTGCAACACCGAATCCATCTGGCCGTCTTCCCAGAACTTAATTTCCCTGCGCAGCGTCTTAATGATAGGCTTTTAATGCCCTTCCAAAGAGCTGTGAGAGACTCAAACGACAGGTTAGCTGCAAGTGAGAGGAGATCTGTGTAATCCCGCTTATTATGACTAAATCAGCCCTTAGTGTCAATTGAGCCTTTGTTGAAGGGGAAACTGCTGCCATTTCATAACATCTAGAGCGTTATATCTATAAAGCGTTATACCAGTAAACCAAAGGCTGCAAACTTGCCGCTTCGCCCTGATATTCATTCAGTGATATAGACTTCTAAAGCACCATGATGTCATGTCTAATGATCTAGAACAAATTCAAGTCAACTCTATACACAACTAGACTCATATTTAGCACAGTGCACAAAATGAGGTGTTTTTGTCTTGTTTTGCAGTACAAATATCTACGAGAGAAAATCGATGCGTCGCTCTGAAACGATCTGTATCGTGAAAAGAGATATACAAACTAACACGGGCTCGTTGTAACACACACGGTTTCAAACTTTCCACACATGCCAGCATGAAGAAACTTAGTGTGTTTAGTTGCCATATCAACACTATATAGAGAAAAATCCATGCCTAAATTTAAAAATCTTTGGAAGATATCATTGATTGAACATTTATTTAACCATAGCAAAAGTTAATTTTTCATCACAAATTGTTTGTGTTTATTTAAAATGAGACAAATCTGATATTATTTGAATCTCTAATCTGTTATTTAACAGTTGAGATCATCTTTAATGCTGATCTAACCAGCAGAAACACTCGCCGGGTTTAAAGTTGTGCAGGGGGGCATGTTGTCACACTGCGTTACAATGAGCCTCTATGATATTCTATATATACTTTTATGAATTTTATTGAGAAACCATGAGAAAAAGGTGAATAAGGACTGAGAGTCCATGTTCAGAAATGATTAATTATGAATATGTTTTGAACTATGCAGTATAGCTGTGTTTTGCAGCATG
Organism: Meda fulgida; assembly: GCA_030578275.1. Taxonomy (NCBI): domain Eukaryota; kingdom Metazoa; phylum Chordata; class Actinopteri; order Cypriniformes; family Leuciscidae; genus Meda; species Meda fulgida. Next base: position 1,956,071 of record CM060624.1, read on the forward strand.
TTTGTTGTCAAACTTTTATTGTTTTGTTGTTAAAATGATTAAAAAATGCCATTATTTTATATGAAAAAGTTAATAATTGTATTTTATTGACACACTATTTTAGTTGGTCTTGTATATTTTATTTTATTAGATCAGATAACATTTGAATCTGTCATATGGTCATGTTACAATGAACCCCACCTATGGGGCATGTTGTCACAGTTCATTCTTTCAGGGTAAATCAAGACAAAATTATACACCGTATTAATTAAACAAAACCACATAATTGTACTAGACGTGTGAAATTAATGCGGGAAAAAATACTCTGAACCCAAAGTAGGTTTACACAGACTGAGAAAGTCTAAAAAGGTTGTGTCCCGCTCTCCCCTACAAATAAACATGACTTGAGCTATAAATGTGTTGAAAACATGCAACAAACATGATTAAATATGAAACTGCTTCATCCATTACGCAACATGTCCGAGTGATTTGCCTGCATTTCTAATAGTTTCTCTGAGATTGTGAGCAGAGGGCTATGGCAAGCCGTTTGAACCTTTATTCATTTCCAGGATATGAATTGATGATATCAACAATTTAATTGCAGATATCAGTAATTGTATTTTCACTAGTGAAATATCACCATAGGCTCCCATTCAAAATCAATTGTTGATATCAATAATTGATTTCTTACTAGTAGAAATATCATTTTTGATATCAATAATTACATTGTTACTAGTAAAAATATGAATTCCTGATATCAATAATTCAATTGTCACTAGTTGAAATGTCTATTCTTGATACCAACAATTGAATTGCTACTAGTAAAAATGTTCATTTTTGATATCTGAAAATGTATTTCTGAAATCAATATTATTTCAGGTATCTAAAATGGCTTTCTTACTAGTAACAATCACATTCATGATATCAGAAATTAACATTGTCACTAGTGAAAATTGAATTATTGATATCAAAAATGAACATTGCTACTAGTAGGAATTCAAATGTTGATATCAAGAATAGACATTTCAACTAGTGACAATTGAATTCTTTATATCAAAAATAAAGGTTTTTACTAGTAAGAAGTGTATTTCTAATATGTGAAATTGGAATTTCAACTAGTAAGAAATCAATTATTGATATGAACGATTGATTTTGAATGGCAGCCTATGGTGACATTTCACTAGTGAAAATACAATTACAGATATCAAGAATTATAGTTTTTACTAGTTGAAGTTCAATTGTTGATATTAAGAATTAGCATTGTTACTAGTGGAAATCTAATTCCTGATATTAATAACTATCATTTTAACTAGAGACAATTGAATTGTTGATATCAAGAATTCATATCCTGGAAATGAATAAAAGTTAAAACGGCTTGCCATAGATGGCCGTTTCAGATCTGCAGGGTGTGTTTTATCTCTATTCTCTTAATGAGTGACGGTGTGTTTTATCTCTATTCCCTTCATGAGTGACAGGTGTGTTTTATCTCTATTCTCTTAATGAGTGACGGTGTGTTTTATCTCTATTCTCTTCATGAGTGACAGGTGTGTTTTATCTCTATTCTCTTAATGAGTGACGGGTGTGTTTTATCTCTATTCTCTTCATGAGTGACGGTGTGTTTTATCTCTATTCTCTTCATGAGTGACAGGTGTGTTTTATCTCTATTCTCTTAACGAGTGACAGGTGTGTTTTATCTCTATTCTCTTAACGAGTGACGGGTGTGTTTTATCTCTATTCTCTTAAGGAGTGACGGGTGTGTTTTATCTCTATTCTCTTAATGAGTGACGGGTGTGTTTTATCTCCATTCTCTTAATGAGTGACGGGTGTGTTTCATCTCTATTCTCTTAATGAGTGACGGTGTGTTTTATCTCTATTCTCTTCATGAGTGACAGGTGTGTTTTATCTCTATTCTCTTAACGAGTGACAGGTGTGTTTTATCTCTATTCTCTTAACGAGTGACGGGTGTGTTTTATCTCTATTCTCTTAAGGAGTGACGGGTGTGTTTTATCTCTATTCTCTTAATGAGTGACGGGTGTGTTTTATCTCTATTCTCTTAATGAGTGACGGTGTGTTTTATCTCTATTCTCTTAATGAGTGACAGGTGTGTTTTATCTCCATTCTCTTAATGAGTGACGTGTGTTATCTCCATTCTCTTAATGAGTGACGGTGTGTTTTATCTCCATTCTCTTAATGAGTGACGGTGTGTTTTATCTCTATTCTCTTAATGAGTGACGGTGTGTTTTATCTCTATTCTCTTAATGAGTGACGGTGTGTTTTATCTCCATTCTCTTAATGAGTGACAGGTGTGTTTTATCTCTATTCTCTTAATGACTGACGGTGTGTTTTATCTCCATTCTCTTAATGAGTGACGGTGTGTTTTATCTCTATTCTCTTAATGAGTGACGGTGTGTTTTATCTCTATTCTCTTAATGAGTGACGGTTGTGTTTTATCTCTATTCTCTTAATGAGTGACGGTTGTGTTTTATCTCTATTCTCTTAATGAGTGACGGGTGTGTTTTATCTCTATTCTCTTAATGAGTGACGGTTGTGTTTTATCTCTATTCTCTTAATGAGTGACGGTTGTGTTTTATCTCTATTCTCTTAATGAGTGACGGGTGTGTTTTATCTCTATTCTCTTAATGAGTGACGGTTGTGTTTTATCTCTATTCTCTTAATGAGTGACGGTTGTGTTTTATCTCTATTCTCTTAATGAGTGACAGGTGTGTTTTATCTCTATTCTCTTAATGAGTGACGGTGTGTTTTATCTCTATTCTCTTAATGAGTGACAGGTGTGTTTTATCTCTATTCTCTTAATGAGTGACAGGTGTGTTTTATCTCTATTCTCTTAATGAGTGACAGGTGTGTTTTATCTCTATTCTCTTAATGAGTGACGGGTGTGTTTTATCTCCATTCTCTTAATGAGTGACGGGTATGTTATCTCTATTCTCTTAATGAGTGACGGTGTGTTTTACCTCTATTCTCTTCATTAGTGACGGTGTGTTTTATCTCTATTCTCTTCATGAGTGACGGTGTGTTTTATCTCTATTCTCTTAATGAGTGACGGGTGTGTTTTATCTCTATTCTCTTAATGAGTGACAGGTGTGTTTTATCTCTATTCTCTTAATGAGTGACAGGTGTGTTTTATCTCTATTCTCTTAATGAGTGACAGGTGTGTTTTATCTCTATTCTCTTAATGAGTGACAGGTGTGTTTCATCTCTATTCTCTTAATGAGTGACGGGTGTGTTTTATCTCTATTCTCTTAATGAGTGACGGTGTGTTTTATCTCTATTCTCTTAATGAGTGACGGAGTGTTTTATCTCTATTCTCTTAATGAGTGACGGTGTGTTTTATCTCTATTCTCTTCATGAGTGACGGGTGTGTTTTATCTCTATTCTCTTAATGAGTGACGGGTGTGTTTTATCTCTATTCTCTTAATGAGTGACAGGTGTGTTTTATCTCTATTCTCTTAACGAGTGACGGGTGTGTTTTATCTCTATTCTCTTAAGGAGTGACGGGTGTGTTTTATCTCTATTCTCTTAATGAGTGACGGGTGTGTTTTATCTCTATTCTCTTCATGAGTGACAGGTGTGTTTTATCTCTATTCTCTTAATGAGTGACGGAGTGTTTTATCTCTATTCTCTTAATGAGTGACGGTGTGTTTTATTTCTATTCTCTTCATGAGTGACAGGTGTGTTTTATCTCTATTCTCTTCATGAGTGACGGTGTGTTTTATCTCCATTCTCTTAATGAGTGACGGGTGTGTTTTATCTCTATTCTCTTCATGAGTGACGGGTGTGTTTTATCTCTATTCTCTTAATGAGTGACGGGTGTGTTTTATCTCCATTCTCTTAATGAGTGACGGTGTGTTTTATCTCTATTCTCTTAATGAGTGACGGGTGTGTTTTATCTCTATTCTCTTAATGAGTGACGGGTGTGTTTTATCTCCATTCTCTTAATGAGTGACGGTGTGTTTTATCTCCATTCTCTTAATGAGTGACGGGTGTGTTCTATCTCTATTCTCTTCATGAGTGACGGGTGTGTTTTATCTCTATTCTCTTAATGAGTGACGGGTGTGTTTTATCTCTATTCTCTTCATGAGTGACGGGTGTGTTTTATCTCTATTCTCTTAATGAGTGACGGGTGTGTTTTATCTCTATTCTCTTAATGAGTGACGGGTGTGTTTTATCTCTATTCTCTTCATGAGTGACGGGTGTGTTTTATCTCTATTCTCTTAATGAGTGACGGGTGTGTTTTATCTCTATTCTCTTAAAGAGTGACGGGTGTGTTTTATCTCTATTCTCTTAATGAGTGACGGGTGTGTTTTATCTCTATTCTCTTCATGAGTGACGGGTGTGTTTTATCTCTATTCTCTTAATGAGTGACGGGTGTGTTTTATCTCTATTCTCTTAATGAGTGACGGGTGTGTTTTATCTCCATTCTCTCAATGAGTGACGGGTGTGTTTTATCTCTATTCTCTTAATGAGTGACGGTGTGTTTCATCTCTATTCTCTTAATGAGTGACGGTGTGTTTCATCTCTATTCTCTTCATGAGTGACGGGTGTGTTTCATCTCTATTCTCTTCATGAGTGACGGGTGTGTTTTATCTCTATTCTCTTCATGAGTGACGGGTGTGTTTCATCTCTATTCTCTTCATGAGTGACGGGTGTGTTTCATCTCTATTCTCTTCATGAGTGACGGGTGTGTTTCATCTCTATTCTCTTCATGAGTGACGGGTGTGTTTCATCTCTATTCTCTTCATGAGTGACGGGTGTGTTTTATCTCTATTCTCTTCATGAGTGACGGGTGTGTTTCATCTCTATTCTCTTCATGAGTGACGGGTGTGTTTCATCTCTATTCTCTTCATGAGTGACGGGTGTGTTTTATCTCTATTCTCTTCATGAGTGTCGGGTGTGTTTTATCTCCATTCTCTTAATGAGTGACGGTGTGATTTATCTCTATTCTCTTAATGAGTGACGGTGTGTTTTATCTCTATTCTCTTCATGAGTGACGGTGTGATTTATCTCTATTCTCCTAATGAGTGACGGGTGTGTTTCATCCCTCTTCTCTTAATGAGTGAGGCTGTGTTTTATCTCTATTCTCTTAATGAGTGACGGGTGTGTTTTATCTCTATTCTCGCAATGAGTGACGGGTGTGTTTTATCTCTATTCTCTTAATGAGTGACGGGTGTGTTTTATCTCTATTCTCTTGATGAGTTACGGGTGTGTTTTATCTCTATTCTCTTAATGAGTGACAGGTGTGTTTCGTCTCTATTCTCTTAATGAGTGACGGTGTGTTTCGTCTCTAATCTCTTAATGAGTGACAGGTGTGTTTTATCTCTATTCTCTTAATGAGTGACGGGTGTGTTTTATCTCTATTCTCTTAAGGAGTGACGGGTGTGTTTTATCTTAATTCTCTTAATGAGTGACGGGTGTGTTTTATCTCTATTCTCTTAATGAGTGACGGGTGTGTTTTATCTCTATTCTCTTAATGAGTGACGGGTGTGTTTTATCTCTATTCTCTTCATGAGTGATGGGTGTGTTTTATCTCTATTCTCTTCATGAGTGACGGATGTGTTTTATCTCTATTCTCTTCAAGAGTGACGGGTGTGTTTTATCTCTATTCTCTTAAGGAGTGACGGGTGTGTTTTATCTCTATTCTCTTAATGAGTGACGGGTGTGTTTTATCTCTATTCTCTTAATGAGTGACGGGTGTGTTTTGTCTCTATTCTCTTAATGAGTGACGGGTGTGTTTTATCTCTATTCTCTTCATGAGTGATGGGTGTGTTTTATCTCTCTTCTCTTCATGAGTGACGGATGTGTTTTATCTCTATTCTCTTAATGAGTGACGGGTGTGTTTTATCTCCATTCTCTTAATGAGTGACAGGTGTGTTTTATCTCCATTCTCTTAATGAGTGACGGGTGTGTTTTATCTCTATTCTCTTAATGACTGACGGTGTGTTTTATCTCCATTCTCTTAATGAGTGACGGTGTGTTTTATCTCCATTCTCTTAATGAGTGACGGTGTGTTTTATCTCTATTCTCTTAATGAGTGACGGTGTGTTTTATCTCTATTCTCTTAATGAGTGACGGTGTGTTTTATCTCTATTCTCTTAATGAGTGACGGTGTGTTTTATCTCCATTCTCTTAATGAGTGACAGGTGTGTTTTATCTCTATTCTCTTAATGACTGACGGTGTGTTTTATCTCCATTCTCTTAATGAGTGACGGTGTGTTTTATCTCTATTCTCTTAATGAGTGACGGTGTGTTTTATCTCTATTCTCTTAATGAGTGACGGTTGTGTTTTATCTCTATTCTCTTAATGAGTGACGGTTGTGTTTTATCTCTATTCTCTTAATGAGTGACGGGTGTGTTTTATCTCTATTCTCTTAATGAGTGACGGTTGTGTTTTATCTCTATTCTCTTAATGAGTGACGGTTGTGTTTTATCTCTATTCTCTTAATGAGTGACGGGTGTGTTTTATCTCTATTCTCTTAATGAGTGACGGTTGTGTTTTATCTCTATTCTCTTAATGAGTGACGGTTGTGTTTTATCTCTATTCTCTTAATGAGTGACGGTTGTGTTTTATCTCTATTCTCTTCATTAGTGACGGTTGTGTTTTATCTCTATTCTCTTAATGAGTGACGGGTGTGTTTTATCTCTATTCTCTTAATGAGTGACGGTGTGTTTTATCTCTATTCTCTTAATGAGTGACAGGTGTGTTTTATCTCTATTCCCTTAATGAGTGACAGGTGTGTTTTATCTCTATTCTCTTAATGAGTGACAGGTGTGTTTTATCTCTATTCTCTTAATGAGTGACGGGTGTGTTTTATCTCCATTCTCTTAATGAGTGACGGGTATGTTATCTCTATTCTCTTAATGAGTGACGGTGTGTTTTACCTCTATTCTCTTCATTAGTGACGGTGTGTTTTATCTCTATTCTCTTCATGAGTGACGGTGTGTTTTATCTCTATTCTCTTAATGAGTGACGGGTGTGTTTTATCTCTATTCTCTTAATGAGTGACAGGTGTGTTTTATCTCTATTCTCTTAATGAGTGACAGGTGTGTTTTATCTCTATTCTCTTAATGAGTGACAGGTGTGTTTTATCTCTATTCTCTTAATGAGTGACAGGTGTGTTTCATCTCTATTCTCTTAATGAGTGACGGGTGTGTTTTATCTCTATTCTCTTAATGAGTGACGGTGTGTTTTATCTCTATTCTCTTAATGAGTGACGGAGTGTTTTATCTCTATTCTCTTAATGAGTGACGGTGTGTTTTATCTCTCTTCTCTTCATGAGTGACGGGTGTGTTTTATCTCTATTCTCTTAATGAGTGACGGGTGTGTTTTATCTCTATTCTCTTAATGAGTGACAGGTGTGTTTTATCTCTATTCTCTTAACGAGTGACGGGTGTGTTTTATCTCTATTCTCTTAAGGAGTGAGGGGTGTGTTTTATCTCTATTCTCTTAATGAGTGACGGGTGTGTTTTATTTCTATTCTCTTCATGAGTGACAGGTGTGTTTTATCTCTATTCTCTTCATGAGTGACGGTGTGTTTTATCTCCATTCTCTTAATGAGTGACGGGTGTGTTTTATCTCTATTCTCTTCATGAGTGACGGGTGTGTTTTATCTCTATTCTCTTAATGAGTGACGGGTGTGTTTTATCTCCATTCTCTTAATGAGTGACGGTGTGTTTTATCTCTATTCTCTTAATGAGTGACGGGTGTGTTTTATCTCTATTCTCTTAATGAGTGACGGGTGTGTTTTATCTCCATTCTCTTAATGAGTGACGGTGTGTTTTATCTCAATTCTCTTAATGAGTGACGGGTGTGTTCTATCTCTATTCTCTTCATGAGTGACGGGTGTGTTTTATCTCTATTCTCTTAATGAGTGACGGGTGTGTTTTATCTCTATTCTCTTCATGAGTGACGGGTGTGTTTTATCTCTATTCTCTTCATGAGTGACGGGTGTGTTTTATCTCTATTCTCTTAATGAGTGACGGGTGTGTTTTATCTCTATTCTCTTCATGAGTGACGGGTGTGTTTTATCTCTATTCTCTTAATGAGTGACGGGTGTGTTTTATCTCTATTCTCTTCATGAGTGACGGGTGTGTTTCATCTCTATTCTCTTCATGAGTGACGGGTGTGTTTCATCTCTATTCTCTTCATGAGTGACGGGTGTGTTTCATCTCTATTCTCTTCATGAGTGACGGGTGTGTTTTATCTCTATTCTCTTCATGAGTGACGGGTGTGTTTCATCTCTATTCTCTTCATGAGTGACGGGTGTGTTTGATCTCTATTCTCTTCATGAGTGACGGGTGTGTTTTATCTCTATTCTCTTCATGAGTGTCGGGTGTGTTTTATCTCCATTCTCTTAATGAGTGACGGTGTGATTTATCTCTATTCTCTTAATGAGTGACGGTGTGTTTTATCTCTATTCTCTTCATGAGTGACGGTGTGATTTATCTCTATTCTCCTAATGAGTGACGGGTGTGTTTCATCCCTCTTCTCTTAATGAGTGAGGCTGTGTTTTATCTCTATTCTCTTAATGAGTGACGGGTGTGTTTTATCTCTATTCTCGCAATGAGTGACGGGTGTGTTTTATCTCTATTCTCTTAATGAGTGACGGGTGTGTTTTATCTCTATTCTCTTGATGAGTTACGGGTGTGTTTTATCTCTATTCTCTTAATGAGTGACAGGTGTGTTTCGTCTCTATTCTCTTAATGAGTGACGGTGTGTTTCGTCTCTAATCTCTTAATGAGTGACAGGTGTGTTTTATCTCTATTCTCTTAATGAGTGACGGGTGTGTTTTATCTCTATTCTCTTAATGAGTGACGGGTGTGTTTTATCTCTATTCTCTTAATGAGTGACGGGTGTGTTTTATCTCTATTCTCTTAATGAGTGACGGGTGTGTTTTATCTCTATTCTCTTAATGAGTGACGGGTGTGTTTTATCTCTATTCTCTTCATGAGTGACGGGTGTGTTTTATCTCTATTCTCTTCATGAGTGACGGATGTGTTTTATCTCTATTCTCTTAATGAGTGACGGGTGTGTTTTATCTCTATTCTCTTAATGAGTGACGGGTGTGTTTTATCTCTATTCTCTTCATGAGTGACGGATGTGTTTTATCTCTATTCTCTTAATGAGTGACGGGTGTGTTTTATCTCTATTCTCTTAATGAGTGACGGGTGTGTTTTATCTCTATTCTCTTAATGAGTGACGGGTGTGTTTTATCTCTATTCTCTTCATGAGTGACGGGTGTGTTTTATCTCTATTCTCTTCATGAGTGACGGGTGTGTTTTATCTCCATTCTCTTAATGAGTGACGGGTGTGTTTTATCTCTATTCTCTTAATGAGTGACGGTGTGTTTTATCTCTATTCTCTTAATGAGTGACGGTGTGTTTTATCTCTATTCTCTTAATGAGTGACGGGTGTGTTTTATCTCTATTCTCTTAATGAGTGACGGGTGTGTTTTATCTCTACTCTCTTAATGAGTGTTAATGAGTGACGGGTGTGTTTTATCTCTATTCTCTTAATGAGTGACGGGTGTGTTTTATAATAATTGGCTAGTTTTTGGGCTGCTGGGTGCCCTGTTTGTGTGTGTGTGTGTGTGTGTGTGTGTGTGTAATAAGCAGAGAGTGTGTGTGTGTGTGTGTGTGTGTGTGTGTAATAAGCAGAGTGTGTGTGTGTGTGTGTGTGTGTGTGTGTAATAAGCTGAGTGTGTGTGTGTGTGTAATAAGCTGAGTGTGTGTGTGTGTGTGTAATAAGCAGAGTGTGTGTTTGTGTGTAATAAGCTGAGTGTGTGTTTGTGTGTAATAAGCAGAGTGTGTGTGTGTAATAAGCAGAGTGTACGCATGTTGTGGTCCCATCTAAAGGCCCACATTACTCTTTAAATTACAAAAAAAATATTGTGACATTGACTTTAGACCTTGTTCCAGTCGATCAATGGCTCAGTGTATTTCAGTTCCTCAAAACAGTAACGCTCCAGCAACGCGCCTGAACACACACTCGTCCTCAGACCAGCAGCTCATGGGCCACAGATGCATTTGCTAATTCAACAACTTTAGGATTTCTCAAGCCAATCTATTCATAATTCATCACAGCAGTCATTCAATCCGCAGCTTATTTAAGTGTACTATTGAAAATATTCAAATCAGTCTGAATTTAATTTCCCCAAACTCTTGGGTCGTTCATCGGGTTGCATTGTTTGCAGAAATAATAAATGTGTGTGTGTGTTGTTTGCAGGTGTCCAGCATGTCTTTTGTGAGAGCCGAGTACTCGAGCTGTGGAGAAAATGAGTTTTACAATCACACAATCAGCAGCTGCCAACCGTGCCCACAATGCCAACCGGGACAAGAGCCCTACATGGTGAGAAACACACTTTCACACACAAACAGAACGAAAAACATTCACACTAAAAATTTAGTCATTTTATTAATCCACACACATAAATTGTACACCTTAAATGCAATGTAAGACGCTTTGGATAAAAGATAAAAAATGTATGTTTTAATAATCTTTGTGCAGCTCAACAACAGTTCATAGTGACCACAACTGTCAAACTCCAAAAGTGTCCAGAAACACCTTAAAAATATCACAACACCAGACACTACACGAGACAACATCAGTCAAATATCACAGCCAATCAGAAAAGCTTGTGGGCGGAGCCTCTCTGCAAACACACTGCACTCATAACCAAATAGATAAGTACATAATCAAATTCATTAATATAATAATATTACACCATTTTAACATGATTAAAAACACAAAAAATCTTTATCATAGAATACTCTTGTCTCACAAACACACTGCACTCATAACCAAATAGATAAGTACAAGTTTTTCCTTTATTTCAAGATCTGAGGTAAATTATCCATTGTCGCTTTTTTTTGTTTTTGTTTTTTTTAACAGCTGTAAAAAGGTATTCAAACTCGCATTAAATTCTTTTAACACACATAATCGGTACCTGAGATTATCATTGTCATATTTTGTCCAGAAATAGAAACAGTTTTAAATAAAATCACATATAGGACATATGTATTAGGACAAAAACTTCATCGAAATGGTTCACTAGCATTCAAAAGTGTGGGGTTGATAAAATTTTTTATGTTTGTATTTGATCAAAAATATGATTTTTTTAAATATTGTTACAATTTAAAATAACTATTTTCTATGTGAATATGTTTTAAATATTGACATAAAATCTGTGAAGCATATAAAGCAGCACAGCTGTTTTTCAACATTGATAATAATCATGAATGTTTCTGAGCATCAGATCATCATATTCTCATTGATTTCTGAAGGATCATGTGACACTGAAGACTGGAGTAATGATGCTGAAATACAGCTTTGATCACAGGAATAAATTACACTTTACTAGATATTCACATAGAAAACAGCTGATTTACATTGTAATAATATTTCACAATTTTATTATTTTTACTGTATTTATGATCCAATAAATGCAGCCTTGGTGAGCATAAGAAAACAACTCTTACAAAAACATAAAAAAATCGAACCGACTTTTGCAGCAAACTTTTGACTGATTTTCTTTTACTTTTATTACATCGTGTCTGGTTAGGATATGGTGTTACCGTAGTTCATATGAGTCTCAGTGCACATATTTAAATCAGATGAGATCTGAAGACTTTAGTGCTTGACGCATATGAACTACTGTTATCATACTTTAATGGTGCTTTTTAGACTAAAAAGAAAGCTGCAAGACAGTTCTTCAGAAATTCAGGAAAATATCAGCATGCAGGCTTGGAACGACATGAGACTCAATAATGACCCTGTTATAAAGGTGAACTGTTCCTTTAAGAGCGGATGCTGTGTCTCGAGGCCACCCAGACTGCACAGTCTAATAGCACTTCAAAAGATCTCGAGTGTTTAAAGAGACAGCTCTCGGCACTTTGAAAAGCCGCAATCTTGTTGATCGCAGGTTTGTCTCAGTGCAGCACCTCAAATACAAACCTCGTCCCAATCTGAGCACATTTTGTAACAAATTGTATTCTTTAGGACAAGCTCCTTGAGATGCATCATCTCATTTTCAAGGAGGTCCTAATATACAAAAGTTAAATAACATAACACAAGACAAAACAAAAACAACAGTCACCTAATTCAAAGTTTACATGGTAAACCGAGAGAATACTGCACTCTTTGTGGAAGATGAAAACAGTATTTCAGAAACAAATATGTAAGGTACACTGCAAAAATGATGTTGTTCCTCAGTGTTTTGTCTTATGTTCCAGTACAAATATCTAAACATTCTTAAATAAAGATAGAAAGAAGCAAAATGGCTGAAGATATTAACTCTTTTTTTCTTCAAAATGTATCAAAAATGAAGTGAGTTTATGCTGAAAACAAGAAGAAAAAAAAACTTTATTCAAAGGGGAAAACAAGATCATTTTTCAGATATTTGTTCTTTTTTTGTAGAATTTTTTTTTAGAAAACAAGCATTAATATGCTTCTCCAGTAAATGTATCTTGATTTAAGAATGATTAGATATTTGTTCTGGAAAACAAGAAAAAAAAACTGAGTTTGAAAATCATTTTTCCATCATTGTTTCTGGAAGCACATGAAAAATAAAGCATTCCAGATGAATTCCAGCTAAAACATGCACCACAACTATTACAGAAATAAGTGTATTTTTGCATAATTATACCTCAGTGATTTTTTTTTTTTTTTGGAGCGGCACTGAAAATGACACCTAAAATGATCCTGGCGTAGACCATCTTTCTCACTTCTACTTTCTCTAACAACACCTTCAGCCTGTAATTGAAATGAGCTGTGATCTAAATCAAACTCTCTCTGGTTTGATGCTTAGAAACATGTTTTTAAAGCACATGAAACGGATCTCTTGAGGCAGCAGCTCTCATAAAGATCCTGCTGTAAATCATGAAGGAAGAGGAACTTCAAAGTTGAAGTGTTGAAATCCTAGAAGAGTTCAGAAGCGCTTGAGAACGGTGACCCAGGCCTGGGGACTCAAGGGGGCGATAGAGTTTCCAAATGTGCCATTAAACCACACAGATGGAAGAATCCAATTCAGGTTCCGACCAAAGCGAGTCAATATTACTGTATTAAAGTAGGGTGACCATATTTTAGTGTTCAGAAAAGAGTACGGGGTGTGGTTGATGGGTGGGGGCGTGGTTTGGGGAGGCGTGGTCTATGGGGAGTTGTGGTTTGGGGAGGCGTGGTTAAGGGGAGTTGTGGTTTGGGGAGGCATGGTTAAGAGGAGTTGTGGTTTGGGGAGGCGTGATTAAGGGGGGTTGTGGTTTGGGGAGGTGTGGTTAAGGGGAGTTGTGGTTTGAGGAGGCGTGGTTAAGGGGAGGCGTGGTTTTGGGAGGCGTTGTTGAGGGGAGTTGTGGTTTGGGGGGGCGTGGTCAAGGGGAGTTGTGGTTTGGGGAGGCGTGGTTAAGGGGAGTTGTGGTTTGGGGAGGCGTGGTTAAGGGGAGTTGTGGTTTGGGGAGGCGTGGTTAAGGGGAGTTGTGGTTTGGGAGGCGTGGTTAAGGGGAGTTGTGGTTTGGGGAGGCGTGGTTAAGGGGAGGCGTGGTTTGGGAGGCGTGGTTAAGGGGAGGTGTGGTTTGGGGAGGCGTGGTTAAGGGGTGGAGGTGTGAATAAGGGGATGTGTGGTTTGGGGAGGCATGGTTAAGGGGAGGTGTGGTTAAGGGGAGTTGTGGTTTGGGGAGGCGTGGTTAAGGGGAGTTGTGGTTTGGGTGGCGTGGTTAAGGGGAGTTGTGGTTTGGGAGGCGTGGTTAAGGGGAGGTGTGGTTTGGGGAGGCGTGGTTTGGGAGGTGTGGTTAAGAGGAGGTGTGGTTTGGGGAGGCGTGGTTAAGGGGAGTTGTGGTTTGGGGAGGCGTGGTTAAGGGGAGGCGTGGTTTGGGGCGTGGTTTTGGGAGGCGTAGTTAAGGGGTGGAGGTGTGAATAAGGGGATGTGTGGTTTGGGGAGGCGTGGTTAAGGAGTGGAGGCGTGGTTAAGGGGAGTTGTGGTTTGGGAGGCGTGGTTAAGGGGAGGTGTGGTTTGGGAGGCGTGGTTAAGGGCAGTTGTGGTTTGGGGAGGCGTGTTTTTGGGAGGTGCGGTTAAGGGGAGGTGTGGTTTGGGGAGGCGTGGTTAAGGGGAGTTGTGGTTTGGGGAGGGCGTGGTTAAGGGGAGGCGTGGTTAAGGGGAGTTGTGGTTTGGGAGGCGTGGTTAAGGGGAGGCGTGGTTTTGGGAGGCGTAGTTAAGGGGAGTTGTGGTTTGGGGAGGCATGGTTAAGGGGAGTTGTGGTTTGGGGAGGCGTGGTTAAGGGGAGTTGTGGTTTGGGGAGGCGTGGTTAAGGGTAGTTATGGTTTGGGGAGGCGTGGTTAAGGGGAGTTGTGGTTTGGGAGGCGTGGTAAAGGGGAGTTGTGGTTTGGGGAGGCGTGGTTTGGGAGGTGTGGTTAAGGGGAGGTGTGGTTTGGGGGGCCGTGGTTAAGGGGTGGAGGTGTGGTTAAAGGGAGGTGTGGTTTTGGGAGGCGTGGTTTGGGAGGCGTCGTTTGGGGAGGCGTGGTTAAGGGGAGTTGTGGTTTGGGGAGGCGTGGTTAAGTGGAGGCGTGGTTAAAGGGAGGTGTGGTTTTGGGAGGCGTGGTTTGGGAGGCGTCGTTTGGGGAGGCGTGGACAAGGGGAGGTGTGGTTTGGGGAGGCGTGGTTAAGGGGAGTTGTGGTTTGGGGAGGCGTGGTTTATGGGGGGGAGGCGTGGTTAAGGGGAGGTGTGGTTTTGGGAGGCGTGGTTAAGGGGAGTTGTGGTTTGGGGAGGCGTGGTTTATGGGGGGGAGGCGTGGTTAAGGGGAGGTGTGGTTTGGGGAGGCGTGGTTAAGGGGAGGTGTGGTTTGGGGAGGCGTGGTTAAGGGGAGGTGTGGTTTGGGGAGGCGTGCTTAAGGGGTGGAGGCGTGGTTTGGGGGGTGAATGCATCAAAAAATACTTGACAAATGCATTCACAACCTTGCAATTATTTTACTTTAATACAGAAAGTAATGCATCCTATCCATTCAACGTTTGGCCCGCAACAACATAATAATATTTGTAAAAAAAATTGTTTTAGCTTTTAACACCTTTTTCATGACACTATTTCTTTTCATGGCCATAGGTTAAAATAAAATAAAAAATCTACTACACTATTTCAGTAAAAAACTATTTCAATCCACCTGATGTTCTCTTGTAGACTTTACTTTCCTCATGTGGGCTTAGGTCGCTAGCACCTTTATTTGACACTGACATGTACGTGCCAGCTTTGCAGGTCATGGATTCTGCGTTCCCGACCGAAACGAAAACACGGGAATTTTCTCTGTAAATCATCTGTGAATTTACATTTGGGCTTTTTTTTTTTTTAGCTGTTTGCTACTTACATAAAGTCCGTCTGCTTTGATTTGATTGATCATTTCAAATATTCTGACATTGACGAGCAGTGACAGACCAATGAGGCTGAGATGAACACACACACACACACACACAGGCCTCTGTTTTCTGACGTGCTCTCTGCTTGGAGCCGCTGAGGATTGAGGAACGCGCTGATTATAACAAGATGGTACATGCTTAATGGACCCATGAAAAACTGTGAAAACCAGACATTTTCATGAATTTATAAAAAAAAAACCCGGACGCCCTGGACGGTACGTAAAAAGTGGACATTTGGTCACCCTAGGTTCGGACCAAAGCAATATTACTGTATTAAAGGCACACTATGCAGTTTCTGTTTTTGTCAAACAGTGACCCCTAGAGTCGCTGTGGAGTACTTGTATTTAACGTTACTGTCGTGAATACCACTAACGCAGAGCTTTCTCCATTTTCTTCGTCGACTCTGCCATGATTAAGTCTGAAATGCGTGCTAGTGTCTTCTATAGAGGCCTTTTCACGTGTTGTTGATGTATGTGACGTCGTGCCGTAAAGCAAGTCATGATTCTCGCGAGATTCACCTCTCAAACTTGCATTGCTGGTTATTCGCTTTAAATAAAATAGTTTAGGCTTGCCATTTATAATGTTATTATTATACTATAAAGCTATGATTTATGTGTAACATTTTACAATAAGA
>CM060624.1:1982090-1984590 GCA_030578275.1 Meda fulgida
CATTCTTAAATCAAGATTAATCTTGCTCAAAACAAGAAAAATAATCTTGTTTTCCCTTTAAATTAATTTTTGTATGACCTCATTAGCAGATATTTGTTATTGTTTTAATCTTAAACTTACTTAATTTTTATTTCTTACATTTAATATCTTAATATCTTCAGTCATTTTGCTTCTCCAGTAAATGCATCTTGATTTATGAATGTTTAGATATTTGTGCGGAAGAACAGCATTTATTGCAGTGCATTAACTAATGTTAACTCTTGTTTTTAAAGATGCATTAGTAAACATTGAGATGAACATTAACTGAGGTTAATAAATGCTGAGATGAACATTAACTGAGGTTAATAAATGCTGTAGAAGTGTTGTTCATTGTTAGTTCATGTTAACTAACTCATTTTAAAAAGGAAGCCTGTTGTTAAGTGTTACCAATATTTGTAATATATCATGCATGATATATTACAAATATTGGTAACACTTTACAATACTTTTAGTTAGTATACTGATTAGTTACCACAACTTAAAATTTAACGTTAGAATAAGTAACAATGTGTTGTTTCAACTTAAACTGTTTGTGCTTGACTCAAATTTTAAGTTTAGTTTAGTTGGATATTTCAACATATTTTAAGTCGAGCACAAACACTTTAAGCTGAAACAACACAGTATTACTCATTCTAATGTTGAATTTTTCGTTTTTTGAATTTTAGTAGTTATTTAGAGAATATTGTTGCCTACACAGTGTGTAAATCTGAGAGCTGAAATGTTTTTTGAACATCTTTGTGAAACACGTCTGCGCCGGTCCTGGGGTTTTTGCTGCCTCTTTAATTGTTTTCTATATTGTGTGGTGACAGAAATTAAGCAGGTGGGAATGATATTTAATTAAAAAAAAGGTAACAAACGGGCCTTTTAAAGCTCTGAAACTATGCAGAGAGTCTCTCGGGTGAAGACATGCTCACACTCGCCAGGTAATCTGCAAATTATGCTCGCCCACAGCGCAGGTTGTGTCCAATAATGAAGAGTTTTGAGGAAATAAAAAGATGATTAACTTGCTGCTGCTTGCATTTCACATGTGTGAAACTCATGCGTTCCCTGTCCACCAGCGGACCTCACACACGCCAACATGTGATTCCAATAAAAGCGCATGAAGTCTCTGTTAGCATCGCATGTTTCGCTGTTTTCAGTCGCCGGTCACGTATAATGGGATCGAGCTGAAACCTCTGATCATGTGCATTTAAAAAGACAAAACGGGCTTTATTTAATGATGTCGTTGAGTGCCGTTTCTCCTGTGACATCAGATTTATAATGGATATAATGAACAGCCCTAGAGCCGTAATAACGGGTAAGTCAGACCTCAGCTTTCTGCCAAAGACTGATCGGGTTTCAGTACGCCATTTCTTTCATTCACAATGTGTTTGACACTCTCAATGAGAAGGAAATAAGCAAAGAAGTCAAACGTATGGGAACTTTGACAAATTGTGCTGTTCGTGTGGGAGCTGTCTGCTTTTCTCATAATTCAATCAATTCTTCGAGGGACTCGTGGAGCTGAAAAAACATTCGTCCAGTAGATTAAAACACTTTTAAAGAGACAGATTTGTGTTTGAGCCCATTACGACTGTTAGTGTGCCATATTTAATGTTGGATTGTAATACAGTAAATGCCATGCTGCATCAAATTATACTCTATCAAACAACATTTCCACTTAAAGTGAAGAAAAATGAAGTCATTTTCAACTACAGTAAAGAATGTCTTCACATTATGGTAATTCGGCCAGAAAGATTTTACAGACTGAAATGAAAGCCTTACTCTATATTTCTTAACATTGTCACTTAAATGATGGCTAACTACATTTGGAAAAATGTTAAACACATCTGACTTTGTGACAACCGATTGTGTCTTCGTTGATGCTTACTAGAAAAAAAACAGGCGACATTTAAATCCCTCACTAGGAAAAAATGGGTTATTTAAATCTCTTAAATAAAAATGTCATTTAAATCTCTTACTAGAACAAAATCGGGCGACATTTAAATCTCTTATTTTAACCAAAAAAAAATCGGGCGACATTTAAATCTCTTATTTTAACAAAATAAAATCGGGCGACATTTAAATCTCTTATTTTAACCCCAAAAAAATCGGGCGACATTTAAATCTCTTATTTTAACAAAATAAAATCGGGCGACATTTAAATCTCTTATTTTAACAAATACGGGCGACATTTAAATCTCTCATTTTAACAAAATCGGGCGACATTTAAATCTCTTATTTTAACAAAATAAAATCGGGCGACATTTAAATCTCTTATTTTAACAAAAAAATCGGGCGACATTTAAATCTCTTATTTTAACAAAATAAAATCGGGCGACATTTAAATCTCTTATTTTAACAAAATCGGGCGACATTTAAATCTCTTATTTTAACAAAAAAAACGGGCGACATTTAAATCTCTTATTTTAACAAAATAAAATCGGGCGACATTTAAATCTCTTATTTTCACAAAATCGGGCGA
>CM060624.1:1989590-2029590 GCA_030578275.1 Meda fulgida
GATAACCGAAAATTAGCAAAAAGACGGGATTAGCTGAGGTGACGTGACGCAGACAAACGGCTAGTGGTGACATCAGCGGCAATCCACCTGTTACTCAAGTGACTTGAAGGCTTAATATAATTTAAACGGATGAGTTATAAAAAAAAGTCACCCCCCTTATGAAGGGAAAATTAGCTATATAGACCAAAACCACTTTTTGCACCAGGCTGTAAACACTTTTTTCCTGCTGTAAAGTTGGGCATTTTAACATGAGGGTCTAAGGGATTCACTCTCTTTTAGAGCCTCTAGTGGCCAGTCGATGAATTGCAGTTGAAGTCACTTCAGTGTTGGTGAGAAACCGGAAGATTGCCACTTGGTTTCAACACACTACTAACTGACTCAACCAGGCCCCGCCCCTTTATTCTGCATATGAATTATTTAAATGAGGAACATGTTTGTTCCCGGACGAAACTCGAGACTACAACAGAGGCGTTTCAGGGAGTTCAGAAACACTGACACTGATATAGAGAAGAACTCCCGCTGGAGGGGCTTTTTCATGCTCAAACTGCAACATTACACACCAGGGACGTGCACAGGAATTGTGAGGGGCAGCTCAGTGTATATATCTATGTTCAGTTCTGATGGTACGTATGGTAACGGCAACTACGCATGATTTGTAGTATGATTACGTAAAGGGAATTCTGGTAGGGAACAGGATCGACGGGCTTGCAGCGCTGCGGAGTAAACAGAGTTGCCCTTCCCTACTGACTTTCACTTTCGGTGCCCCAATGGAACGCGATTTTTTTTTTTTATCTTGGCCTACGTGAAATTCTGCATCCATTGTACGTTTTTTTTTTTTTTTTTTTCTCGGAAGGGCAACATGAGTCGAGAAGGGCATATGGGCAGTTGCCCGGGCCACCTGAGCAACCCCCTGTGCACGTCCCTGTTACACATTAAGACAGATGAACATGAGGAAAGCAGAACAGCAGCTCTTTAAGAGGACGAGGTGAACGCTCACCACACCTCCAGCGCTCATCATGTTGCATTCTCGACTATGATCATTTTCAACACGTCTCTACATTCATCCTGGAGAAAAAACCCTCGAATTTACATTTCAGAAAGGACAGTTTCAGTCACTCTCCCTCGTCTCGTTTAACGACCAGTTCGTCGCTCTGAAGCCCGTTCACACCGAGGACAATAAATATAACGATAAGGAACAACAGAGTCCGCACTACAACTATTATGATAACTGCACAGAGAAACAATATCATTGGAACCACTTTCAGAATGATTTTTTTCCAGCTGATGAACGCTAAAAAAAAAAACTGACAGCCAATCAGAATCCATCCTGCTCGCGCATTAATGGCGGCAAACGACAAACCTGAAGCTTATAATAAACATGGCCGCTGATATAGTTATCGTTATCTTTATAGTTATTGTTCTCTGTGTAAATACATAGTGCACTTTATTATTATTTATCATTTTTATTATTAATATTAATGGCGAAACCAAAGTGAATAAAGTAATATAGCTATTTAAAATATAGCTAATATACAGATGAAACTCGAAAAATTTGAATATCGTGCAAAAGTTCATGTATTTCAGTAATTCAAATTAAAAGGTGAAACTAATATATTTAGTATATATAACTATATACATATTCATGATTATACTTTTCAGAGGGCCACATTTCTGTATTTACAATCCATTGATTTCATGTAATATTCTAATTTTCTGAGATTTTGAATTTGGGGTTTTCATAAGCTGTAAGCCATAATCATAAAAATTATAACTTTTGCACGATATTCTAATTTTGCGAGCTTCAGCTGTAGTTATCCATGAGTTTAACATTTCTCTGAATAAAAACGTTGCCTTTTTACATTAAAAACAGCGCAGTCCTGTAAAATAAGTTTATTGGAGTTTTATGCATGAATTATGAATTCTTTACGGATTATGCATTCTTAAAAATGTAAGCTGTTTACGCACTAATACGTTCCAGTTCCCGATCAGAATACAAACAACCCCATGTGCATTTATTGGTTTGTCAGACGCTGTTATCCAGCGCAGCGTGATCTGCTGTCTTCACTACAGGAACTGATTTGAGCTGGAAATGATAAACATAATAAATGTAGTTTCTGCCTGTGAACGCTCATCTGAAGTGGATGTCTGCATCACAGCTGCGACCACACGAGCCGATCTTACATTATTATAATAAGTGGCTTAGGCGAGAGTATCCGGTGGGAATTACCGTGGGGATTAACGCTGTACAGTACGCTCATCCCGTCTGAAACCGGATTAATATTGTGACATACAGTAACAGTCATTCATCTTAACTTTCAGGGCTGTTTATGGTAAATGTGTCCTTTTTAAATGTTGATATCATTCATTAGGGCTGCATGATTCGTCAAAATAAAACCACTCATGATATGGCTTGGTACAACTATTAAATTGCTAAGACTGCAATTTAATTTAATTTAATAAATATATGCACTGTGTTTTTCAGAGTCAAGCACTGTGTTCATTTACACACTCATGATCCAATTTTTTTTTCTTAAATACTTCCTTTAGTACTAAATACTAAAAAGAACATACTTTATTTCCTATTTTATTTTATTTCATTTTTTTTAATAATGATGATAATAATCATATTCATTATTATTTGTATGTATTAATAAATTATTTTGAATAATATTATTAACATCATTATTACTTTTAACGTGATTGTTAATATTGTTGTTATTATTATGATTATTAATATTATGAATATTATTTTTATTGTATTATAATAATTATTATGAACATTATTAATATTATTCATATTATTATTATTATTATTAACAGTATTATAATTATAAACAACATTATCATTATTATAATAAACATCATAATTATTAATATTATAGTAAACAGTATTATTAAGATTAAACTGTTTTGTTGTTGTTATGATTATTTTATTAACATTATTATTACAATTATAATTATTATAAGTAATATTATTATTATTATTATCAATATTATAATTATCATAATTAACATTATTATTGTTATTTTAAAACCGAATTGATATACATTTTAATCACAACATTTTGGCCAAAATGAGCAGCTCGACAAACAGATTTGTGTTTTTTTTAATTGCAAACTCTTCATTTTATCAGAAAAAAAAATCACAATTAGATCATGCAGCTCTATTTTCCACCATATTTCATCCCTTCACATTTGTAACATTGGTTATATAGTTCTTATGGCTAATATTTTATATCTTGATCTCATAACTGCAGTTTTTGGACTCTGATCTGAGATGAACGAGAACGCTG
The DNA here is from genome assembly GCA_030578275.1 of Meda fulgida. Lineage (NCBI taxonomy): Eukaryota > Metazoa > Chordata > Actinopteri > Cypriniformes > Leuciscidae > Meda > Meda fulgida. The sequence goes on from CM060624.1 coordinate 1,992,884, forward strand.
ATCTTTAATCACTTTCTTTCCAGAAAACGTCGTGATCTTTGCAGAGAAGGATGAGTTTGATAAGCTCAAGCCTTCATCTCCAAAACCAGTGAAGAGGTGAGTCTTACACAACTGAAGTAAAGCGCGTCAGTCAGTGGCTCTTAAACACGCTTATTACACGGCTCTGTGGAATGCTTGCTTCTGATTGGTCAATCGCGCCGGTATATTATTCCCAGAGAACAACAGAAACACAGGCTCATCCGGGTCCCTGATGTCAGCAGCGCTATACACTCGCTAGGAACGCTTTTTCTTCATGGAAGTTTTGCATTTGGTGAGCTAATATAATATTAAAACTCAGGCGAATCAATATTTTGTGTAGAGTTATTTAATTATGCCGTCCAGTATCGTGGACTCGCTCTCTCTTGTTTCATACAAACGCAGCGGCGGCCATTTTATGACTATTGTTTTACACTGTTGGATTATAAGACACAAACAGGAACGATTTTAAACAGTTTAATCCGAAATCAATATCTCTAATCTCCATAATTATTTATGAGGTGAAATGCTGTGTAATAAGTGATATGACTGTATATCTCTTGTAGCGCTGAAACTGCTCTCTCCTCTGAAGATTTGCGTTTAAAGAGCTAATACAATATTTCAACTCAGCTTCAACTCCCGTGTGAGCGTCGAGTCTGAGGAGGCGGGGAAACATAGACAGTAAAAGAAATGGACACAGCAACCTCATAGACTTCAACGGAGAAAAGTGAAGTCAATTAGAAGCACTCACTTCCTGATTGCCAAGCAAGAATCTGAATCATTCCCTCCCGAATCTCGCAGAGCCGGAGATCGTGAGCATTAGCTGTCCATGAGCTAGCAGCTGGAGCAACTTTATCACTCTCTATGGGCTTCTCCCTTGACTTTATGCCTATACGTCCCCCCCATTTGCGCGCGAGCTTCTACTTCTGTCTATACGGTCATTTCTCTACTGCGCGACAGAGTCGCGTGGTTATGTCGCAATCGTTAGCCTATTTTTATAAACACTGCTTCTACGGGGCCACAGCGTAAGATACAAGGTAATGGAGCGTTTTATACATTGTCGTGTTTCTTTAGAAATAAACAATGGACAAATGGAGTCTTTAAACGCCTCAGATGTAAAGTTAGTCGCTGTCAAAGTGACGCCAAAATGAATGGGAGTCAATGGAATGCTAACAGCAGGAGAAGGCTTGTTAGCAAAGGATTACCCCCTTGCAGGGAAACGACGGTCTGCGATATTTTTAATTGGACTGCAGTACCTATCTCCACCACTAGTTGTCTCTCTGACTACACCTTTAAAGGGGCTATATGCGTTTTTCTGAAATTGAACAGAACTGCTCTTCCTTTCTGCTCGCTCTCGCAGCGCGCGCTCGTACGTGCACACTTCACAAGTCATCTGCTGCAAGGAGGTCAACATTATGTTAACAGAGGTAAGAACAGTCAAATACAAGGTGTGTTCCATTCGACAGGGTCCCTACACAAGTGTTCACTGCTCCCTACTCCCTGAGCACGGTATATCAGTTGAAGTGGACTTCGCTGACAATAACCGCTCATTGGGAATGCCCTGCAAACGTCACCAAAGTTAACGACAGTTTGTTCTTTAGACCCTAAGCACACAAACAACACACACACAATGACAAATGTATCTAAGCACTATTTTACGGCTACCTAAAATAAAATCACTTTACTTCACAAACTAGTTAAGCTGACTACATTCACTGAGGTAAATTGTTAATCGTTTATAAATAAAGTCCCTAGGACATACAAAAATAGTATATGTAAATGTAATATTCACTCCAATAACCGTTAAAACTACTGTTATTTGTATAATAATGACAAAATGTATGAATACTTACACACATACATAAACTCCTCCATCGTTATTTCTGACTGCTCCTGATGACGTGGTGTGCAATGACAGTTGGGTGATCATCGCTCTCCACTTCCTGTGAAGTGATGTATCGATGTTCCCTTATTCCCTATGCCGTTTGTAGTCCCCTTCGAACTGAACATGTTCGTTCCCTTCGGATTGGAACCTCACTTACGATGGCGAAATACCCTGTGAAGTTCACTTCGCAGTCCACTTACGGTCGAATGGAACGCACCTACATATATTGTTTGACTAGCGGTGGTGGCAGAGTGATCTGAAACGTTTAACATGAACGCGCTTGACGTCACATCCGCAGACAGCGCGGGAAAAATCCGACCCGACAGAAAACAGGAAAAATAGGATACAGGATTATAGGTGCACCCACTGTGAGCGGACAAGGTGTCAGTATGCTCAACAGGAGATGTTTGAGTCATAAATGGTCAAATAAAAAGGCTATTGTTACGTTTATTTTGGGGAAAAAGTTGCATATAGCCCCTTTAAAGGCCTCGTACACTGAGGCGTCGAGCCTGAGAGAATGTGCCAGTTTCTCCGCCACCGCAAGACGTGTTTGAGCAGCGACTCGGACTGGAAACATTATGTGTCTCACACACACACACACACACACGGATGAGGTCAATGAACACAGATCCAGCCTGAGGAGATCTTCATCTTCATCTCAGACACACACAATCAAGCGTGTGATAATTGCGCGGCGGCGCAGCCAAACACCGCCAGGTGAAATAGTTCTGCTTCAACAACACAAGATGACAACTTTATTCCTCAAGGCTTTTTTGAGGCGCAGCAGAAGCTTGAATTAAGAAGTAAAACTGCTTTCATGAAAACTAGGAGTGCAACAATATATCGTGTCACAATATATTATCGCAATACAAAAATGCAACATGCATTGTGTATAGTCCACCCAAAATGAAGAGTTTTAGTGTCAGTGCTACATTAAACTACTATATATAATGTTGAATATAATGTATACTAATGCAATGGGGGAATATTTGTGTGTCCTGATAATGCCAAATATCTGATTATTTTAGATATCAGTGACAGAGTGAAATCATATTCGTTTTAAATTATTCAGTATTTTCAGCTTCAGAATCATGAATATTGATATTCTGGTGTCTCTATTGTCCTGCATTGGGTTTCCAGCACCAAGTCCAAGCCTATTCATTTACACACAATGTAATATCAAATTTAGCATTTTAATCAACAGTACATTTTTGTTAACCTTTTATCATATATTGGAGTATCGCAATAATATCGTATCGTGATATGAGGGTATCGTTACACCCCTAGTGAATACTAAACGCTAGTTAAATGAGACCTGCATTAGTTAATAAATGTTGGTAGATGATCTAATATATGAGTAGAGCGACGTGTGAAGCGAGAGCCAAACCAGCGCCGGTGTCGAGTGTCTGAAAACAATGAGATTCTGTGCGTCTCTGAGCCGTCTTTGTGTTCGGAGGCTCTGAGAACAACAGGCTAGTCAGAGCATATCAACCACAAGAAGAAGAAGAGCAAGCGTCTAAATCAGCGAATACACTGTTAAACTCCACGACTGGCCAATCACGTTCATACAGTGCCGGACTCTTGCTGGATCTGCCACAGTAGTGGAGGAAAGTCATGTTTGCTGGTAATGACCATAGTTGATGAAACCTTCCAAATATTTGAAATATGAGGACGAAAAAAAAACACTGAACTTGTTATTTATCTGACAAAATTATTTAGCAAACTACAGGTTTGATTTTACTATGCAAACACAAATTTGCATAGAGAAACAAAAGGTTGATAAAAAAAAGCAAACATTGACTACAACAATCAGTTATTAATATCTTGTTAATTCCCTCTTGATTTTGCATGCGTTCATAATTTCTTTGTATGACAGCCTGGATAAAAATGGTGTTGCGCAATTTGTCATGTTTCATTGCATTATTATCACTAATAAAATAAAAAAAGACTCCAACATAACGCTTTTAAATCTAATAAAATAACAAAGACTCCAACATAACTACACAAAACGCTTATAAAATCTTTAACACATTTTCAATAATATTTGAATAGACGAGATTTTGACTTTTTGACTCCAAATGCCCTGATTGTTCACAACAATATTTTGTTGTGCAATTTAACAATTGTTGTGCCCAATATTTGTTTTCAAAACTTTTTTCAATTATAGGATTAATTTACTAATTACATTATTAAAGTCAAATCTTGTATCTGTTAATATTATTTAATGCACTGTAAACTAACATGAACAAACCATGAATAATGTTTTTCTAACTTACATTAACAAAAATTAATAAATTCTGTATGACATTCAAAGTCAAAATTGACAGTCGAAAATGACAAATCATAATTATAACATACATAAGTTAAAATTATGAAAAAGTCAATTATGAGACAAGAGTCAAAACTGAGATGGTCTAAATTATGATTAAAAAGTTATAATTGACATATTAAGTTGAAATTTTGACAGTTGAAATTGACAAATCATAATTAGGATATACATTTGATTATAAGAGAAGCGAAATTGGAAATTATGACTGTTATAATTTACTTTTTGTCATAATTTCAACTTTTTATTTAAGTAATCTTTATTTAAACTCAATCATAATTTCGACTTCCGTCAATTTTCTAATGTAGTATGTCGTAACTATTTGTTTTCAAAACTTAAAATGACAGATACTAAGAGTGGATTAAAATAAGGAACTGAAATATTATACTAAAAATTAACATGTAGGATTCCTGAAGTCTTAAGAGCTGAAAGTCCCTTTAACCAGTTCATTTACTGTATATCCTGGTTTAAATTGCAGGAACTCTGGTTCTTTGAAGACCAAAAGCAGCTGTTGAATTAAAATCAGAAACATTGGTAAAACTTTATAAAAAAGCTTACAGCTACTTTAGTTATCATGAACTACCATACTTCTAAATCGGTTATTAAACTCAATATTTACTAATTGCATTACTCTGTTAATTTTATTTAATGCACTGTGTGTGAACAAACATGAACTGTAGTTTTTTTTATTAAGGTTAAGAAAGATTAATAAATACTGTAACTGCTCATTGTTAGTTAATGCATTAACCAACATTAACTTATTGTGAAGTTGTACCCACTTTTGTTAACATTAGTTAATGCATTAGTTAACATGAATTAACAATAAGCAATGAATGTTTTTACAGCATTTATTACTGTTAATGTTTGTTAAAAAAAACATTCATGTTAGCTTACAGTGCATTAAATAATAATAACATGTAATTAGTAAATTAGTCATTCTATAATTTTATGTAAGTTTCTTATCAGCAAAAAAGAGGCTGTGATTGGACAACTGGACTAACCAGTGGACCAATCACATCGCAGCGTCTCAAATGTTGGTCAATCAAAAAGAATGATTGTGTGTAATTCCCTCCAGAAGCGCCTCACACACACGAGTGTGTTCCCGAACACCAGCATCCGCACGCCAGAGAACACGACACGTTTACTGTGTTTGGTCTATGATCGCCTCAAACACTGAAGGCTTGCTCTGTTGCAGTGAGAACGACGCGTCGTCTGAGAACGAGCAGCTCTTGAGTCGCAGCATCGACAGTGACGAGGAACAAGCGCAGGACAAGCAGGGAGCCGCTGATCTGTGCCTTCTGTCTCTGGTGCATCTGACACGAGACAAAACCTGCTCCACACACACCATCAACAACAACAACAACTGCAGCCGAGCCACCGGGGTCAGTGCGCGCACACACACACACACACACACACACACACACACCATCAACAACAACAACAACTGCAGCCGAGCCACCGGGGTCAGTGCGCACACACACACACACACACACCATCATCAACAACAACAACAACAACTGCAGCCGAGCCACCGGGGTCAGTGCGCGCACACACACACACACACGCACACACACACACCATCAACAACAACAACAACTGCAGCCGAGCCACCGGGGTCAGTGCGCGCACACACACACACACACACACACACACACACCATCAACAACAACAACAACAACAACTGCAGCCGAGCCACCGGGGTCAGTGCGCGCACACACACACACACACACACACACACACACACACCATCAACAACAACAACAACTGCAGCCGAGCCACCGGGGTCAGTGCGCGCACACACACACACACACACACACCATCAACAACAACAACAACAACTGCAGCCGAGCCACCGGGGTCAGTGCGCACACACACACACACACACACCATCATCAACAACAACTGCAGCCGAGCCACCGGGGTCAGTGCGCGCACACACACACACACACACACGCACACACACACACACACTCTCTGTCTCTCTCACACACACACACACACCATCATCAACAACAACATCAACAACAACTGCAGCCGAGCCACCGGTGTCAGTGCACACACACACACACACACACACACACACCATCAACAACAACTGCAGCCGAGCCACCGGTGTCAGTACACACACACACACACACACACACACACACACACACCAACAACAACTGCAGCCGAGCCACCGGTGTCAGTGCACACACACACACTCTCTCTCTCTCTCTCTCACACACACACACCATCAGATCATCAGTGCAGGGAATGTTCAGTGCTTGAAATCAAGATACATTTATTGGAGAAGTAAAATTACTTTAGATAGTCTTGTTTTTTAACAAATTATGTATTTTTTTGGTTATGACATGTAAAAGTCCAAATTGACATTCAAAGTCAAAATGGACAAAAAGTCAGTTATGAGAGAAGATTCGAAAACTGAGAAGTCTAAATTATAATAAAAAGTCATAATTGACATTAAGTTGAAATTATGAGTCAAAATTGACATTTAAAGTCAAAACTTATTCAAAATGATGAGTCATAATGATGACAAAAATTGACATTAAAGTCGAAATTGACAAATCATAATTATGACAGAGTCGATTATGAGCGAAGAGTCAAAATTGAGATAAAATGGGAAATTATGACTTTGTTTTTTTCTGAATTTTATCTTTTTATCTCATTATTTTGATATTGATCATTTATTATGTTGTCATAATTTCAACGTGGCCAATTTTGACTTTTTGTCAATTTGTAATTATGATTTAAAACAATAAATACTTTGTAAGAATCTTTTTTTGCAGAGTGCAGACTGAAAATAATCAGAGTTCCGAGTGATTCTTTGAGAAGTATAAAGTAGCTCTACATCTGTGTTCTCCGTCTGAATCATCCAAACTCTTCCTGTTTCTGCAGATTCACAGCAGAAGGAAAAAGATCCTGGATCTGTACACTAAAGCCTGCAGTGTTGCTGAGGGTGAGTGTGTGACTTTCCTGCACTGCATACACACTCACACACTTACTACACACTTCAGCTGAAGCTAGGAGGAAAATATCAGACCTATTTGTGTTCATCCACTAGGCCAAATACATTGTGTTCATTATTATTTATATTACATTGTGTTTATTATTATAATTAAGCGTTTTACTCCAGGTGTTACTCTGGTGATAATTAAGCGTTTACTCCTGGTGTTACTCTGGTGATAACTAAGCGTTTACTCCTGGTGTTACTCTGATGATAATTAAGCGTTTACTCCTGGTGTTACTCTGGTGATAACTAAGCGTTTACTCCTGGTGTTACTCTGGTGATAATTAAGCGTTTACCCCTGGTATTACTCTGATGATAACTAAGCGTTTACTCCAGGTGTTACTCTGGTGATAATTAAGCGTTTACTCCTGGTGTTACTCTGGTGATAACTAAGCGTTTACTCCTGGTGTTACTCTGGTGATAATTAAGCGTTTACTCCTGGTGTTACTCTGATGATAATTAAGCGTTTACTCCTGGTGTTACTCTGGTGATAATTAAGCGTTTACTCCTGGTGTTACTCTGATGATAATTAGGCGTTTACTCCTGGTGTTACTCTGGTGATAATTAAGCGTTTACTCCTGGTGTTACTCTGGTGATAATTAAGCGTTTACTCCTGGTGTTACTCTGATGATAATTAAGCGTTTACTCCTGGTGTTACTCTGATGATAATTAGGCGTTTACTCCTGGTGTTACTCTGATGATAATTAAGCGTTTACTCCTGGTGTTACTCTGGTGATAATTAAGCGTTTACTCCTGGTGTTACTCTGGTGATAATTAAGCGTTTACTCCTGGTGTTACTCTGGTGATAATTAAGCGTTTACTCCTGGTGTTACTCTGATGATAATTAAGCGTTTACTCCTGGTGTTACTCTGATGATAATTAGGCGTTTACTCCTGGTGTTACTCTGGTGATAATTAGGCGTTTACTCCTGGTGTTACTCTGGTGATAATTAAGCGTTTACTCCTGGTGTTACTCTGGTGATAATTAAGCGTTTACTCCTGGTGTTACTCTGATGATAATTAGGCGTTTACTCCTGGTGTTACTCTGGTGATAATTAGGCGTTTACTCCTGGTGTTACTCTGGTGATAATTAAGCGTTTACTCCTGGTGTTACTCTGGTGATAATTAGGCGTTTACTCCTGGTGTTACTCTGATGATAATTAGGCGTTTACTCCTGGTGTTACTCTGATGATAACTAAGCGTTTACTCCTGGTGTTACTCTGGTGATAATTAAGCGTTTACTCCTGGTGTTACTCTGGTGATAATTAAGCGTTTACTCCTGGTGTTACTCTGGTGATAATTAAGCGTTTACTCCTGGTGTTACTCTGATGATAATTAAGCGTTTACTCCTGGTGTTACTCTGATGATAATTAGGCGTTTACTCCTGGTGTTACTCTGATGATAATTAAGCGTTTACTCCTGGTGTTACTCTGGTGATAATTAAGCGTTTACTCCTGGTGTTACTCTGGTGATAATTAACCGTTTACTACTGGTGTTACTCCTGGTGTTACTCTGATGATAATTAGGCGTTTACTCCTGGTGTTACTCTGATGATGTTGATGATGCTGATGTTGTTGATGTTCTTGCAGGTCTGAGCCCGACGGAGCTGCCGTTCGACTGTCTGGAGCGCACCAGCCGGATGCTGAGCTCCACCTACAGCGCAGATAAAGCAGTGGTGAAGACGTGGCGGCACCTGGCGGAGAGCTTCGGGCTGAAGCGGGACGAGATCGGGGGCATGAGCGACGGCATGCAGCTCTTCGACCGCGTCAGCACCGCAGGTTACAGCATCCCAGACCTGCTGACCCGCCTCGTGCAGATCCAGCGTCTGGACGCCGTCGAGACCCTGTGCTCAGACATCCTCGGGGGCCCGGAGAACAGCGGCCCTGCATCAGCACACCATCACACACTGACGTCCCGCTGCGCTAGTGTCTGACACACGAGGAGTCACACCCTGTCGTCCCGTTGCACCAGCGTCTGACACACACACACACACACACATTTAATCATTTAGCAGACGCTTTTATCTAAAGCAACTTACAAATGAGGAGAATAGAAGCAATCAGTTTAAAAGTGCTGTAACAATTCTCCGTTAGTCTTGCACAGTACACGTAGCAAGGTAATTTCTTTTTTTTTTTTTTTTTTCCTTTATTTAAATAAGAAAAACAAAACAAATTGAATAGTATAGAATAGAAAAAGTAAGTGCTAGTATTAATTGGTCAGGTGCTGACAAAAAGATGGCTAAAGACTGAGATGAATCCACACACATGAAGAATACCACCCTGTCGTCCCGCTGGGCCACACACACACACACACACGTACACGCACACGAAGAATCTGTCTGGACCACACCTGAACATCACGTCCTCTCGAGACACATGGATGGACATTCGACCGGACAGTTTGTTTCTGACTGAAGTCGACGTTCAATGACAAAACGACACACAGACTGCATTAATAACCCAGTGCAAATGTGTGTTTGATTCTCTTCAGCTCCTTCTACGGTCAGTCTCTTTTTCACTGCAAGAACAGTCTGAAGAGAATGTGTTCGAGGTCTGAATCTGTTATAATGTGTGTTTTAAGGCAAGACACTACAGGGGAAGAGGGTAAAACATGCTAACTAATAGATCCAAGCATACAGATTAATCAGAAAATTAAGAAAACTGTTTTGTCGAACAAGTTTTCTTTTCTGAAATGTTATGTTTAAAACACGCGCCTTAAACATCATCATCATCATCAGGAAAGACATGCATCTGCAACACTTTGCCCGAGCTGTGTATTGTGCAAAAGCCAAATTTTGAGTGTGTGTGTGTGTGTGTTTGTTTGAGTGTCCATGTGCAAGTGTGTGTGTTTGAGTGTGTGTGTGTGTGTTTGAGTGTCCATGTGCGTGTGTGTGTTTGTTTGTTTGAGTGTCCATGTGCGAGTGTGTGTGAGTGTGCTTTAGTGTCCATCTGCAAGTGAGTGTGTGTGCGTGTGTGTGTTAGTTTGACTGTCCATGTGAGTGTATGTGTGTGAGCGTGTGTGTGTGCGCGTGTGTGTTTGTTTGACTGTCCATGTCCGAGTGAGTGAGTGTGTGTGTGTTTGTTTGAGTGTCCATGTGCGAGTGAGTGTGTGTGTGTGTGCTCTTGTTTTTGTGATTTGTGAGGACACAAATGTGTATAATGACATGGGTATTACACTGGAACTACAACTTGAACGTGATTTATGAGGACATTTCCTGAGTCCTCATATTTCAAATGGCTTTAAAAACATACTAAGCAGTGTTTTATTAAAAATGTAAAAATACAGAATGTCTCCTGTGATGGGTAGGTTTAGGGATAGGGGCAGTGTGTGTGTGTGTGTGTGATGGGTAGGTTTAGGGATAGGGGCAGTGTAACGGGATTTGTCCAGTATAAAAACCATTACGGCTATGGAATGTCCTCACAAATCACAAAAACACAGCTGTGTGTGTGTGTGTGTGTGTGTGTGTGTGTGTGTGTGTGTGTGTGTGTGTGTGTGTGTGTAGTCCGCTGCTGGGACTAATTGTCTGGAATTGGAGGTTTATGACTCAAAGTGCCTGTGATTTCCAGCACCTCATTAACTAATAATCCAAACAGAAAAGCCATAAAGTGTGGACTGGAAGCCGAGGCGCTGTATAAAAGTTTAACTGCATGCGAAAGGTAGAGACCAGGGAGAGTCTCCGGTGAGCCGCGGGTGACCCTGTTTTAATGATCTGCCACTCTGTAACATGTTTAATTACTTTGTGCCATTATAGGCCTGCTAACGTGTTTCACACAGCTCATGGTTTTCACTTAATCACTCAGAAAGTTATAATTAGACATTTTGTAGGAAATTCAACTGTTGTTTGGATGTCAGAAATGGAGCAGGTCTCCAGTTTCCCAAAGAATCACGGTTAGACTTTAGATGTTGCATCATGTTTGTTGTTTCCCTTCCTCATGACCCACAGTTATATATATATATACATACAGTATACAGTATCAACAAACACGTTTTATTTTATATTAAACCTTGTAAAGGCCACGTCAACCTCATCGACGCGTGTATGGCAGAGCTCCTGGATCAATGCAACAAATACAAACATTCAAGTGTATATATAACTTATTATTGTACATATGCACCATGTATAGAAGTATCAATTAAGAAATAAAATGAGAAAATTATATCATAATAATGTGGTCCCTTGTTAATCTGTTATACATGTAATATTGAACTGTTTTCAGAAGCTCAAAATCAGATTTAAAACTTACAATACTGTAGGTATTTTTTGTTGATGTTGTTTTAGATATACAGTAATGGCCAAAAGTTATGTCCGGAGGGGATATTTGTGTTTAATGACCATATATACAAAAGTTAAACCCTCATAACTTTATATCGTTAAACATTTTAAATATGAGGGAAGAACAAAACACGTAACTTAGTTAAAGGTATTTATCTGACAAAATTATTTGGGCAAACCACAGTTAAAATAAATAGAAAACAAAAAGTTATTAATGTGTTCATAATTTGCATGACGTCCTAGATAAAATGGTTTCATTGCATCTTAAACACATTTTTAATATCTGAATAAAGGTGAAGGATTTTCCTAGGCTGAAATCACAGCTCAGTCATTAGAGTCACCATTGGGAATAATGAGAATAACAAACTTTTTCCATATGGAAGTACAGGGTCAATTCGAGGTTAGACTAAAGTATGCAGATTCCTTCAACTGGTCATTAACATATAGGATACATTTAAGTGAATCTCAGAGGTTCAAAACCACTGAGCAGTGTTGCATTATGGTCATTTGATAGGACAAACAGCAACAATGATATAATATCCCAATACACAATATTTAGCAAATACTCAACGTGACAGCAGCCAAAAACACGATCAAAATTTACGATCTAAGTGCATGATCTAAAGCGCAGGGCACTTAAGTGTGTCCGAATCCACTTTTGCTAGTTTAAAGACGGGAAAAATGGCCGGTGCTCCCGGCGCATGGTGCAATAAACCAATCAGAGTAAAGGAATATCCCATTCCCTTTAAAAGCCAGTTGCGCTGGCACCATTAGTCTAAAACATACTGGGTTGTCTTAAAGCTGAAGTCGGCAAGACTTTTCTGATCATCACTGAAACCGACACTATGCTCCGACAGAACAACATAAATCAGCCGGTTTTAGGAAAAAACCCGAGCTTCTCCCTCCACCTGGAGCCTGTTAACGTTATTTGTTTTGCAAAAATCCCCCGCTCCCGGTTCTGCTGGTCCAGTCAGCGCAGAGCTGTGTGACATCTGACTGTCAATCACAGTCCGTGCACGCCACAGATCCCCTCCTCGCGCACGTTACAAGATCACATGCACACGCCTGAAGTTCGCAGGTGTGCTGGATTATACGAAGCGTGATGGCGGAGAGAAAATCTAATAACAAGTTTCCAATTCCTCGGTTAACAACCAGAGCAAGGAGGAACAAAACCCAATTTTGGGTCAAATATGGAAAAACCCAAACGTTGGGTTAAAAATGTAATTTAAAAAAATATTTAACGCAACGGCTGGGTTTGTCCATATTTGACCTGAAGTTGGGTTGAAACAACCCAGCATATTGTTGGGTGATGGCGGATTCGCTATTTACATGGAGAAATTTCCAAGCGGAAAACCTGAACGCTTCTCAAACGGTTCCGCTCGTGCTGGCGGTTAAAGCGGACCATCTACGGGACAAAATTGTGTGTGTGTGTGTGTGTGGTGTACTCATGTTGTGGACCCATCTAAAGGCCCACATTACTCTTTAAATAACCAAAAAATATTGTGCCATTGACTTTAGACCTTGTTCCAGTCGATCAATGGCTCAGTGTATTTCAGTTCCTCAAAACAGTAACGCTCCAGCAACGCCTGAACACACACTCGTCCTCAGACCAGCAGCTCATGGGCCACAGATGCATGTACTAATTCAACAACATGACGCAGGATGTGAAAATGAAAACTGCGTCAGGCTGAAAGTATAAACACACCTGTGTCGTGCCTGGCGCCTGCGTATGATACAGCCCTGAAGCTCTCTGTGTAGTTATAGCTCCTGATGGACAGATCATTTGGTGTTTCTCTGCTAAGAAGTAAATCCCTCAGGCCTCATACCTTCATTCTGAGGGTTTTCAGAGGTTCAGAACGCTTCAACAGACAGACCACATGTTTCAGCACACTGAAGGTGATCCATCAATGGAGGACGTTAACTCTCTCTCACACACACACAATGCAAATCATCACGGCTTTATGGGATCTGTCAGTAATGCATTCATGAGGCTGAAATATTCGGACTGGACTTTTCAAGATCCCCTCAGAATAATGACTGGATCTGCAGACGCTTCTCTGAGGAAATCAGAACCAGGCCCGATGAACACCAGCTCAAGAACTCAACGTGGACCATCTGTTGTTCTGAGCATCTACAGGGAATGATAACGATGATGAAATCTCCAACATAGAGGCTAGTATGAATGTGTGTAGTATGAATGTAATCCAAACATACTACATTCCCCATGTTGTTACTGTCATGTAGGACCATTTATACCACACTACATTCATAATACACACATTCACACTACATTCATAATACACACATTCACACTACATTCATAATACACACATTCACACTACATTCATAATACACACTTTCACACTACACACATTCACACTACATTCATAATACACACTTTCACACTACATTCATAATACACACATTCACACTACATTCATAATACACACTTTCACACTACATTCATAATACACACATTCACACTACATTCATAAAACACACATTCATACCACACATTCAAACTACATTCATACTACACACATACACACTACATTCATAATACACACATAATACACACACATTCATACCCATATGGGCCGTGCTTTTTAGCGGTCGCAAAGTACTTCTTTAAAACAAGTATCCTCATGGCCTCATAGTAAAGTGTCCATCACATGCACACTTCAGTCTCGCTGGAAGTAGAAGGTCATATGGGGACTTTTTGCCGACCCTTATATAAAAACTGTGAATTCAGACATACTTCTTTTCTCACATACTTTTTTTCGCCTACTGTATAGTAGGGAAGTATGTGATTTTGGATGCAGCCAGAGAGTACGTTTACTACACAACAACGACATGCTTAAAACTGAGAAGTTTTTTCCTTCGAGTTTTCCGCGTAACACCGTGTCCTAACCAGACGCGATGGGATAAGATTCCAGCGACAAATTATTTGTCTGTCCACACTAGACGCGACGCGACTGCGTCAAAATCAATCAAAACCCACAGCCAATCAGAACAGTGTGTGGGCGGAGTCTCGCGGCAAGTGCATGGCACTAGAGATTCGCACGCGCAAGAAAATAGATAAGTAGGCTACATAATCAAATTCACAAATATTACATAATTTATGCATTATTAAAAATATTACAATATTTGAAAGTTCTTGTTTCCATTGGTTTAATTTCAAGATCTGAGGTGAATTATCCATTGTTGCTTTTACAGCTACAAAGCTGGGAGCACTAAATGATATTCAATGTCGCATTGCATGCTTTTAACATTAAATAAAGCACATAAACAGTACTTGAGATTATCATTGCCACACTTTGTGTATGTTGTTCCAGCCGCGACGTCGCAGAAATAGGAACCGTTTCTAAATTAGAAACTTCGCGTGTCGCCGTCGTGTCTGGTTAGGACAAAAACTCTGATTAACATGGAAAAGATACCTTTTATCGCGTGTCGCGGCGTCGCGTTAGAACACGGTGTAACGTTACAGACGCCATTGTCAAAACGATTCCCATTCACACGGAGCCGCGAAAACGACTAAAACTGTATTCTGCTGCCAGGCCAGTAGATGGCGATGAAACACTACAGACTGAACACATAATGCATCATCGGTTTCAGAGATTGGCGTTTTTGTTGTTCACACGCAGACCGTTTTCAAAAACTTGCACTTTGAAACACGTTTTCAAAAGTTTGTATTTTCAGGCACACAAAACCCCGTTGTCGTGTAAAGAAACGGCCAAGACGCATAAAGTCTTCAGTTTGAGTTGAAAACGGTGTCGTGTAAACAGCGAAGTCTTGAAGTTGAGTGTTTGCATCGATCTATTTCTATAGCGCTCTATACAACAGTTTCAAAGCAGCTTCACATTAATATAACAGTACATGAAGTCAAATTAATCACTTACAAAGAGCTCTAAAAAGACAATAGTTTCATTATTCAGCTCAATTTACTTCAATAACAGTGTCGAAGTTGATCAATTACAAAACAAATTCAGCTTCCGTTATAAAATCAAAGACAATATCACGCACCACAGTCGCAGTCGAGCATCTCACACTTAAAGATGTAGTTTCTGTGTAGACTAACATTACAATAATTATAAGACATTATAAGTTGACGCACTGACGAAGGCTTGTATGCCGAAAGGTTTTTTAAAGGTTTAAGATGACCAAGCCATAATAATAAAGGCTTTTAAATCTTTCAGTTTCCTGAATAATTATAAGACATTGCTTCGTTTGTATATTTGGAAAAAGGCTTGATGATTAAATGTAATTCAGTGTGTTATCAGCATCAGGACACAAAGAAGCATGAACTGTTCAGACTGCACATGTGTTACTGCTCACACAAACACACCACAGCATTACAAACACACTACCAGGAGAAGGAAATGCATGTGGCATGAGATCAGGACCTTCTCCTTTAAGGGTTGTACAGAAAGCATTACAGAAATAAACTCGGGTATGAAGGAGTCTGCGTGCAGTGACCTGCCGTCTGCCATGAACATCATCAATCACTTCCGAACAAACATGGGAAACGGTTTACATTTCCTGAGCTAAAGTGCGCAGTGGTTAAGTGTAGAGATAAAAACACTCACTTGTGTTTGTTGAGGTCACAGTCAATCTTCTGGCTTCCAGTGATCGAACACAGCAAACACCTGTAGCTTCTGCTGGCTCTGATTCAGGCTGTGCTCAAGATGGCACTCTAGCACACTAGCACACTATTTAGTATGCATGCTGTGCACACTACATGTACGTTCTGCGTGGGTACTTGGATAAAGTACTACACTAGGTACTATATCCCACAATGCACCGGGGTACTATATCCCACAATGCACTGGGGTACTATATCCCACAATGCAATGCACACAGCACTAGGTACTATATCACACACTGCACTGAGAACTATATCCCACAATGCACTGGGTACTATATCCCACAATGCACTGGGTAAATTTATCCCACAATGCAATGCACACTGCACTAGGTATTGTATCCCACAATGCAATGCTGTATCCCACAATGCAATGCAAACTGCACAAGGTATTGTATCCCACAATGCAATGCACACTGCACTGGGTACTATATCCCACAATGCACTGGTTACTGTATCCCACAATGCTCTGGGTACTGTATCCCACAATGCATCAGGGTATTGTATCCAAGACTGCAATGCAATTTGACTTGCATGATATACTGAAACATGGCTTTCACTGCCGTTACGGTCAGCCACACATACAATCACACAAACCAGCGTTCTGTCGCACACTCAAACGGAGAAATGAAACCGCGCTTGTATACGCTGCAGCATTTAAACACTAGTCTTCAATAATGAAAAGGAATAAATCAGACTTTGACAGTTCAGTGAGGGAATCAGAGTTACTTATAACTGTCGGGCTGCTTATTAAAACTAATGAAAGATGCTCTGAAACTCAATACTGTGCCTATAAAACATTCACTGCGCTGGCATTTTCTGCCCCTTTTAGTCTCTCATTTTAATGGCATAAAACCATGATGTGTCACAGAGAACCACAAATCAGTATAAAACACTGCAGATACTAATTTAAGCATGACTTCAGTATGACTTCAGCATGACTAAGTTACATCTGACTACATTAATCATGACTACATTAATAAATACATGTGCACCTGGAACAATAGTAACTGTATAACATATAACATTATTATTTAATGTTGTTGAAAGAAGTCTCTTCTGCTCACCAAAGCTGCATTTATTTGATCAAAAATACAGAAATAACTGTAATATTGTGAAAAATTATTGCAATTTAAAATAATGTTATTCTATTTTAGTATACATTAAAATATAATTTATTTCTTTTATCCAAAGCTTTTTGAATTTCCATCATCATTACTCCAGTTTTCAGTGTCACACGATCCTTCAGAAATCATTCTAATATGATTATTATCATCAATGTTGGAAACAGTTGTGCTGCTTAATAATTTTTTATATATATCTTGTGATACTTTTTTAGGATTCTTTGATGAATGAAAAGTTTAAAAAGAATAGCATTTATTTAAAATAGAAATCTTTTGTAACAATATACACTACCGTTGAAAAGTTTTTTTTAAAGCAATTAATACTTTTATTCAGCAAGACTGTATTAAATTGATAAAAAGTGCTAAAGATTTATATTGTTAGAAAATATTTCTATTTTAAATAAATGCTATTCTTTTTAAATATGAAGCAGCACAACTGTTTTCAACACTGATAATAATCATAAATGTTTCTTGAGCATCAGATCCTCATATTATACAGATTTCTGAAGGATCATGTGACACTGAAGACTGGAGTAATGATGCTGAAATACAGTTTGATCACAGGAATAAATTACATTTTAAAGTATATTAAAATAGAAACCTGTTATTTTATATATGTGTATATATATATATAGTAAAATAATTGTGTTAAAAAATGCTGCATTTTGTGCAAAGAAACCGTTTTAGTAAATAGTTTTAGTTTTGATCATTTGAAGTTTCAAAGTGCGCTTGTTTCTATGTGTGTATAGAAGTGAAAAGTGTGTATTAAATCTCTATCTGTTAGTGTTCTCATTCATCTCAATGAGAGTTTCTCAGCAAATGACCCTGCAGAAGTATGACCTGTTCTTTGATGCACTTCAGCTGAAAATATCATTAAATGCCTCGGTACCTCACTCTTAAAAATAAAGGTTCCCAAATAGGGGTCATAGAAGAACCATTTTGGTTCCCAAAAAACCTTTTAGTGAATCGTTCTAAAAAGATCCATTTTTTGAACATATTAATAATCTAAAGAACCTTTTTCCACTATAAATGAACTTTTGTGGAACAAAATGGTTCTTTATGGAGTCAATGATGCAGATAAAGAACCATTACATTACATTTAACAGAATGATTATTTATCTTACACAAACCTTTCTCAAAGTTAATTAAAAATTGACTTTTGGATTTTTGAACTGACACGAGGTGGAATGAGCGGCCGAATCATCTCAGAAAATGGTTCTTTTTAGAACGATTCACTAAAAGGTTTTTTGGGAACCAAAATGGCCCCTATTTTGAAACCTTTATTTTTAAGAGTGCAGTGAGGACTAACCAAACCTTACACCACACACTTGGAGAACGGTTCAGTTTGGTGACGCTAGAAGATCACCTTGAAGGAACACCGTCCTTTTCCAGACAGGCAATATCTCTGCCAAAAGAAATCAAGACTTAAAATCTGCAATATTCTGTCTGCAGTCTTACATCACATGTGCGTAATACAGCATTAGACCAACACTCGACCTTTACAGAGGACTTCTCGGTTCCCGAGCCGCGTGAGAGTCAGGATCTAGCAGAGGGGTTCTTCAACAGGAACATGTTTCCTCGATGTGTGATTGAGAACAGACTCAGAGACGATCGGTCCGGTCCAAACCAAACCCAGCTCCATCTGGACCAAACATCAGTGTGTGTGTGTGTGTGTGTGTGTGTGTGTGTGCGTGCTCAGGCCTGGAACTCATTCAGCTCAAGCAAACATTCATCATGCTGATAAACAATGTGACAGAAGATGGGGAAAGACACGCCAGCTTGAAAACACACACACACACACACACACACACACACACACACACACACACACACACACACACACACACACACACACACACACACAGAGAACGACGGAGAACGAACAGAGACGCTCCACACACGAGCTTTCAGCATTTCTGGTTTTAATACTCACAGAAATGCAACAAGGGACGTTTTAAACAAATAAATGTCTGTTAAAACAATATTTGAAGAGAATAAAAAAGAAACTGGCGTGAGTAATTCTGTTCAGATAGTTTGTGGTGAGTGAGTCATGTCTACTTCTGGCTCAACCAATCACGCGAGTTCACCTGTTTAACTGACCAATGACAGACAGGGGAGTATCATGAGGAAACCTGTTTGAAAACAGTCATTATTGAAATACAAATACCCTCATGTTATAGAGCAGTACTGTCATATAAAGGATTTATACGCTCCAAAATTATATAGTCATAAATGTAAGATTTATGCATTTGAATTGCATATGCAATTTCTATGCATTTGGATTAGAGATTTAACAAACAAACTAATGAACTTAAGGTCATGCATAAATGAAACGGGAAGGATTTCTGTACTAAAAAAAAAAAAAATCATGGCATACTTTCTATTTGATTTTATTAAAATAATCCTATTTTCAAAATGCATTTATTCAAATGATATTAAGAACAATTAATTGTGTTAATGTGAATCAGCTGTGGAACAAGCAATATTCAGAAATTATTGATGATAAATATATTAAAGCACGTTCAGTTTATTGGTATTATTACAGAAATCGCACCGGTTTCATTTATGCATGACCGACAAATATACATCGCATTACTTTATTAGTTAAAGTTAAAACGGCGTAATCCAAATGCACGGAAATTTTATATTTAAGTCAAATACATGAATCTTCATATTATCTACATATTTTTGCAGTGCATGATCAAATCAAACCACATCTCTAATCTAATCACAGACCAGTTTAATCGAGTTAATAATTGAAACATAAAACATCAAATTCATTATTTCAATGTATACAAAAATAAATAAAAATTCACTGCATAAAATGTTCTTCTGTGAAACACATAAGACAGCGTTTGGCAGAATGTCAAAGTATCATAACAGCATCAAACCCTCTGATATGAGCGTGTTATGAGCATGCTATGAGCTTGTTATGAGCTTGTTATGAGCGTGTTATGAGCGTACTATGAGCGTACTATGAGCGTACTATGAGCTTGTTATGACAGTGGTATGAGCGCGTTATGAGTGTGTTATGAGCACGCTATGAGCTTGTTATGACAGTGGTATGAGCACGTTATGAGTGTGTTATTAGCGTGTTATGAGCATGCTATGAGCTTGTTATGAGCTTATGACAGTGGTATGAGCGCGTTACGAGTGTGTTATGAGTGTGTTATGAGCGTGTTATGAGCGTACTATGAGCTTGTTATTACAGTGGTATGAGCGCGTTACGAGCATGCTATGAGCGTGTTATGAGCTTGTTATGACAGTGGTATGAGCGCGTTATGAGCGTGTTATGAGTGTGTTATGAGCATGCTATGATCTTGGTATGACAGTGGTATGAGCGCGTTATGAGCGTGTTATGAGTGTGTTATTAGCGTGTTATGAGTGTGTTATGAGCATGCTATGAGCTTGGTATGACAGTGGTATGAGCGCGTTATGAGCATGCTATGAGCGTGTTATGAGCGTGTTATGAGCATGCTATGAGCTTGTTATGAGCTTGTTATGACAGTGGTATGAGCGCGTTATGAGTGTGTTATGAGCGTGTTATGAGCATGCTATGAGCTTGTTACGAGCTTGTTATGGGCTTATTATGAGCTTGTTATGGGCGTGTTATGAGCGTGTTATGAGCTTGTTAGGACAGTGGTATGAGCGCGTTACGAGTGTGTTATGAGTGTGTTACGAGTGTGTTATGAGTGTGTTATGAGTGTGTTATGAGCGTGTTATGGGCGTGTTATGGGCGTACTATGAGCGTGTTATGACAGTGGTATGAGCACGTTACGAGCATGCTATGAGCTTGTTATGAGCTTATGACAGTGGTATGAGCGCGTTATGAGCGTGTTATGAGCGTGCTATGAGCTTGGTATGACAGTGGTATGAGCGCTTTATGAGCATGCTATGAGCGTGTTATGAGCGTGTTATGAGCATGCTATGAGCTTGTTATGAGCTTGTTATGAGCTTGTTATGACAGTGGTATGAGCGCGTTATGAGCGTGTTATGAGCATGTTATGAGCTTGTTATGGGCTTGTTATGAGCTTGTTATGGGCTTGTTATGAGCTTGTTATGAGCGTGTTATGAGCTTATTATGACAGTGGTATAAGCGCGTTATGAGCGCGTTATGAGTGTGTTATGAGTGCGTTATGAGCATGCCAGGAGCTTGTTATGAGCTTGTTATGGGCGTGTTATGGGCGTGTTATGAGCGTGTTATGGGCGTGTGAGCATGCCCAGATTGAGCAGGATGGAGCTGAGGTTGATGTTGAGGAAGGCTTGAGAACGGTCAGCGGTTCGGTGCATCTCCTGCAGCAACAAATGCAGCGACGACACTTCAAACAGACGCTTGTTCTTCCTGCAACCAAACAGAATCACAGCTGAACCTCCCAATACACACATGACCTACAGCTGATCCCTCTTCAACAGGACGACAGGAAGAAGGTTTTGCAGTGAAGTCACTGCACACTTTCTCAATGAGATCTTCTAGACACTGTTTATAAAAAGCAAACTAAACTCGAGTTGTTTTCCCTTGCAGAAACAGACAACATGATGGACTATCTGCTGGGTAGGTCGGGGGTTTTCAATCTTTAGATGCCACGGACCCCCAAATGATCATCCTCGTGCGAGGGACCTCATGCATAAAGATAATGTAAAAAAATTATATATTATGTATGGGGTGGGCGATATGGCCAAAAAATCATATGACAATTTATTTTCAGGAAAATCACAATTCAAGATTTTATCACGATTCTTTTTCATGTTGGTTTTACTATTTTGCAAGTAACTGAGCATTACAGCCAAACTAATGTCTCTATTTTAAAAACAAAGCCTTATAGGTTAAAAAAAAACATTTAGGGCAAATTGGCGAAGATAAAAATCTGTCATCATTTTCTTTGTTATTAAATATTAAGAACAAAGATACACATTACACATACACAACTTAAGATACAAATGAAATAAACAGTGCTTTATTTTTTCAGCTCCAGTAGGTGTATTTAACAGCAGCATTGAAGAAAGTAATTAGGCCAAATTAACAAATCTTAAACTAAAACAAAAGACTTAACTATAAATTATACATTGATTCGTATTAAAGCTACTATTACAGTTCTCAGTCAAGAGCAGAGAGTGATTTTCTCTGTGTTTTGTTGTTTAATTAACATTAAATTAATTGCATTCCTTTATTAGTTATTTGAATCAAATGTGATTTATTTTATTATTTTTTATTTACAATTAAATGTAATTATTTTGTCATTTAATTTGTTTAATCTTATTTTTATTTATTTTTATTTTTATTTTATTACAATGTATTAATTTATGACTTATTTGAATCAAAAGTTTTCTTTTTTTATAAAATGTGTTTTTAAATTTTATTTAGTTAGTTAATTGTTATTATATTATTGTTATTATTTATTTATTATTACACAGTTTTCCTCTAAACATTTGTCCCTTGTGGCCCCGTTTGAAACCCCAGTGTTATGTTGCCTTGGCTTTTGGCTTGCTTAGTTGGAGACATTTAATAGGAGACATTTAATATTCAGAAATATTACTAATCTGCCTTACTTAAGGTGGACGATGAAGCAATGTTCTTCTAGAAACAAACTTTGTTGTATTATTTTCCTGTTATCAGTGAGAAGCTGCTTTGAAACAATGTGTACTGTAAAAAGCGCTGTATAAATAAAGGTGAGTTGACTTGTTAGAGGAGACACTAACCGGACACTGGAGAGCTTCTGGAGGAGCATGAGCACGTTCTCCATCAGTGCCGGCTCCACACGAGGCTTACGGAGGACCGTCGAGGCGCAGCGGAAGAAATCTTCAGTGCTGCACTGATCCAGAAAAGCCGGCAGGAACCCTGATGGACAGAGGAACAACAGTCAGGGAGTCTCATCGTGGACAAAGTCTGTAATATTGTGTTTATGGCTTTAAATGGTTTGCGTGAAACACTGCTTCTAATCTAGACGAGTAGAAAACATTTCCACACTCGAGTCTCAGATAACTGTAGATGAAAGCGGAGGAATCAGAAAACAGCGCTGTGATCTTTGTTTTGAACTATTTTTGTTGGCGAAATGGTCTAAAATGTGAGTTACTTGATATTAACTTCTTGTTTATTGAACTGTTGTATAAAATCGAAGTCACACTTGTTATCATGTATGCTGATATTTGGAAAAAAAAACAGCATTCTGTGTAATATTAACTATATTAAATAATACTCATTTACAAGAGATGTTTTTGCCCCTTATCTTGAAAATTGAGGGTGTTCGAAATGCATTTTAATAGACTAAATCACGCAGTGAAAGAGTGCGAACTAAACACACAAGCGCACTAGTCTAACCTACTAGACTACACATGTAGAGTATGTGTCTAGATGTGTTTTTGTAAAGTGAGGGACATAAAAAAAAAAATCACTTTCACCATGTTTTTATGAGTACAATGTTCTAGGGATGCACCGATATGAACATTTTGGCCGATACCGATAACCGATAATTCTTTATATTTGAAAGCCGATAACCGATATGTTGGCTGATAAATCGAAATCAAATTTTGTATATAATGTTTGAGAGCCTGATTATAAAACAAAAGCCTCACCATAAAACTCCTATATATAAAATTATAATGATGTTCTCGTTATCATTTTTAAAGCCGATATGACAGACTCGCGCTGCACATGTTGCACTTTCCTATATTGTAATTTGTGTATTTGTTCTTATTTTATTACTGACTGTTCAGTTGTCTTCAATAATGTGTCAACTTGTAGTAGTTTTTGATGTGGTATCAGAAGTACTTCAAGTGAGCTTTAAGTAATAAATGAAAAGCAAAGTTACATTTTACAGTATAATTTTTTTTTTTTTTTTGCTGATCTGAAAAATGATTCGATCCGTGGCTCAAAATCCGTGAATGATGAGTTTTGTGATCCGTTGCACCACTAAATAATTTCACTCAAACTTAATTTCTGAACTTCTGCTTGCTGGTCCGAGCTCTCGTACAGGTCTAACTTGAGTCTGATCTCAGGCCGTCTGTTAAAGTCTTCAGTCTGAGCTGATTTAGGACACATGGAGCACATTAAAGCTTCGACCAGACAACCACAGCTGACCTTGAGACGTGACCTCGCTCCACCCTTCACACGTTCACATAATTATCCTCCTGTAAAGCTCCCTAATTGCCAGGCCAGCTCACTGTAAAGTGCTCGCGCTACACACGTCTGTTCAGTGTCACGCGTAAGAAAGTGAAAGGCACATTCCTGGCGCTTCTCGTAAACGCTCACTTCACGATGTGTTTTTCACCAGCTCACAGTCCACCGGGCCTGAACACGAGCAACACCACATCAAAATCACATCAGTGACCCGATACTGTACACCGCCATTACTCTGTGATGGGAATTTAATTAAACCTATTATTGAACCACAAAGAGCATGAATGAATTAAATCAAGCCAAGTCCAGAGACCCGCAGGGAGTGCTTGGGGCTCCATGAAAAAGTAAAAATTAATTTGAGACAATGTGTATTGTAAAAAGCGCTATACAAATAAATTTGAATTGAATTGAATTTGATTAAAAAAAATGTAAAAACTATATAAGAATTATCATAAAATTGGGTTGAAATAAATAAAACATTTGATTAAAACTATTTATATAATTATTTTAAATTCTAATTTATTTAAATAAATACATCAAATTGATTTAAATAAATATATTTTATGAGTACAATGTTCTAATATAAATATATTTCAATGTTCTAAAATATAAATATATGTTCTAACAATGTTCTACAATGTTCTAAAATATAAATATATTTTATTTAAATATATTTATTTAAAAAATATTAAAGACCGAAACAAATACATTTGTTTTCAATAAATAATAAATAAATAAACATTTATTCAAATAAATAAAACTACTTACAAATTAAAAATACATAAATGCATTTGATTAAATACATTAAAATAAATAAACACAATTTGATTTAAATAATAAATAAAAAATGTATTAAAATAAATAATTAGATTAAAACATCAAATTAAATGGGATTAAATCAAATTAAAAAAATATTTGAATTAATTGATAAAAAAATGTACAACTTGCTTTCAATAGTAAATAAATAAATATTTATTTAAATAAATAAAAATACTTAAACAAATGCATTTGATTAAAATAAAATAAAATAAATAAACTTAATTTGATTTAAATAAGTAATAAATTAAATTTAAAATATATAACTGGATTAAAACAAAAAAATAAAATTGGCTTAAATTAAATTAAAAACAAAATTTGCAATGCAATGACGTACGAATATTTTACGCATTTTCATAACATTAATATTTTACAGTATTAACCGTCTTTATACTTAAAATAAATTGTAAAAATATACAGTTGCCTTCTAAATTGTAGGATTTTAGGAAGATCATATTTGGGAGCCCGTGGCATTAAAAGACTGAAAACCCTGTTAAAGGATCACATGATCATCAGAGTTGTGATTCTTCTAACATCAACAGCAGATTCACATGACATCCCACAACCGCGTCTCAGTGGCGTGTAGCATGAAGTGTTTCTCACGTGACTCTGAGCTCATCTGTATCAGGACACCTGTGGACCGGGCCAGCAGACCTGGACTCCCTCCTCTCAGCAGAACCAGAACCACCGGCAGAGCCTGGTACTCCAGGAACAGCGCCTGTCCTTCATCGGTGCGCACCGCACACCACAACACGTCCACAGCCTGAGCCAGAACGTCCACTGCAGGAGGACAAGTCAAGTCCCCTTCATTTACATAGCGGCTTTAACAATATAGACTGTTTCAAAGCAGCTTTACAGTGATAATAGGACATTACTAGCCTGGAGTCGTCATATTCAGATTCTAGTCAGAATGTGATGATCGTATTTACGAGTTGAGCGCACATGAACACAATGTCGTAAATACGAGTGGGAGCTCGGGATTTTCTCTAAGCCTCGATCTGTACGAGTTGTGGGCGTCACTGAGAAACATGGCGGAATACCACAATACTTCAGGTATTTAGCAGTGATATTGCCAGACTTTTCTATTTACAGTGAAGTAAGATAATCGCCTGCACAGAATATGATGGCATTATAATATAACAGTGTAATATATAACGATAAATGTTGCTTCATGAATTAATTAAAAACATAAAAACCAAAGCACACCTGATGCACATTTCTTTGTTCTTCATTTTCTAGAACTAGAGTTTAAGAACCTTACTGTATTGTTGTGTAATTAATTAAGAGAAAGTACTCCGCCATCTTACTCCGACGAAAGTGACTTGAACGCACATGCCGTCATAAACACGTACGCGAACCTCCCAGGAGGACTTGAACGCATCATGGCGCTGCTATATGAATAAACTTGCCTTGCCTTGAATAACGCCACTACTGTCACAGCTGCATTTAACTCGTTACATAATGAATGTACAGTTCTTAAACTGAACTAAATCAACACTGATCTGAATACTAACAGTCTTTTTAAAGCTGAATTTCTCATATTTGATGAAGTTTGCATCACTGATTCTCTTTTTTTCCTGTTTATTACTGTGAAGCTGCTTTGAAACAATCTGCAGCACTATAGAAATAAAGACTTGAAACAATATTCTAACTGCAAATATATAAATAAACAGAATCACTCATATTTAGCACTGTAATATAAATACACTTTTCAAGGAATCTTTATTTATTTTTGTATGATAAACCGTATTATACTATATTATTGAATTGAAAAAAATAAAAGTGCATCTCATTTTGCTTCTCCAGTGAATGTATCTTGCTTTACGAATGTTTAGATATTTGTAATGAAAAACAAGAGGATGATTTGCATCTTTTGAATGCAACATTTAATGCCATAAGACTTTTAGAGCAGCAGTAGAATAGAGATTAGACTCATGTTAATGAGAGCCTTTACTGACTATAGGACTGTTCATGACTTCAACATGATATTCATTTCCATGACGCATCTCCGATTTTTCTATTTTTCTCTTTTGGTGTCAGAAATAAACTATTTATTAATGGAAAATTGACTTTGTGTTTTTTTAAGCATATAAAGCATGAAATGAACGACTCGTGTACAACACTGCCATCTGCTGCAGATACAGTGGAATCATGTCAAAGAGAGACCAGAGCTCAAAACATGCATTTATCAACAATCGCTCATCATCATGAAAAAAAAAAAAAAAAAAAAAAAAAAAAAAAATATATATATATATATATATATATATATATATATATATATATATATATATATATATATTATATATGCGCAGTTGTGTTTGGAGTCGATTGTTTTATTAGTGATAATGACACAATGCAACATGACAAATTGTGCCGCCATCATTTTTATCCAGGCTGTCGTACAAATAAATTATGAACACATGCAGAAACCAGAGAGAACCAATGAGGTATTAATAACTGATTATGTTGTAAACAATGTTTGTTTTTTCCTCTAAGCTTTTTGTTTTTCTATGTATTTGTTTTGCATAGTAAAGAAAAACCTATAGCTGTAGTTTGCTTTTTTTGCTAAATAATTTTGCCAGATAAATACCTTAACCAAGTTCTTCCCTCAAATTTAAAAAATATATATCAAATATTTTCCATATATTTGATGGTTTAATTGAACTTGTTAATAATTAAAATGCAGTTGCTCATTTGCACATATAATCATATTAATGCATATAGTGATTGTCTATTTATCTTTACATTTTTATAAACAATTTAATTAATCGGTATATATGATCACAACTTTTGATTACAATAATGTATTAGTAAATGTTGAAATTAATATTAAGTAAGATTAATAAATGCTTTAGAAGTATTTTTCATTGTTAGATCATGGTAACTAATGCTAAAAAATTGAACCTTATTGTAAAGTGTTACCAGAAAAAAAGAAAAGTATTCTTTTTGCACAATATGAAAACACTAAATGCACTGCATGAAAATGACTCCCTATATTTGGACTGTGACACTATTTTCTTATGGAAACAAACTTTGTTTGATTATTTTCCTGTTATCTCTGCTTTGAAACACTCTGTTTTGTAAAAAGCACTATATGAATAAAGGTGACTTGACTTGTTTGACCTTGACTGATGGTTTTGATGATGATGAGGCTGCACAGAAAGCGTGTGTGAAGACAGGAGCTCTTAAACAGTGGACACACACGCGGGCGAGCCGGGTCACATGGTCCTCGAGACACCTCATCACCCAGCCTCCTCAGCGTGGAGGTCAGGACAGCGTGCTGGAAGAGAGAGAGCGAGATGTGCCATTAAAACACACACTTCTGCCGGCACTGGGGCGTCCGTCTGCCTGCCTGAATGAAATAAAACAGCTTGCAATAAACATACATAATACAACATTAGGAAACGTCTAAATGCTTTTTACAAAACTTCAGACAAGGCTAGTTTTTGGACATGCAGCAGACACATTTATTTTATTTTTTTACTTATGATTTAAGCAGCTTACTTTGATCTAATTAAAGCATATGGAAACTGATGATGATGATGATGATGATGAAGCATCTCCTGCCTCTTAAAAACACACAGGGTTGTTTGATTTAATATTATTTTTATTTTATTAGTTGTTGTTATTATTGGACTTTATTTATTTATTGTTATTTAATTATTTGTATTATTGTGTTTCCGTTTAAGTGAAAATAACAATAAAAACACACATGCTGCAGTTTCATAATGAGCAGCTAGGCAGTTTTCTAATTAGAGATAAATCAATATTAAACAATTAAATGAAATAATAACTGATTACAGAATATTTGTCCGTTTATATGTCCGATAATCAGTACGCAGAACCGATCTTCTGTTTTGTTGAGATCTTCATATCACAATAATAACAGCATGACACGCGTTTGCAACAGAAATCTTTCTTTCTCAGAAAGCTTTGTTTCTCCAATCACAACTGGTTCTGTTGATAAAGTCAGATGGTGGGTGTTTGGTACCTGTGAGCCGCGCTCCAGAAGCGTCAGACAGTAGTAAACGCAGCGGATCAGAGACAGCAGGAGAGACGAGTCCATCACACACGCCTGATGAAGATGCTCCACCAGCACAGGCAGCGCCTGACCACAGCACAGTAATCCCAGGATAAAGCCTTACGACCCCCACATGCACTATTAGCATGCGCTTCTCTCTAAGTGACCAGCTGTTACAATACTGACATGTTTTGATTAACATGCAAGTTAATCACCCAAAAATATAAGTTCTGTCAGTAATTACTCACCCTCATGTCGTTCCAAAGCCGTAAGACCTTCGTTCATCTCCAGAACACAAAGAAATATTTTCAATGACATTTGATAGCTTTCTGACCCTCCATTGACAGCAATTTAATGACCACTTTCAAGGCCCAGAAAGGTAGTAAAGACATCGTTAAAATAGACCATGTGACTACAGGGGTTCAGATGTATGTTATAAAGCAACAAAAATACTTTTTTGTGCAAAAACGACTTTATACTAGGGCTGTGCTCAGAATATCGATACAACGATACACCGTCATGAACTCCTGGCGATGCGCGTATCGATACTGTTGTGCTTTTGAATGTAGCCAATTCAGGGCTTGAATTTCGGCGCGTGTATTGCGCATAATTTTAATCATTCCCGCAGCTCTCCCACTTATGCGGGAAATTCCCGCAATCACTGATTCACTTTAGCATGTAGGTTGTATTAGTAAATGAATCCACACAGATTATAAAATCAAATCAGTAGTTTTAAAACGTTCTGTGAGACGCGTGAGTTCAATGGTGCTGCGTCTTCTCTCTCTCGTCTCTCAAAACGGGCCGCTCAAGGCAAGCGTCCAGCACTGCAGCCGGTGAAACTACACGCTCGCGTTTACAGTCGGGACACGACGGAATATTCACTTCCATAATCGGGCCAGCATTGCATCGTGACTAAAGTTTACCATTTGCGCGTCTTTAAGTCTTAACAGTTTAAACATTCAAACGATTTTAAACTATTCAGTATTGCGCGCTCTCTGAGCGTTGGTTTTCTCTGCGTGCATAGGCCTAGAGTACAGCCGCCTCACATACAGCGTGCGAGTATCCTCTAACACAGTTGGTTATGTCTTAAATAAGCATAAACGTTTTTAACAGAAACGGTTGTATGAAGTTAAGCGAGATATTCTGCTGTCACTCTCTTAACCCTGAGCATGTCAATCAATTGTTGTTTCTGCATAAAAATCTGAAAATGTAATCATTTAAAATGATTTCAACATAGAAGAAATGACTTTGTTTGGTGCACATTTCAACACTTAAGTCCAAATTGTTAAATACTAGGTGTGTTTCTAGAGTTAAGTTGTTACCGTTTTTGCTTTTATGGAATGTTTAAGTTTAGTTTAGTCATTGAGCAGTGTAGACATGCTTCAGTGTCACTATAATGGTCATTTCAGTTATTGAGGCAGATTTAAAAGCAGAAGGAAGAGCCATTCTAAGCATTTTTATTTAACTCACTGTTTTCTTTTATGACAAAAACTAAATTGTTTTTCAGTTATCACAACTGTTATAACACTGTTACTAAACTCAGCTCAAAAGAAATTTAAATTCCAAATTGATCCATATCGTGATGCGTATCGTATCGTGACATTGTTGGTGATACACAGCCCTACTTTATACAGCAATGTCTTCTCTTCTGTGTCAGATCTCAGTGAACACAGTGCAGTGCTTCCTGGTTCTGCGTCAGAATGCCGGCTAATTATTGGCCGACGCTGGTCATGTGAGCACCATGACACATGCATGTGATGCTGATGCAGGAGCTGGCCAATGGTGAGCCGGCGTTCTGACGCAGAACCCGGAAGTGCTGTACTGTGTTTACTGAGATCTGACACAGAAGATCATTTTTTCATACTTTTTGTGTTTTTGCACACAAAAAAAGTATTCTTGTTGCTTTATAACATACATCTGAACCACTGTAGTCACATGGACTATTTTAACGAAGTCTTTACTACCTTTCTGGGCCTTGAAAGTTATAATGACATTGCCGTCTATGGAGGGATCAGAAAGCTCTCGGATTTAATCTGAAATATCTTCATTTGTGTTCTGAAGATGAGGGAAAGTCTTACGGGTTTGGAACGACATGAGGGCGAGTAATTAATGACAGAATTTTCATTTTTGGATGAACTATCCCTTTAATGCACATTTATCCAAAGAAAATAACTGTTTGTTTTCATAATCTTCATTAATGTAACGACTTTCTATATTTGTAAAGCTCTTTTTCTGCTAAAGTGTGCTGGGGAAAAATAACCACCAATCAAATCCCAATTAGTAAAATCAATCCCACCGTCCATTATATCCTGATGAACATCACTCAGAAACGAGATTCTCATTAGATTCATTTACGAGTATAACAGAAATAAAGTAGAACATCTGGATGCTTTCCAGTAATCAGAACGAGGTGGTTTCCCGACACAGGAATGAGAATTGAGGAAAATGTTTAATTGCCATGAAAATAATGTCATGCTTTTTACTGATCATTAAAACCGGCTACATTTATAACACTTTACAATAAGACCTCATTCGTCACCATTGGTTACTGCATTAACTAACATAAACTAACCAGAAGCAATTTTTTTTTTACAGCATTTATTAACCTTTTATTAATGTTCATGTTAGTTTACAGTGCATTAACTAATATTAGCAGATAGTTGTTTTGTTTTAGGAGTTTTCTGTATGTTGTAAGATATGTTTATGTATATGTTTATGTACAGTATGCATAGGTGGCATGTGCATGTATAGGAATGTTACGGTTATTTGTGCATGCGTACATATGTATGTATAATATGTATATATAGTTAATAACTGCAGAACGAGTGTTTTTTGTTTGCATAAGGAAAATACAGAGGATCTCTATATATTTCTCCAATAAAAAAAAATAATTAGTCAATACTGAGATTAACATTAACTAAGATGAATAAATCCAGTAGAAGTATTGTAATTTTTTTCATATTGTTCATATTAACTAATGTGGTTAATAAATGCTAACGAATGAAGCCTTATCGTAAAGTGTTACCATTTCATTTTCATTACGTTAACAGAAAACTTGAAATGTGATCTGGACAGGTTTTCATGAAGTCTTTCACAGCAAAGCTCAGCGTAAGACATGTACAAACCTTGGCACATCTCTCATGCAGTGAAGGGCGTAGTGTGTTGGTGTTTGTGAGGTTTGACCCGTCCCTGACCTCTACGAGCTGACCGTCCACGACCCAATCCAACAGGACCGCCAGCAGCTTCACTGACGGCCCGAGAACAGCGGCCTGACAAACACACAAACAACAACCCAGCTTATGAAAATATCTTCTGATGTTCTCAGTTTAACATGTTACTAATATTATGGGTGCATTAGTTTTTGAATGTTAAACGTTTTGAAACACGTTTGAACACGTTAAAAAAAACGTTTGTGTGTGTGTGCGTGCGTGTGTGTGTGTGTGTGTGTGTGTGGTCACAGTAGAGATAATGAGCACGCGCTTGAGAAACTGAACCTCTCGATGCTTTCGTACGGATTACTTAAAGAATATTTGTTTTTGATATTAATTTAATAGACACGTTAAAGCTTTCTAAAGACATATCTCTCATGTCAGTGTGGCAAGTATTCGCTGAGTTAGTTTATTTTCTGTCGCAGAACTTCACACTGAGAGAGACGGCAGAACTTTATTTTACAAAGAGCACGTTTTGTTTTTATTGTGTACACAAATAAAAGTAGACATGTAATAGTTTTGAATAGTTATTTGAGCCTCTTTCGCACTGATAAATAAAAAAGCGAGGCGGTCACGCGTTACTGGAAGAGCATTTGAAAGAACATCGCCAGAATGTTTCGTTAACGATGTTAAAGCACAGCAGGAGCTCCACTTATCTTCAGTAGACACTGCCATTACAGTTTCCCAGCATGCCAGTGACTACTCCCGATTGAATGGTCCAATCACAGGTGGTCATCAACACACGCTGCGTCACACGCTCATTAAACCAAGCCCACGACCGTGATCTGAGAACTGTGGCGTTGATGGCTTGTGTTTGACTCACTTTTCCTGCTGCTTTATTTGACGGAGGATTTTCTGGTTTGCAGGCTTTGGGAACAGCAGTTTCTCGGCCCCTGTGTGTCGTGCAGGACTCGTGCTTTCTCTGTGAAAACAAAAACACGCATCAGGTTTATATTAGTGATGCACGAGCTCAAAGCTTCAGCAAAGAAGAGCAGGTTTCTAAGTTCAATTGTTCTAAATATGTGTTCAATACCGATCAAAAGCTTGGAATCATTAAGATGTTTTAATGTTTCTTTTCTGCTCATTAAGGCTGCATTCAGTTGATCAAAATTACAATAAATTGTGAAATATTATTACAATGTAAATCATCTGTTTTCTATGTGAATATCTAGTAAAGTGTAATTTATTCCTGTGATCAAAGCTGAGTTTCAGCATCATTACTCCAGTCTTCAGTGTCACATTATCCTTCAGAAATCAGGAGAATATCATGATTTGATGCTCAAGAAACATTTATGATTATTATCAATGTTGAAATTTCATACTGGTTTTGTGGAACCAAGCGATACATTTTTTTTTTCAGGATTCTTTGATAAATAGAAAGTTCAAAAGAACAGCATTTATTTAAAATGGAATCTTTTGTAACATTATAAATGTCTTTACTGTCACTTTTGATCAATTAAATGTGTCCTTGGTGAATAAAAATATGAATTACTCTTCTTTTTTTTTTTTAATCTAGCTTACACTAAACTTTTGAAAGCTAATGTATCACAGTTTCTGCAACAATATGAAGCAAAAAAAAACATTTTCAACGTTGATAATAATAAAAAAGAGTGCTCGTCCCGTACCTGCAGGTTCTCCAGCCGAGCTTGAACTTTCTGAGACTGACATTCCAACTTCCTGTTCTGCTCACTGACATCATTAATCTGAGCAAACAAACTCTTATTACTCTTCACCACAGACAGACACAGAAACACACACGCAGCACTGGAGCATCAGCACGGCTGTGTACAGTATATACAGTGTGATGACGACAGACACCAGAAGTTCTTTCGTGTCTTCTTGCTCTGGAATGAGGTACAATATGTAATATGATTTTTGTAATAAAATATTTTAAATCCACGTGCACAGTGATATATTTCATGCAATTGTGTACTTACATTATCCCAAAAGTTAAGAAATTCCAGTTTTAAGTAATGGCTCGTCCCTTATCATTGACGGAACATTTCCGCTTGTAGAAACCATCGAATATATACATAGATCCCGCTAATGAGGCATCTACAGCGCTATGCATAAGTGAACACACCCATGCTAAAGTTGACTAAAAAAGAGGAATAAAAAAAAATGATCTTTTGGAAATTGTTCTTAATGCCTTAATTAAAGAAATGAGGAAAAATCCAACCTTTAAGGACACCAGTTTTCTTTGTGAATTAATAATGTATTGTAAATAAATAAATGTTCTTCCTTAAAATACAGGGTGCATAAGTCAGGACACCCCTGTGTTAAATTCCCATAGAGACAGCAGATTTATATTTTTAAAGGCCAGTTATTTCATGGATCCAGGATACTACGCATCCTGATAAAGTTCCCTTAAAATAAAATATCCCACATCACACACACCTTCACCATACCTAGAGGTCGGCATGGGGGACTTTCCAGAAGATCATCTCTCAGTGCAAATCTACCCAGCGATTAGGCTGACTGAAACAAAACCATGCCGATCTCTAGGTATGGTGAAGGGTAGGAAATGCGCGGTTGGCGGTTACAGCCGTGGATAAACCGCAGAACGGGCGGATGACGTGACGAAAAAAATATTGTAATTAAATTCGGGCGGGTGGTTGAACCAATCAAATGAAAAATATATGTATACATTGTTAAATATTGTTGTGGAGTGGAATTTCATCAAATTTCAGAATGAATAGAGTTGTCGTTTCTTTAATATCGAGGCTCTATAGTTTATTATATGATTGTTAGGCCTGTTGATGGTATAAAATGAATTGCACTGTGCCTGAAAAAGACGCACTCTCCGCTCTCTTCCTGTGGATTCAAAATGAACGGGAGTCTTCAGAACAGGCTCGTCCTAGTCGTCACCCTGACACGACAGTGCGTAGAGATACAATTAGCCTACAATGTAAATTACTTGTTATTTTATTCGAGCTTTCTATCTATTTGCTAAAAAATAAAGTGAAAAAGGCAAAAAATATTTAATATGCAAAATTTAGATTTCACATTTAGATTTAACATTTAGATTTAACATTTAGGTGTAACATTTAATATTTAGATTTAACATTTAGATTTAGATTTAACATTTAGGTGTAACATTTAATATTTAGATTTAACTATTTAAAATATCTCTAAGTTGACAAATATTGTTGTAAATGTGCTAAAAAGTGACCGTCAAAAATTCATACCAGTTTTTTAAACACTGTTTGAAGCTAAATGTGACAAAACGTTGCTGTTATTTTCAGCATAAGCCGCTTTACAAACGGCGCCCCATACAATAGCAGCATGTTGAAATTATGTGCCTAAATGTGTTTTCTATTAGGCTACAATGAAAATATTGTACAGTAGCCAATCAGATAAGGTCCGGTTTGCCGAAGTGCGTTTAATTTAGGCTGTTTATTTATTTTTGTCCCTGCACGCTGATCGGAGACGGAGTTCACAGCTGATATTCTGAGAGATTTCTAGTCTCGCGGTTGTCATCAGCGCTTCAGCAGCGCCTTGTATCGCCCAATCAGCGGATAGCGGGCGGGTGCGGTTTTGAAAATTGGTCAAAAACATTGGTGCGGATGGATGGCGGAGGGATGATTAGTTTTGTGATGCGGTTGCGGTTGAAATAAAAGCCCATCCATGCATCTCTAGTATGAAGTACCTCACGTGGGAAACACTTAAAGTAACGCGTAAATCAAGCAAGCTAGTGTGCACAGGCCACGAAGTGTTGAAGAAATAACACATTAGCGGAGCGGAGGGAATAATATGACATTTTATCCAGAAAACTTCTTGCATAAAATAAATTCAAGCACTTTTAAATGACCTGTGTGTGTGTGTTTATTTTCAGAAACTTTCCAGGTTTTCAAGGACCCGAGGGAACCCTGGGATGGGGAAAACCACATCTCCCATCGTTTCCCTCTCCTTCAGAGCATCATCAAGCTTCGTCTTTGTTAATGCGACCTGTAGCAGTGAAAACTTACATATCGTACCATTAAAAGCACGTGCAAATGATAACCTTTTGTGATGATGCGGCACTGGCCCGATCATTTGCATGTGTTTTTAAGCCTTGCCAATTTAAACATTCAAGCGCAAGAAGACGCGAAAGAGAAAGCACACGCAGCGTGTGAGATCAATCTGGTGTCTGTTGTCATCACACTCTATATATACACTCACCTAAAGGATTATTAGGAACACCTGTTCAATTTCTCATTAATGCAATTATCCAATCAACCAATCACATGGCAGTTGCTTCAATGCATTTAGGGGTGTGGTCCTGGTCAAGACA
>CM060624.1:2039590-2047090 GCA_030578275.1 Meda fulgida
TCTGAGTGAGTGAGTGAGTGGAGGCGGGGCTCATTTGCATATTCATAGAACTGTGTATAGTAAATAAGGTGTAGACTTGCATTCAAGCTATTTTAAGGAATGAAAACATTTTTTTTCAAGGAAAAAACATTTAAATATGTCATTTTGATGATCAAGGATGAGTTTTAAGGGATAAAATGATTGACTACGGGGGACTTTATCATTAAATGTATGTGAACTATAACATGAATAAACAACAAACTAACATTAACGATTAATTCAGTTCAGTTCAAGTTTATTTCTATAGCACATCTAAGAACAACCAAAGTGCTTAACAAAATTCAAGATCAAAGAAATACACAAACAATAGGCTACACAATATACAATAAAAATAGGCAACAATAGGTCAAGATATCAAAGCTCAACTTGAATTGAAAGCCAAGGTATAATAATGGGTCTTAAGCAAGGATTGAATGTTGCAATGGTCCGGGCTTTCCTTACATGAGGTAAACTATTCCCGAGGTTTGGAGCAGCCACTGCAAAGGCTCTGTCACCTTTATTCTTCAACCTGGATCTGGGCACATCGAGGAGCAACTGATCACAGGACCTCAGCGCTCTGACTAAGAGCTCCGATAAATAAGACGGTGACAACCCATTTAAGATTTTAAAAACCATTAATACAATTTTAAATTCAATCCTGAAACAAACAGGAAGCCAGTGCAGCGTGGCTAAAACTGGTGAAATATGGTCACGCTTTTTAGTCCCGGTTAGAAGTCGAGCTGCTGCGTTCTGGACTAACTGTAACCGAAGAAGGGATGACTGCTCCAATCCAACATGCAGAGAATTACAGTAGTCTAAACGGCACGTAATAAAAGCATGTGTGACTCTTTCAAAGTCTTTGTAGCAGGTATTGCTTGACCTTCGCCAGAAACAGCCTCAGCTGGAAAAAACTGGTTTTAACAACTGAGCTAATCTGTTTATCAAATTGAAAAGCGTTATCAAAAATCATTAATAAATACTGTAACTCATTGTTCATTAACTAATGTCATTTAACAAGACATGATACAAAGTCAGTTCAGCCTGAATGTTTTCTGAATGTTAAATACAAAATTTGAAGTTTATATATATTATATGCTACTTGCATACAGTGGAGTTAATGTGTTAATGTCTTATTGATTTAACCCTCACTGATGATTTAATTTGTGAAATGAACAGTTATAAAACAAAATCATTTGCTTTTTGCAGATCTGTCAGTAAGGCAAGTTACACTGATGATATGCTGGTGAATGTAAAACACACTGTAAGTCACTCTGAATAAAATGAACAAATATATCAATATTAAATACTGATCTCCATTATATCTAATGCATGTTTGTATTTATACTAAAAGAAATTGAAACCCCTCGACTTTTAAGTGATTTCCAGTTGTCGGCACAATGATTTAGGTTTCAGTTTCTGGGAGGGTCAAAGAGCAACTTCCATGTTTATTAGTGATATTTCACATCAGTTTCCCAGAAAGTGATGATTTTGTTCTCTTGAACACATGAGATGGAAACACTGCTTTATTTGCACTTGTTAAATAGTGCAACTTTTGATGGAAACACAGCTAACGTGACTCAAAAGCGGGATCAGTCCATATTATATCGAGTGAAATATCAGTCTCTTCCCATATTTCTCAAACCAACACTAGAGTCAATGCTTAACATGTCTTCTCTCCTGTCTGAGTGAGAACACAGTGGTGAGACGTCTCTATGTGTCCAGTCTGACGTTTGATTGGCTCATTATGGGTGTCTGTCATCACCTGTCCTCCAGCAGAACACCCTGACATCGTTAAACCCGAGCGACACCTACACCTCGTTTGACTGTTCTTACACATTTCTCCAGACAGCCGTAACAATGCAGGAAACTTTTCTTCTCAGTCCGTCACATTGCTGGAGTGGCTTTCACACAGATTGGCTTCTGGTATATATATTTTAAAAAAATATATATATATATATATATTTTTTTTTCATATATTCGTGGAACATTAACAGAAAGGCATTCATAATTTTAAGTTTTACAAACAAAACTGAGCTTGCATACAATTATCACAACACAATACACATACCATTCCCAACAGTAAGTTGAAGAGAAAGTAAAGAGAAAGAGAAAAAATTTAGTAAAATTTCAAAAATCTTCCAATAAGTAGTATACAAATACACTTTGTGGCTTTTCATCCCTCTCAATGTCTCCAAATAAATATTAGAAATAAATTCCTCCTTAAAAAAACAATAATTGCGGAGGAAGTTTCAACAAAAACAATTTCAACAAAAGCAACACATTATTTATTACATAAGATACCTTTTATTCCTTAATTAACAATCCAAACTCAATAATTCTTAAACATTATGTTGCAGGGTATATTCAGAATTCAGAAGTGAAGCTCTTTACATTTAGGATTAACGAGAAATGAAAGAAAATGAGTCCTTATTTTGCACACTTCTTTCTTCTCATAATGCCGAATATATAATTTCTCAATAGGGAAACATTGATGCACTAAACAGTCTCTCAAATAAACAGTCACCAAAGCTTACATTTTCTATAATAAGTTCTTGTAGTTTACGTATTATCATTGAATATTTCAAATGTTCACTTGCTAATTTAATCATCGGTAATGGAATATTCTTGAAAAAAATGTTCATACGTTGATAGAGCAGCTTAGATTGTATTTCGAGTATTCCCAACGATGTCCATCACATGTGTTAGTGACCATATGCCTCTCTGCCAGCACTCACAAAGATTACATACACCGTTATACATCTGTTGTTCCAGACTGACATGTTATCAGGACTAAAATGATGCTTGAAAATCAATTTCCAGTATTTGTAGATGGAAAGCAGAAGGTTTTACAGGGACAGTTCGAAGTCACACTGCACTTCCGGTAAATGAATGAGTCTGTTTTGTGTTGCTCTGACATTCAATCGCTCTCTTGGCATTACAAACTCCATCATGCAGATTCTAGCAGGAGAATAACACTTACTTGGACTATAAAAGCACTTAGGAACTTCACTGGTCCCTGTTCTTTCTTCGAGCCATCTGTGGCCGGGACCTCGTCAGCTCCTCTGACTATAATATGCTCCACTAACACTGGCATTTGCAATCAAGAAGATGACATGAAGAGTATCAAACTGTTTCCAGCCGGACGAGTATCTATCTGCAATATAAAAAACACTATCGGAGTCAATCTGCCTGTGCTTTGATAGGCCAGATGGGAGTATGTGACATTTTGTGACTACCCCGTTTTGTAGTTATTGCTGTGTGATGTGTTTATTCATTTCAGCAGAAAAGAGAAGAGGTCGTCTCTTAAAAGCCCTTCAGGTGCTCATCGTGAGCTGCATGCTGGGATCAGTGAGGGACATTTACAATAAAAAAAAATGCTTGGCAGAAATGTACAACACGATCTCATAAATGTGCGTATCTATACCACGAATTTAATTTCTCGCACCAATTATACGCCAAAAATGTTTTGCGAAACAATTGTTAGCATAAATGGCACGAGAAATTAAATGAGTGATATTGATACGTAGTTTCCAGAGAACTTTATCCTAAAATAAATAACCATTTTTAGAACATATTAACATTCTAAAGAACCTTTTGTGTTTCCATTGATGTTAAAGGATCTTCACGGAACTACATATATTCATTGATATAATATAACACCAACCTACTCAAATCTGTTTTCTACCTTTTGAATACACTGACAATCATCTTTAAAAAAACAAGTGATAAAGAGAAAGATATCAATAAAAGTCGTCACACTGCTTTTCCACAAGCAGACGTGTCATACACACACACACAGTTACACACATCACACTGGTTAGTTGTTTTGTTATACATTAGGGTTTTATGTACATCTTATATTGTTAAATGGATTGCATTATTTTAGTGTGATGTGTGTTAGGCTACCATGTTGTTTTGTGTTTGTGTTAGGAATAATGCAATAAACAACATAAGATGTAACATATAATGTATAACAAAAACCATCAAGTCTGAGAAGAATATCAATTTACAGTTTTTCCACTGTAAATTATAAGATTGTTCTTTTTTCTTCCCGACAAGTACATGTAAGGATTTTTTATATATAACATAAAATGACATTAAATGTACCATTAGATTAATATTTTCACCATAAGTGAACTTACCATTAACTAATCAACATGTTTTTACAGCATTTTGTAGCCTACCATAAAATGATGATAATTTCATCAGTGAAGACTCAGATTCAAACCGTATCCTGACTTTTTCTCACTGAGATTTTGTTTTCATTTTCCCTTGTTTGGACCAATATACCTCACACCAACACAATACATTTCAATCTGCAAAAAGATAGAAGAACTATATTGTGCCCACCATCGATCCATATGACCCAGCTTGTGGTATTGTACAAGTTATTAACTATATAAATCTCTCTCAACACCTTAAAAGCAAATGGCTTTCGGGTTGTCTGGTACTTCTTGTAATCCAATTAGACTTCAACTAATAAAACCCAATTATGAGGACACCCACAATCCTCTGCTTCATGATGTCAGCAGTTGAGTGATAGACTGAATGATTAGGAGGAGAGTTGTTGTAACACACTTGTTTACTTCCAGCATGACGAAACTTATTGTATTTACTAGTTGCTATATATTTTAACACTATATAGAGAAAAATTGCGCCAAAATTCTGAAATCTTTGGAAGATAGGCCATCATTTCATTTCTGTTTTTTTGTGTTTATTTAAAATTGGACAAATCTGACGTTATTTGAATCTCTAATCTGTTATTTAACAGTTGAGATCATCTTTAATGCTGATCTAACCAGCAGAAACACTCGCCGGGTTTAAAGTTGTGCAGGCGGGGCACGTTGTCACACTGCGTTACAATGAGCCTCTATGATATTCTATATATACTTTTATGAATTTTATTGAGAAACCATGAGAAAAAGGTGAATAAAGACAAGTCCATGTTAAGAAATTATTAATTATTATTATGTTTTGTGTGCTGTATAGCTGTTTTCCGGTGTGTTCGTTGTAAAATTAAAAAAAATGTTTATTTTAATTAATTAAAAAATGCCATTATTTTATATTAAAAAAGTTAATAATTGTATTTTATTAGATCAGATAACATTTTAATCTGTCATTTCTATTCATGTTACAATGAACCCCACCTATGGGGCATGTTGTCACAGTTCACTTTTTCGGCTTAGGCCTAAATCAACCGTATTAAAGAAACAAACATAATTGTACTAGACATGTGTGAAATGAATGAGGGGAAAAAATAAATACTCTGAACCCTAAGTAGGTTTACACAGACTAAGAAAGTCTAAACGTGTCGGTTGTCCCCTAAAACGTGCAGCAAAAGCCCTGAGTAAATGGAAAGGTCGCGTGTGTGTCGAATCTGCTCAGCTGTGTGTGTAAAGCTGCCGTGACATGTCGCTGACGACGCCTCGATCCACTGTGTAATTCGTGATTAATGCATCAAAGACGAAACACTGGAAACGCGATTCAGTGACGTCACCGTTTATGGAAAAACAGCTCCATCCAATCTGGAATAAATGAACATGTTATTCTAATCTTCACTTGCAGCGATTGTTTAAATCTAAAACAGGTGCATGTATTATTTTTCTTTGAATCTGGAGAAGAGGTTGAATAAGGACCTATTGGTTATATATAGTCTCTCAGCTATTTCCTTTTATCAGTGCATCTCAGTGCTTTTATATTTAAACACTGAACTCCACAATTACGCAGACGAGTAAACAGAGTAAATAACCGAAGTGTACTGGATTCTGAACGAGACCTCCTGAAAAAATGAATGTGCTAAATACAGAATTATTTTGTTTCTGTCCATATATATATATCAACAACAGAGTTTTCAAGGCTTGACAGTGCAGGTGAATAAAGTAACAATTTAAGCAATATATATAGGCGATAACTATATTCCCCAGATGATTGATATTGAGAATTGATATTGAGTTTTTTATGTTTATGTTTAAAT
The DNA here is from genome assembly GCA_030578275.1 of Meda fulgida. NCBI lineage: Eukaryota > Metazoa > Chordata > Actinopteri > Cypriniformes > Leuciscidae > Meda > Meda fulgida. The sequence goes on from CM060624.1 coordinate 2,045,583, forward strand.
ATCCAACGAGGCTGAGGAACAAAAATCAAAGAACAAAAGAAAAAGAGAAAATCCCTCTCTGCTTTTTGACTGAATATTGTAGGCTATAAGGATTATTTTATTTGCGCTGTGAAGACTACGAAGTGTTTGATAACTTTATTCAATTTCTGTATATTTCCTACCTGAAGATCTTAAAGTCCCCTTTGGTGAAAATAAGTTCATAAGTCGACAGCATTGCTGAGTATTTTCTGCTTAAAACTGCAGTCTCAAAAACACGGTGTGAAATCGCTGGTGTTTCTGACGTCACAAACGACCCTGTAACCAATCAGATCAACGTGTGCTCGACTACAGGACTGTTACATGGTTACTACATAAGTCAAAACAACGAAAACAATCTGAGCCGGTCTGGGCCAATAGAAAAACTGAGCCCTGATATATTGAAGGGCACAGATTTACTGTAAATCTGAATGCCTAATATATCTGTTACTGTAATTTCCTATTATCACGGTAAAGCTGCTTTGAAATAATCTATATTGTTAAAAGTGCTGTAAATGAAGGTGACTTGACTTGACTATGTTGTTTCTACATTAATTTAGAGATCAAATGTAAAAATTATAACAATATAGAAATATATATAAAAAACTTTAACGTTAGGTGTGATTAATCACGAATGGTGATTTTGTTTAATTGTTTGACAGCACTAATATATATTTTTTCACCATGTTTTTAGTAAAATGTTGGTGAATGATGGTGAACAAACCCTAATAAGATATGAATAAAACTGTGAAGTTTGGTGAATGTAAAGCTGAAGTGGAGATTTCTGACTCAAACTCACTGCCTTTAAAGATACGGACTGAAAATTAAATATGACGCAATCAAACTGTACATAAGGTGCAAGAAAATAAAGACTTGAAAGTGTATTTTGGATGTTTCATCTCCACCAGTGTGAAGAGTGCTGAAAAACACAATGGGGTCCGTCATCTGTCTGGGACCATTCTTCCAAATATCCTCTTTTTGTGTTCAACAGAAGAATTTAACATTTTTGGCAGAAACATCCCTTAAATAATGACATTATAATTGTAAGCATACCGTCAAGAAACTTATCCACAACTAACTTCATGGCTGCTTCAAACTCGTGATTGTAGAACATCACAGACCTTGTGTCTTTGAGAACTAATTAAGAGGGTGGAAGGTAAGCCCACGTAATTGAATGTGGTGTCCCTGTGACGCGTGATTATTTCCACAGTGTGTGTGTGTGTGTGTGTGACGCGCCCATGTCGAGAGCGCGCTCTGGTAATGGTGCGCGCGGGGACTCGATCTCGGTGTTGATTGGTCGCCTGCTATGGGAGACTTTATCCGCTTTATCAGCACCAGCATGACTCCAGTTCTCCAGAACATCATTCAGAGGTCAACCCAACTCACGGATATTATGGGGAGCGCGTGCTATCGGCACTTGTCGGTGTTTTGCTGTTTAGTTTGGTTTATCAGCAGCTTTTATTCAGCTGTTGGTGAGTATAGCACTTTCATTT
>CM060624.1:2052090-2147090 GCA_030578275.1 Meda fulgida
CCTTGGTAAGCACAGCTGCTGTTTTTTTACCGTAAAAATTACGGTTTATTTTTACAGTGCATGGATAAAGTTTTGATGACAATTATTGTAAATTGTACGTTACATTAGTGTACGTGGGAGTTTGATTGCAAGAGACTGGACGAGATTCACATTTATGCTTTTACTGTTTGTACTGTAATGTGTTGACACACCATGTTATCGCAATACAGGAAGGAAAAGACAGACTGCATAGCACAAAGAAAAACAAGTAGAAATGTGAACATAGGACAATCTCCTTAGGAAACTGTACATGCATATTATTATGACAGCTTGTACAACCATTTTGCATGTGAACTAATGCCTGCATGTTGTGTGTGTGTGTGTGTGTGTGTGTGTGTGTGTGGGGGGGGGGGGGTAATTAAATAGAGACACATTATAATACATGACATAAGCAATTGATAATGTCGGAAACAGCAGAGAATTGTACATAATCGTTTGCATGGATGTACCAAAGCATTTGCAATTTGTTGAAAGAAATGAGAAACTGCTTTTCTGATGTGCACACGTGACACAATGATGTGAAGATTGACCAGGTGGTTTTGAGACTGAGAAAAACTGTAAAATCACTTTTGTCCGGTTGTGTATGTCCTCGTCTTCAGTCTCACTCGGTCCACCCGTTGATGCGCCTCTCGCCGAAGCTGTCTCTGCGCAGGAAGAAACAGCAGGTGCAGTCTTCTCCCACACCCGAACACTGGCCGGAGATCAGCCGTGCCATTGTGATTATGAACACTGTTCAATATGTGCTTTCATTTCCCGTGTCTTTTCTGAGTAACGTGTGTCTTTTTTTAGAGAAGCTGAAGAAGGTTTGCGGCACTTCTGGAAGAAACACGCGAGGTGCGTGAAAACAAGTGTGAAGCAGACGCACAAGTCAAGGGTTCTTGCATTTTTTTGACCTGTTAAATTGCATAACTTTTATCATTACCGAATAAGAACTTTTAAGGATCTTTAAAAAAAAGAAACTTTTTTTTTCTTTTTACAATCGCTCGGACACATTTCTCAATACTTTGGTAATTTTTTCAAAACTCTTTCAACTTTCAGTTTGCTCAAAATGCACTAAAACTACCAAAAAACTTAATTCATGGCTCAAATGAACTCTTCCAGAACACAATAAAAGTTTGGTAACACTTCATTATAATCATTGCTAAAAAAGCCCGTACCTCATTCGGCCGCCTTTCTTTCCAATTCTCTGCTGCAAACGATTGGAACAATTTACAAAAAACTCTCAAACTAGAATCCTTCATTCCTATCACTAATTTTAATTTAACGGACCACTGTACATGTTAATATTACATCTTGTGCATTTTCAGCTGAACAGCTATGTTTGAAATAACTTACCATATAGTCTATCTCAGGATATCTATCCTCCAGCTATACTGCTTGTGTTCTCATTTATTACTTCAAATTTATTTTTAATTTTTGTAATCTGTTCCACGTTTTAATTGAACCTGAAAATTTGTATGTGTGATTATACACTTAAATGTTGTGCACAACGTGTAATTTTATGTTGCCTTGCACTTTTAGCCTTGTCTTGGCTAGGTTGCGGTTGCAAATGAGAACTTGTTCTCAACCGATTAACCTGGTTAAATAAAGGTGAAATAATTTTTTTTTTAAAAAACTACTAATTCTACTAATTCTAAGCAACTACATGTCAAATCGCAGCCATTAGAGTTTTAGCAGACTGTCTGTTTAAAGTCCCCCTGTAGTCAATTATTTTATCCCCTAAAACTCATCTTTGATCACCAAAATTACATTTTTAAATGTTTTTCCTTTAAAAAAAATTCTTCATGAAATGGCTTAAATGTAACTCGACACCCTTGCCTCATTTAGTATGAGTGGTTCTATGAATATGCAAATGAGCCCCGCCTCCACTCCCTCACTCACTCAGAGATCCACTGGTTGACGATCACACGTTGATCTGATTGGTTACAACTTACAAGATAATTTTTAAAATCCAGCTTTTAATTTTGTTTATATGTCTATGATGTATTTTTAATATGCTTTAAGACACACATGTGTGAGTTCATAAGTCGACAGCATTGCTGAGTATTTTCTGCTTAAAACTGCAGTGAACCAAAGACAGTCTCAAAAACACGGTGTGAAATCGCTGGTGTTTCTGACGTCACAAACGACCTTGTAACCAATCAGATCAACGTGTGATCGTCAACCAGTGGATCTCTGAGTGAGTGAGTGAGTGGAGGCGGGGCTCATTTGCATATTCATAGAACCACTCATACTTAATGAGGCAAGGGTGTCGAGTTACATTTAAGCTGTTTCATGAAGAATTTTTTTTAAAGGAAAAACCTTTAAAAATGTAATTTTGGTGATCAAAGATGAGTTTTAGGGGATAAAATAATTGACTACAGGGGGACTTTAAATCTAACAGTTTTGAAAAGAGTATGTAAATGTGCAATTTGCAAATCGGCCTGTTTGTTGTGTTTTTTTTGAGTCAGAGTTGTTTTAATGAATGTAAAAACTGTAGGTTTGTATGTAAACGTGCAAATGTGAAAATCGCACACAAATGGCCTGTAGTGTAGGTACATTGAGTTTTTGTGGTGTTGTTTGAATGAGAAAATAATTCATTGAATACATTTTGTGCCAAAACAATGATAAATGATAAAATAGCTCACAGAGAAAAAGTGACCAAAGTATTGAGAAACGTTTCCTGGCAATAGCAAAAAACTGTAACAAAGAGCAAAAACACATCATTTTTGCTTATTTATAGGACAATAGAATGTAACCAAGATGGAAATGAGCAACAATAGTGAGCATGAGCGACTGTTCAAAGATTTGATTCATTTCCATGTAAATTGATGGATTTAACCCCGTGTGTTTCTCCTCTCCACAGACGTCCTCCGTTCTTATCTGGGATTCTCTCGACACCGTAATGCCTATAATGTGTTAAAGCTGCATTAGTGTTGCTGTCAAGCTACAAACATTTTAACAGATTTCATTAAAACCTCTTTTAATAAATGTAACCTCATGCTTGCTGACGTTATGTATTATTGCTAAAACACTAAACAGAGATGAAGCTTTTCAGTATGTGGGTGCAAATCAGAAAGCCTGGGTAATGGCAAAATGCAAAAAGGAAATTGATGGGAAATAGCCTGAAATTGTTCATGACATATAATATCACATAAATATCACAGCTTGTCCTTAAGCTCAGTTTAGAGGGATGTGGCGCGCACACACACACACACCAATATATGTTTTTATATAATAAATGGTGACAAGCATTGAACTGACATAGGTTGTATTATTAGAAATCGAATATAAAACAAAACAATGCAATTTTTCAGTGAAAATGATGGCTAGTTTAAAAATGTTTTCGAGTGCAAGATAAGCAGGAGTCATCCTCTCAGGAAACACCGTCCCTGTGTCTTTTTAATATGGCAAATATTGAAGTATTTTGAGATATTAGAGTCTGCTCGGCAACGGTTTAAACAGTCTTTTCTGATGTGTTGGAGTCGCCACGAAACGACAGTATTGTGTGAGACTGGCACCATAGCAGTCCAGCTGTGTGTGTTTGTGATGTCAGTCCTCGTCCGAGTCCTCATCACCGTTTCTGCGGTCCGGCGCCGAGCAGCGAATGGACGTCATCATCTGATCCTGGATCTGTTTTCTGGGGTTTTCCTCCAGGTCAGTCTTCACAGCACCGGTCTCAGACAAACGCCACTCCAGCTCTGAAACACACAGAACAACTGTTCGTTTACATACACATCTGTGGTAAGGAAACGCGAAAACGAAAACAGAAAAATAGGCAAGACAAGTTTATTCATATACAGGTGAAACAACAAAAATTAGAGTGCAAAAGTTCGTGTATTTCAGAAAAACGCAAATTAAAAGGTGAAACTAATATATTTAGTATATATAACTATATACATATGCATGATTATACTTTTCAGACAGCCGACATTTCTGTATTTAAAATCCTTTTTTTATATTGATCTCACGTAATATTGTATTTTTCTGAAATTTTGAATTTGGGGTTTTCATTAGCTGTAAGCCATAATCATCACAATTATAACTTTTGCACGATATTGTAATTTTTCGAGTTTCACCTGTAGCACATTTCATACAATATGGTAATTCAAAGTGTTTTACACAGAAAGGAATTTAAATAATCACAAAAAAGCAAGGCAAATTAAAACAGTTATAAAAGAGATATATAATAAAGTTATAAAATTAATTAAAATAATAAAAAGATGATACATAAATAAACTTCTCATCTGGCAAAATACTGGTGTATCATATTTTTCACAACTCCTAGTTTTACTCTGATGTTCCCATGGTGATTACACTGATCAGACACTTAAGAAACAAAATAGATACTTTATTATATACTTTTGGTGCTGATAGTCAGTATGAACTGTCAAGTATGAAAAAGATTTATGTTTGTACATAATAACAAAATGAATCATTTAATTATATTTAATGACAACATGTATAACAAAATTCCTTATCCACAAATTTAAATGATCATCCTACTTTTACTCATTTTAGAATAACTAATTAGCATGCTAAAAATACACTTATAATTAAATTAGTTATTTTAACACATACATATATATATTCACACAGGTGAAACTCGAAAAATTTGAATATCGTGAAAAAGTTATAATTTTGATGATTATGGCTTACAGCTTATGAAAACCCTGAATTCAAAATCTCAGAAAATTAGAATATTACATGAAATCAATAAAAAAAAAGGATTTTAAATACAGAAATGTCGGCCCTCTGAAAAGTATAATCATGAATATGTATATAGTTATATATACTAAATATATTAGTTTCACCTTTTAATTTGAATTACTGAAATACACAAACTTTTGCACGATATTCTAATTTTTCGAGTTTCACCTGTAGTTTGTGTGTGTGTATATATATATATATATATAAAAAATACAAAATACAAAATATATAACAATTTAAATATATAAATAAAAAATATAAATACAATATTATTTATATTAAATAATATAGCGGAATGAAAATGTATTCATTTTGATTCTGCTAAATTAATGAATGTAGGATATTAGAAAAAAGCTATTGTTTGTACTACAAAAAGACAGTCAATTAATTTTATGTGATCAACATTTATTTATGATTTAACGCCACATCAGCAGCAATGGCAAATGGCAGTTCATGGCAATCAACAGTATTTCAATTTTTTAAAAATAATAATGATTACAATCAACAAATAGCATGCGTGTTCATGAGTGGCTAATACGATAAAATGTAGTGGTTGTGTTAGTTTCAAGCAAGAAAATCACTCTCACCGTCACACTTCAGGTTCATGCCTCCAAAAACGAGCGGGCCGATGAACTGGGCCTTCATCTCGCCCTCGTGGTAGATGAACAGCGTGGGCAGGTTGCGGTCGGGGTAGTTGGGAATGCAGGTGGTGGAAATAGACTTGATGAACTTGGTTTGAGGAAACTTGTGTGCCAGAAGTGACAGATGCTGGTTTATCAGCGTGCACAACGGGATCCTGCGGGATAACAACCACAGTTATTAGTCAGGGTACTGTGTGACACTTTCATTTAGGCAAGGGAAGTATTAATATAGTGCAGATAATCAGTTAAAGGAGCTGCATGTAGAATTCAGAAACCCTTGTTATTAGCGACACCGGTGACCGTTCATTAACAGCAGCAACTTATATGTGACTTAGAAGGAAATTAATAGTTGAATAACTATCCCTTTGTATGGGCCTCGAGTGAGTTCACGTAGTGTAACATCGCAGCGCTTCTGTGTTGTACGTCAGGCTCACTATTGGCCAACGCTGGTCATGTGTGTGTGATGCGTGTGACGTACAACACAGAAGCGCTGCTGTTACACTATGTGAAATCACTCAAGGCCCACAGAAGGAAATTAATAGTTGAATAAAGTCGTTTTCACGAGCGACAACCAACAGGAAAGAGGACTTTCAGTGGAGCTCACGTCACCGCTTTGAGTGCAGCAAGAAGAGTTCGAGGGCGATTTCACTGTTTTATATGATTTGACTGTAACCACATTCAGTTGTAAGGGATAATGTAGAGCGAGGCGGTTGTTTTGTTTTGTTTGTTGACACAAAATATTGATTTAAAAAGGAGTTTATTGATTTAAAAACGATTGTATTGCTTCCACTAAAGAAAATAGTCCGTGTCTATGGCAACGCTCTGTTTTTCTTGGCAACTGTGTTATACTTAGCGTGTATTATCAATACAATTATATATATATATATATATATATATATAAAAAAAGGTGAAACTCGAAAAATTTGAATATTGTGCAAAAGTTATAATTTTGATGATTATGGCTTACAGCTTATGAAAACCACAAATTCAAAATCTCAGAAAACTAGAATGAAAAAAAAAAAAAGGATTTTAAATACAGAAATGTCGGCCCTCTAAGAAGTATAATCATGCATATGTATATAGTTATATATACTAAATATATTAGTTTCATCTTTTAATTTGAATTACTTTTGCACTCTAATTTTTGGAGTTTCACCTGTATATAAATGACTGTCTGTAAAGTGATGCGAGTGCAAAGGTCGATGTGTAAAATCACCCTGGTTTGTAGAGGTGCAGCACCACCCAGATTCCGGCTCCAGCTTCATTCACTTCCTTCACGTAATCCTGACCCGAGATCTCATTCAACTCCCCAAACGCGTTCTTTATCTGGTTCGCTTTCCACTCGGCAAGCCTCTTCTGTCTGTGAGAGAGAGACCATGACCAATTATTAACACAATTATAATACAATTTTATTTGTATAGCATGTTTAAAAAACAACTGGTGTTGACCAAAGTGCTTTACAAGGCCAAGAAGACAAACAATAAGATAGTTTTTTTTTTTTTAAATCAAGGTACATAAAAAGCTACTGAAAAAAAATACATTTTCAAACTTGATTTAAAAATTGACAAAGTTTGGGTGGATCTGATGTAAGCCGGTAGTCGATGACTGCAAAAGCACGATCACCCCTATTGTTAAGTCTAGTTCTAGGGACAGCCTATTAACACAAATTAGAGACAATGCACAATTACAAACTCGCATTACTTGAATAGAATAGTGTTTGTATACAGCAGTGTAATAGTCTAAATATAATAGTGTAAATAGCCACCTATTTTTATGTCCATTTGGGGATATCGCAATAAAAATAAAATAAAAAGCTGAATGGATGGAAATGCTTATGGCACTCAATTGAGCCCGTTAAACTTTTTATCCGAAAAGAAAACGTGCGTTAACTTCAATGGAAACGCGTTTACCTGAAAAATTCCATCAAAAAAAGACATGTGACGGCGTAACTGAACTAACTAGCGGACCGATCTTGTTGCATAGCATTGAAAAATACACTTTTGTTCAATCCGAAATGCCTGAGCAAAGTCTGACATCAAAGTGCTTCGTATAATTCCCTTCCTCAATTCCACCATTCATCTGCCTCAAAAATTAAGATCAGAGTCATTTATTTAATGCCACGTCGGCATTCAAAGCTATTTTCATGGCAAGAATTCAATTACAAAAATACAAATATATAAATACAATAAAAACAAATACAAACAAGTCATATTATACAAGATTTTTTAAATTAACATATGATAAATTCTAAACCTTTTCAGCCATAATCTTATTAAATATGTCCTTAAGTGAAGTAACTTCATAAAAAAAAAATCAAAATCTTTTGAACAAAAATATGTTTCTCAATTATGTCATCATTTACTCACCCTGATGTCATTCAAAAACTATGACTCACTTTCTTCTACCTCTGTTCTCATGTTGACTTTAACTACATATAATGTGCCATTCTTTCTAAAATTTGTCAAAATAAATAAATAATGTACTTGGAAAAATTAAATGGACAGACTAAGAGTTATATCAAAATCATAATTAACTTTAGATCAAAAATTTGAATGATATAAAGGATTATTTAATAAGTTACAGTGCTATGCATAAGTTTAGACACCCATGCTAAAGTTGCCTAAAAAGAGGAATAAAAAAATCTTCCTTTGGTTTTGTTTCAGTCAGCCTAATCGCTGGGTAGATTTGCACTGAGAGATGATCTTCTGGAAAGTCCCCCATGCCGACCTCTAGGTATGGTGAAGGTGTGTGTGATGTGGGATATTTTATTTTAAGGGAACTTTATCAGGATGCGTAGTATCCTGGATCCATGTAATAACTGGCCTTTAAAAATATAAATCTGCTGTCTCTATGGGAATTTAACACAGGGGTGTCCTGACTTATGCACCCTGTATTTTAAGGAATATTTATTTATGATACATTATTAATTCAGAAAGAAAACTGGTGTCCTTAAAGGTTAGATTTTTCCTCATTTTTTGAATTGAGGCATTAAGAACAATTTCCAAAAGATGAGTTTTTTATTCCTCTTTTTAGTCAACTTTAGCATGGGTGTGTTCACTTATGCTAAGCACTGTAGCTAATGAAACGCAGCATCAGAGACGCTTCACTATCATTGTGAAACGTCAGCATAATGCAACACCGTCTCTGCAGTGAAAAAGCGACTATAGATGGTTAAACAGATTCAAGAACAAAGAGGTCATATTACAATCAGTGTTCAAATGTTTCATTTTCAGAGCTAAACACTCGATTTTCAAACTTGAATCTGAAGTGTAAAGTTCACAAGACAAATTATCTACAATTATCTTCTGAATTAATTTCAGGAGTTTAATACTGCAGAGTGGAGGTTTTAAATATCAATGCATTGCTGCGCAAAAACACTGTTCTTTATTTGCCACTCACAAAAACAACTTAGCCATAGGAGGACTACAACATAATGGAGGATTTCTTCAATATGTACCTGTACATCTCCATGGCGAGTTCATCCTCATCACTAAACTCATCTTCATTTTCATCCAGCTCCTCTAGAGTCATGCTCTCATAAGTCTTCACTGCAAAAGAACAGAATATGAGCTCACATATTGAATTGAATGCCTTTATTGTCATTGCACTTAGCTGTACAACGAAATGTTTAAAGGAACACTCCACTTTTTTTTTTGGAAATAGGCTCATTTTCCAGCTCCTCTAGAGTTAATCAGTTTTACCGTTTTTGAACCCATTCAGCAGATCTCCGGGTCTGGCGGTAGCACTTTTAGCATAGCTTAGCATAGATCATTGAATCTGATTAGACCGTTAGCATCTCTCTCAAAAAAATGACCAAAGAGTTTCGATATTTTTCCTATTTAAAACGTGCCTCTTCTGTAGTTACATCGTGAACTAAGACCGACGGAAAATGAAAAGTTGCGATTTTCTAGGACAATATTGCTAAGAACTATCCTCTCATTCCTGCGTAATAATCAAGGAGCTTACGGTCTAATCAGATTTAATGATCTATGCTAAGCTATGCTAAAAGTGCTACCGCCAGACCCGGAGATCGGCTGAATGGATTCAAACGCGGTAAAACTGATTAACTCTAGAGGAGCTGGAAAATGAGCCTATTTCCAAAAAAAGTGGAGTGTTCCTTAAAGTGCAACTCCTTGTGGTAAACTTAACACACAAGCACAATACAAAACACTAAGTAAAGGTAACATACAACTCAACATAGCGGGAATAAATAGAAAATAAGCAGTGGAAAGCATATTGCACAATCCCATGAGTATACACAGTCAATGTATTACACATATTTACTGTTTCATAGGCTTCAGGATAAACAAAACCGATTATCTAATGACAAGGAGGAACAAAAACAATATTTAAGCTATTACTGTGTGACGTTACCAGTGTAAAAACTCCTCTTACCAACAGACTGAGGCTGATGAAGCTGCTCGTCCTCTTCCTCCTCCTTCGGTGTTTCTTTAGGAGGCAGAATACCTTTCCTCCTGAGGATGTCATTCCACTCGGTGTCTGCGTTCGGGTCCTACATTCACAATAAAACACATTCAGAGATGTGATGTTATTGACCATCCGCAGGAAAATTTACAACTTCAGTTCCAGAGTTCACAGAGCAGTTTACATGACTTCAGGTATCATATTAATGACTGGTTTTCAATCAATAATGCATTTAAATAATTACACTAATCGGTGTCTCCAATAAGACCCTCGGTGTTATTTTGTATCATATAGTTTTTAGTACTTCAAATTAGTTTTATTTTTACATTTCAAACATTTTGTTTTTGTAATTTTTTTTATTTTAAATGTCTATAGTTTTATTCATTTTCTTTCAGATTTAGTTTGTTATTTTAGAACATCAACATAAACTAGATGAAAATTAGAAATGTTGCTTTGTTTTTTATATATATCATTTCACTTATAAAAGTTTTTTAATGGTTTTAGTTACGTGTAATAACCCTGCCCTAAACAGACAGCATTTAAGTTTTAGTCTAGTAATAATTGATCAAATAATGTTATTATTAACAAATAATAACAGCAAAACTACAAACATTTATATTCCTTACAAAAATATCCATGATTTTCATTATTTTACTAATTTATATGGCCTTTTCAGGCCTGGAAATGACATATACTTTTATAATATTCCTTAATATTCCCTGTAAGTCAATATCAAAGCGATTTTTTTTAAATATTAGATCATTTTCACTCAGAAATTGCTAGTAAATTTTAAGAACAGTTAGTCAAAAGCAAGTAACACACTGAATTAAACATGAAATTATTGAATGTAGAACAAATGAAACAGCATTTTCTTATAAAACGTACTCATTTTTTTGTTTACGACTTCAAATATATTTTTTACAGTGTAATACCAACCCATGAATAACATATACACAGGGAACATATACAGATCACTTTTTTCTCAGTTTGTAGGAGTAGATTAAGACAGTTACTAGTCAAAAGATCTTTACAAAACTAACGTCATCATCATAACCAGCATCTCCAGAAACTGCTCTAAACCATCAAGAAATCAACGATCATTTCAAGTCCAATATAACGTGAACTAAACAACATATTTGGTTTTTAATCACACAAACCTGCATCTCTGTGCTGTGTGAATCACACCTCTGCTCTCACAACGCCGGAAACAGAAGGAGCGCTCGTCATTCTCTTCCGGCCGGCACAAGCTGCATCACATAAAATATAGAAAACATCCTCCTTTTCATCAGTTTCATTCATAAAAACTGTCTGTTAAATCAAAATAAATACTTTAGCGTCATATATTAATTTTATTTTGCACAAGACGATTAATGCGCAGATTTAATCTCGAGCGGAACAGAAGTCTGTAGGACCATTATCAGGGTTGCACCATTTTCCGCCTTGTTTCTGAATGCCCATATATGGTGTTGTAGTGCAGCTCATTTAATGTCCAGATAGCGCTGTCAATCAAACCACGTGACAGGCGTGACAGACTTGCATTTACTTTTTGATTGTTTTGAACAGTTTTGTAAGAATTGTACTTTTGCAAGATTGTAATAAATCAGTTTTGGGCTGATTAAAATTCCTTTATTTTAGTCCTACTGAAGTAAACCACTCATTTGATCAAATAGGTATTTTGATTATGAAAATCCCGATCATTTATCTCTTGAATATGTTGCAGCTAATTTTATCCCCCAGACTTATAAATACACAATACAAAAGTACCTGGTTTGTGATGCTTTATGAACGTTTATAAAGATGTGATTTAACGGTGCTTTTCTTCTATTTATGTACTTAAATCCATGTTTACTCTACTTTGCTTTTATGCTATTGTACAATGTCTTCGAGATACGAATATGTGTTCCTTGTTCATGCTTTTAATTTTTAATCTTTGGGTTTGTAAGCTTTAGTGCATCCAAAGAAATTGAGATTTTACCGTCATCTGTCAAATTTCTTGTTCACTGAAAGCATATTACCCAAAAGCCTGTATTTAAGGTTTCAGAAAACAAAATGAAGATATATTTTCAAACAATTTAGATTTTTTTTAATGTTTTTTTTAATGAACTCATAATCAAAGGTAACCATAAAAACATGAATCATAATTAATTTTTTGGTAGTGATATATTTCTATTTATAAAATGAGTAAAAGTGGGTTTTTGTGACGCTCATTTAAGGTATTTTGTCATGTTTGTTGTTATATTTTGTTATTATATAATAAGTAGTATATACCACATTTTAAGGGGGGGGGGGGGGGGGGGGGGGGATTCCTCTGAGTTGCATTTCAATGTTTAAATTCTTTTTAACAACAATCTTAATTCACACCAAAATAATTTGCTAATAAATACAACCATAAAATAAATGCACACTTCTCTCGTTACCCTCTGTTCATTTGCATATAAATATGATAATAATGTAATTAGTGCTGGGCAACGATTAATCACGATTAGTCACAGCCAAAATAAAAGTTTGTGTTCACATTATATATGTGTGTGTTCTGTGTATAATTATTTGTTAATATAAATACACACATATGCATGTATATATTTAAGAAATATTTGCATGTATATATATATACATAATTTGTATTATATTTAAATATAAATATTTTCTTTAAATATATACACATAACATGCGTGTGTGTATTTATATATAGGCTATAAAATAATAATTAAATACACAGCACACACATATATTATGTGAACACAAACTTTTATTTTGAATGCGATCAATCAAGTTTAATCATTGACAAGCACTAAATATAATACAATTATTAATAAAAATATACTGAAATAAATTATTATAAGTGCTAAATCGTCACTGAATTAGACCGCCCATCCCGTGAAGGCCCCGCCCCATCAATCTAAAGCCCCGCCCTCAAATACAGGGGCCGGTTGCATAAACCTCTGACTAGTCTTACAAGTTAGACATCAATTTTTTTCTTTTAGACTGTTCAAAGCTTTTTTTAAATCAGTGACATAAAGATGTAGATTGGCCTAATTTGATACTGAAAAGTAAGACTGCCCCTGACTAACTGCTAGTGGATCATCCTAGAACTTAAGACACGTGCTGTGTCCGAAATTTCCACTCAAACCACTACTCCCTAACCCCCATGTAGGAGGTAGGGAGTAGAGCACTATATAGTGAGCTCACCAGCATAATAGAAACACCACTTTCGGACACTACTCGATCGTCTCTCGCCATAGACATCATATAGGTAGACGCCCCATCGACCGCTACTGCCTATTGGCACGGACGAGAATTGGAGCCGCCATCTTACACCGGTCATCCGCTCAGTGTAATCTGTTTGGCAGGTGAAATGAGCTGTCAGCGCATTAAATTAATCATATCTCACTGAATACTGAACTGATTTTCACGCGTTTTTTTGCTGCAAATGTCATTCATGTAGCTATGATACAGGACACATGGTTCGGCGTATTTTAATATCTATAGTAGGCTTAACAGTAATATAATAATAATATAGGCCTATGTCATGAAGTAATATAATTCTGATATATGACATAAAGTGACCAGCCACAATATGTGATGAATTTTATGAATCACACACTATAAATATAATAAAGAAGCAGAAACAGATAGTTGCAGTAAAGTAAGATATTTTAATAAGTTGCAGAAACAATTTGTGATTTGTGACACGAACAGACACGCAAACAAACACGAGCAGTCTCTCTCTCTCTCTCTATCTATCTCTCTCTCTCTCTCTCTCTCTCTCTCTCTCTCACACACACACACACACACACACCGAATGCAGCCACCTGTAGGCTAATAAAAATTGAGAAGAAGCTTTTCAACGTGTTTGCGTCAGTCATTTCGAAAAATTAAATTCTGACAACATTGAGCCTATACCTTTTATTGTATGTGGATGTAAGAGGGGAAAATATCGAGAGCCCTATTCGGATAAACTTTACAAGGGTAGATGGAGTAAGCTAATGATGTAATTTTACCACAGGACTTCTGTAATATCAATAGCCAAATCGCATGGGATAAGATATAGGTTATCAATAAAACTAGAAGGAGTGGGAGGGGTAACTCAATTTGCGCATCGCTGTCATGCGTGTATTACATTGCTTCCCGATATCATGTACAACAGGGCAGTCGAATGCTTATCTGATAACCGAGAAGCTCTTGTAATTATAACTTTACCCCACCTCTCCATGCCGGGTGAACACCGGCTGATGCAGTAAACAGCATTTCACAACGATTTCAGTACAGAAATAGTAAATATCCTTGCTCCTTCTCGATTATCTGGTAATATTCTATTCACAAAATACAACCAATAGTACGGTAATGTTAAGACTTACTAGTGAAAAGCACTATTTTCGATGGTCCGGCGATTAGAACAGGAAAATGCTCCACAATGCTCTGGCATCTTATCTGCTGCCACAAAACGAAACTAGGAATACGACCGGTTCAAGATGGCGGCCGGATTTCTCGGTTTCCAGCGGCCAATAGGGCATCTAGTCTCTGTATTATATCTATGGTCTCTCGGCGCCGTTGATGACGTCATTACTGTCGCACTATTTAAACGCACCATCATCTGTCAGCTGGTGCCAGCTCTGGGCTAAATATATATATTTTTTATATAAATACATCACACTATATTGAGCTTATTTCTCCAAAATTGTAAAATGAAAAGTCATTTCTGGACGTTTCTGTTATTATGCGTTACTCCACACATGATTATAACTTATAAACATAAATAAAATTAATACACATATTTCAAATATTTTCATTACTGTACTGTAAAGTAGAGGGCTAATGTTAGCAAGCTGGGTCGTTAGGCATGATTTGTGCCGTAATGGGGCAATACGTGCTTACAAACAATTTTGTCTGACAAAATTGTAAAACTACTACATATCATAAGTTAAACGAGAAAGAACATAACTTACATTTGTATGACAAATTCGTATTGTCGCGCTGCCTTCCTTGACGTCCATCCGCCATTTTTACGATTAGCGCAATGCATGATGGGATGTAGGGCTTGGGTTAGTGACCATTGGTTGTACACTACTTTTCAAAATGCATTCTGGGATACATTGAGTGGACTATATAGGGTATAATAATCATCACTATACATTCGGACAGCACTACAAAATGGCGAGCTCACTATATAGTCCACTTTATAGTGAGTAGTGGGAGATTTCGGACACAGCCACTGTCTTAACTAATGGCTATGTTTATGCAACCATGTCAGCAAACTCAAGCGTGCAAATGATTGACAGGCAGAGAGTTTTGTAAATTGGAGCGGCTGTTGATCGGTCACTAAATTTACCCTTTCACATTTCCGGGAAGCGGAAGTCGTCATAGTTGGGTAAACTTCTAGAGAGAAAACACAACTTTCAAAATGAGGGAATAAATAGAGTGAGATAGATAACGGAATCAGAAAGATGTCACTCCCACCACAGCCAGTAAAATGCTCACAGCAGCTTTAATTAGTTTGTTGTAATTTGATGCAAAGGTGATATAATGCACAGTATAGTGTTATATATTTAAACACATTTTTAATGAAAATATAAAAACTTTTAATATTTACGATGCTGATGAAACCCAAAGTGGGCGGAGCCTGCCGTCGCCATCTTGGCAGCGCGTCACTCTCAAATAACCGATAATGGGCAAAAAGACGAGATTAGCTGAGGTGACGTGGCGATAAAAGACGTCTAGTAGTGACATCAGCAGCAATCCACCTGTCACTTAAGTGACCACGCCCTTAATTAATGCTAAAACTTTAAAGTTAAAACGTTTAACTTTTTTTTTTTTATAATTTAAACGTTATAAAAAAAAATCACAGTTGTCATGAAGGGAAAAAATAGCTATATAGACCCAAACCACTTTTTGCACCAGGATGTAAAAAAAAAATTCTGCTGTAAAGTTCTCTTTTGCAGCCTGTCTCTAGCGGCCAGTCGATGAATTGTCACTTCCGTGTTGGATTAAAGAGAGAGTGGCGGGTTGCCACTTGGTTTAAACCAGAGCCATATAGAGATGATGTGGATGTCCATCATATTTTACGGCGGCTCTAAAACCATAGACTGTGTGGTTAAAACGCGTTATCAGTCTGTGAAAAGACTGAGTCCAGTTATCGCCCCGCCCCTTTCTCTAAAGCTCCGCCCTCAAATACAGGTCAGCAATGCGAGCGCGTAAATGATTGACAGGAGTTATTCAGATTGGAGCCTCTTTGATTCTAACTGAAGTCTGTCAGGTAGTAGAGACAGTATGTTTGTGAAATTTAGAGTTAATTATCATCAGTTAATACAATAAAAAGCATCGAGGATTCCTGTCAGCCTGCGCACCGTTCAGCTCATACTAGCTTTTCGTAACATTATACGTGAAGAAGGATATAACGTTAACGTTACGTGAAATGAAACTTCCCTCGCCGGAACCGCGAGCAGGAAAGGCTGGAAAAAAGCGGAAATAAACATTCGCCTAAAAGAGGAACTGCAGTTATGGGCGGAATATGAGCCTGCGAGTGTGTGTACTAGAAACAACAACAACACAAGCCGCCCGTGTGTGTGTGTGTGTGTGTGTGTGTGTGTGTGTGTGTGAGGATGTGGATCACTCCTGAAGAAGTTGTGCTGAAAAACGCGCTCAAGCTTTGGGTTACGGACAAATCCAACGGTTATTTCCTCCTGCAGCACCGAAGAGGACACGGAGACACGGGGGGGAAAATCACAGGTCAGTCCGAACATAATAGATGATAATAATAATCATAACATGTCAGAATATGACTGGCGAGAACCTGCTCGCTTTGGGATCATAAACACTCGCTGTAAAGTTCAGTCTTTTGTCTAGATCTGAGGCAACACTTGCATCCTGGGTTTTCTTTTGTCTCTGCTGGGAGTTTCCTTCCAAGAAAACTAACGTTACATGGAAAATATCAAAACAAACATTCAGAACAGTTTGTATGGGAGTCTGTTTGCACCACACATGAAAAATAGCCATGGTAAATCTTACTTATTGCTCAAAAAGCCGAAATTATGACATGCTAAGTCAGAATTATGATAAAACAAGACGAAATTATATCAAGTCATATTTTTCATAATGATGTAAAAAGTCAAAATTATGATATAAAGTTAACATACTAATTATGACATACTAAGGATGGCCTACTAATTAAGTCATACTAATAATAAAGTGCACGAAAATTACGAGAAAAAGTCGTTTAATGTTGACATAATTTTACATTAATTTATATAATTAAAAGTCAAAACAATGCCATACTAATTTAATATAGCTAACATTAGTCATAATCAGGAGAATTAAGATATGAAGTCAAAATGCTGAAATTATGTCATGATATAATTAATTTTACATCATCATGTCATCATAATGATATAAAAAGTCAAAATTACAACAGTCAAAATGATGACATTCTAATTATTACTATGTCATAATTATGAGTTTAAACAGCTCCAAGTCAAACATACCAAGTCATAATCAGTAGATACAAAGTCGAAATTATAAGATAAAGTTGAAATAATTCATTTCTATATTATAATTTCAGATTTTATGTCGACTTATGTCATAATTTTGACTATTTATGTCAGAATTATGATTTGACTAAAGCATGCAAGTTTGTGTGGCTGTGTGAAAGCTGGAAAAGATGTGGGAAGACAGGAAAGCAAATCCATCCAATAAAAATACAAAACAATAGAGATTCATTCTTTTCTGCAGTTTTCTTTCTTTCCACACACACAAAAAAAGGGCTCTTTTAAGAACTGATCACTCAAAAGTTCTTTTGGGAAGCAAAAATGATGTCAAAAATAGTTCAAAAATGAGTTAATTGTTATGGTTTTATGATTTGAGTCGTCAAACTTGCAGCCATCTTTAAAAGCTGTTGTGTGACCCTGTAGGATTGTGTGTTTATACCGTACAAGGTGCTCAAAGTGCCATATTTAACAGCCATATTTATGAAAAAGTATTCTTGAAAAGTGCTTGTATTATTAAAAGAGAATATATATGAAATTAGTTGTACACAAATACATTTTTTTCATACAAAATTAACGATGCATGTTCCTATACTTAAAGTTGAATACTTTGCACTTACCATTTTGTTTCATTACTATATTTGTATCTATCTTTTTAGCATTTAAAAAATAATAAAGGTATGGTTTGATAAGTGAGATCTTTGATTGTAGTCCTTGAAGACCCCCCAAATAATGTTTGGAAAGTCCATAAATATCATTTTACAGTATCTGTTTGAACTCTGGTTTATACCTGCATTGCAGAACTGATCACTTTATGATGCTGAGATTGATGAGGGATCGAGTCTTTAACTCTATTACTGTAGGGCTGCTGTAATTCAGTTTCCAAACTGGAGTATGTGTTTGCGTACCTAACCCTAACCCTAACCCAGGACAGCTAACTGTGCTTGTATATGAATATATTTTAATCAAATATTATTTTTATTATTCAAATTACTAATATTATAAAATATAATCAAATTTTAATGCATATATATATATATATGTTTGACTGGTATTTTCAAAATAAACATATTTTTTATGTTTTTACAAAAATTCTCTTATTGTCACCAAGGCTAAAAGCGTGATATATTTTCAAATATATGAATAAGGATGAAATCCTTCATCATAATAAACTCTCCACTTAGGCTATGTGACTGTCGTGGTTTGTTTTATTTACAAATATAGATTTGATTTAATGTCACTATCACAGTAGTAGTTTGAGTTTGTTTGACACTTATAAATCAGTGTGTTGTGTGTGAAACTCGTCCACGTCAGCCTCGTCAGATCTGGACGGTAAAGAGTAACGTTGAGGACGTTTGTGTTAGTGACTGGGAGAAACAGGAGAGCCGGTTATTTGTCGTCTTCTCTTTCTCTTTCTCTTTCTCTGCTGTGTAGAGCAGGAATGGCAAACACTGGACGCTTATCGAGCGTTTGCAGACTCTTGTGTACACAGAGCTGCTGAAAGAGGAGAACTTCACACACTCCTTTCTTATGCTTAAAGCTGCAGTCGGCAAGTCTGGCGGATTGGGGGATTTAGCCAAAATTGTGAATGTTTACAACTATGGAAAAAAGAGACCGCACTTTGCATAGACAGTTTATTTTACACAAACGCGTTTCGGCGTGTGCCTTCTTCAGTGTGCAAAGAATCATACTTTACCCAATCTTATATACCCACACCAGTTGACACCCATAATCACATCAACCAATAATTTTAAAATGATGCACGTTACCAATGTTTCAATGAGTCCATTAATGAAAGACAAAGACACATATTTAGATACAGCATAATACTCGTAATAAGTTTACAGGAAACAGCTTAAAGACAGGTCCTCATTCATTCCATTGGGGATACATGTGTTTAAATTAAAAATGTACCTTTGAAGGAGGCGGTTCTCACGGTCTCCCCCTCTCGAAGACCGACCGACACACTCCAGACCCATAAATCTGAGCATATTGGCATTATGTCCCTCAGAGTTAAAATGTCTTGCGACCCATGATTTCTCATCATTCTTTCTAATAGCACACTTGTGCTCAAAAATGTAATGTTTACAACTCTCATGCCCCTCCTCCAGATCCACGAGCTCCCGGATATTGTGTGAGCGCGCCCGTCTCTTCAGCTTCAAAGCATCATTTCATTTTCTTTGGTTGTTTTGTTCCTCCTTGCTCTGGTTGTTAACCGAGGAATTGGAAACTTGTTATTAGATTTTCTCTCCGCCATCACGCTTCGTATAATCCAGCACACCTGCGAACTTCAGGCGTGTGCATGTGATCTTGTAACGTGCGCGAGGAGGGGATCTGTGGCGTGCACAAACTGTGATTGACAGTCAGATGTCACACAGCTCTGCGCTGACTGGACCAGCAGAACCGGGAGCGGGGGATTTTTGCAAAACAAATAACGTTAACAGGCTCCAGGTGGAGGGAGAAGCTCGGGTTTTTTCTAAAACCGGCTGATTTATGTTGTTCTGTCGGAGCATAGTGTCGGTTTCAGTGAATATGACAAAAAAAATCTTGCCGACTTCAGCTTTAACATGAAATTAACATGGGGTGCTTCCATAGACTGTAAAATATGGACAAAGCGTCTGTGACGTCACCCATAGACTTTCTGAAGAACAGTTTTGAGGCGTTTATGGTGGGTATGGGCGGCGCCATCTTGGAAAATCTTGTTCAAAATGTTCAGAAAGGATCAGAGGTGGTGTGATGTGTCAGATCATGGCCGAGACTCAAATTTCAGGAATTCCACTCGGCGCAGCTGTCAATCAAGCTGTCAATCAAAGTTAACCACGCCCGTATTTGTCATACATTTTATATCTAAATACGATCTAAACTAATGAGTTAGAAAAAAATTCACCCCCCTCACATTTGTCAGGCACTCGGAACCTGTCGAAAAATACAATAAAAGTCCATGGGACTAACCTGTAAAAACATGAATTTATGCTGTGAAAACGGACATTTTAACATGGGGGTCTATGGACATTTGCTCCCTTTTGGGACCGGCCCCTAGCGGAGTTCACATGTAGTGCAGTTTTTCACACTTCCCGTTAGGCTTCATTTTTCAGATTAGAATGTTGCCGCTTGGGTGCTTCTCAATATCCCTCCTAGTTGAGTTAGTTAGTAGTGTGTTAAACTGGCGGTTATGGTGAGGGGCGGGGCATTTCCCAAACACACTCGAAGCGCTCGACCAATCACAACACACTGATCCAGCCGACCAATCAGAACACAGTGTGCTTTTCAGGAGGAGGGGCTTCATAGAGACAGGAAGTAAACAGAGCGTTACTGACAGACTGGGAAGAGAGGAGCCGCAACAACGGAGAATATGAGGAAAATAATCAACATTACAGCAGGAAATTATTTTATTTTATTTTTAGTAGAAAAATCACAAATGAGACTCAATATGAACTCAGACTTTGGACTCAGTCTTTGAGCTGAGCTGCTTTATAGCTCTATACTGAAATTTAATTTCCCCTAAAGAGAATTGTCTGATATAATCTGATACTGAATTAAAAAGCTAAGAAGTCTTCTGAGCAATGAAAGATTAAAAAAATTGTTTACAGAAAAATTAAATTAATAAAATCATGACCAAAGTCCAAGCTTAAACATTTTTGCAAAAATGTGAAAAATGTATATCATTTTCAGCAGCGAAGCACAACATACACCATACTTTAAAAAAACAAACAAACAAACTACTAGACAATCCATAGCTTTATAAAAATTTATATAAATTAGAAGTCTTGATTTAATCATAGCTGCAAACATCATTATAATCACCTTTTTGTTCACTTTTTTCTTTCCTGCTAATATAGATGGCAATTTTAGACATGCCTATACAAAAATAATTAAACAATTTACATTCATATTGGCTTCTTTGATTATATTTAAAACCAAAAACAAAATGTGTACAGTTACAGTTACTATGTCAAATAAAGGCTTAAAAGCTTAGTTCACCCAAAAATGATAATTCTGTCATTAATTATTACAATATGCAAATATGTTCATCTTCAGAACACAAATTAAGATATTTTTGGCTGATAAAAATGATTTTGTGGTGAAGTAAATTCTACAGAAAGTTAGTTCAGACAAGAATGAATAAAACAACTAAGTAAATGATATATTAGTACTCAATTCAAGCGTGTAGAATTGAAAGCGTAAATACCAACGTTATAAAATTAAGTAAAATTACTCAACTTTTCTGATTCTTGTGTTGAATAATTAATACGGTTGATTTGATTTTCACTGTTTTCCAGCTATTTACACTGTTTTATCATTGCTTTTGTTATTAGAATTAATAACTTGCCATTTCGTGGAGTTCATTTTGTACTCAAATGACACATTCAAACACAAAAAGATCCATCAAATGTTGCCGACATCATGTCTACCAAATATTGAAGTCTCTGCGTTCATAACTTCTGATATGATGTCTCAATATCTATTGTATTAATTACTTAGATGTTTCCAAGTAAAGCATATGAAAAGTGTGGTTTAATTCAGTGATATATTGTTTGAGTGAAATGTATGGCAAAGGAAACCAACTAAATAGATATTACTCAACTTTTTACTAGTCAAGTTAACATTACTTATTTTCTTTGTTACTTTCAGTTAAGTTAGTTAAGTAGAGTTTACTTAATTCCATATGTGAAATTTACTTAAAAAATATTCGTGCAAAAAACTTGCCAAAGAAATATTAAGTAAATTTTACTTGTTTTTTTTCAGTGTAACCCTTTTAGGAACAGAATAAGCAGTACTTCTCTGTTCTTGTCTCATTCAAGCTCAGTACAGATTATTTTGCTGCGCTTATTGTCTCTGAACGTTCAAGTTCAGTCAAATCAGCTTTAACGTTTGTTGTTATAATTTCACACGATAGCTTATACTTCTCTCTCAGCTGGAAAATGTCCTGCAGAGAGGAACTGATGTATTAAAAGCCGACGCGAGAGCCGTAAGTGAGGGCATGTGATTTGCATTAGCTTGTGTTAAAGAGAGATCCTGCGGTCCGTAATGAACTTTAACTGTTTTCAGTTTGATTGTGGTGTCATTAACTTTAATGACCCCATGCAAGCATGAAAACCTATTCCAGTAGACCTCAAAAACAAAATCAAGACTTTCTAAAAGGGCATTATACGGCCTCATTATTGCGTTGTCATGTGACCATTGGTGATGCTATGTCTACTAGATTCAACAATGTTGAGAAACCCCGTTTGCGACCTTTGAGGTGTTTTTCAGTGAGAAACATCATGCAATCAGATTTTTCTTCCAACACCATTTTCTTCTTAAGTGCATCATAAATGCTTTTGTTTTTCTTTCCTTTCAGCATTGCTTGTTGCATTTGCAGGATGATAAAGGTTTTTTTCTCTATTTCTGTCACCTGATGGAGTTCCTTGCCAATGAGGACATTAATATTCAGCAATATTATTGATTCTGAGAACTGAAGTGAGCTGGATGATGACATCATCTCTGCTTTATAGCTGAATTTAACTCATTTCATATTTTTTGATCTTAACATAAGTCATTGAACTGAACTGAATCAACACTGAATTCACATTTGTCTTTTAGAGATGCTTTACAGTAGAATTGAACTCTGTTTAAATAATCTTTCCTGTTTATCCCTTTAAAGCTGCTTTGAAACAATCTGTATTTTATAAAGGTGACGATACAGTCAGCGGCCTCTTTTCATTTATTTTCTCCAAAATATAAATCAATATAGAGTTTAACCAGCCAGCTGCAACTAACCAGATGAATCAACATTTAATTAAAAGCAAACAAAGATAGGATTCAAATGTTTTGTAAGGACGGACCTGCTTATTAAGCACAGAGAGTGACATAATCAATTCACAATCAATGATGCAATTTAAAACTGTTGAGTACATCAAGTCACAGATATAGCTAGCGCTTTATACAACTGTTTCAAAGCAGCTTCACAGTAATAAACCGGAAAATAGCTGAAAATAAATGTTGCAAAGTTCATCATTTGTAAAACAAAGCAGCTTTAAAAAAAATCAGTGTTTATTCAATTCAGTTCAGTAACTGTGCAGTTCATTAATTCTTAAATTCAATTTCAGCTGTAAAATGTAGCTCTACAGAAGACAATATTGCCATTATTCAGTCAAAATCGATAATGTAATTAAATATTAAATAAAGAAATAAAACGCCACGTGCCTCTAGTTCTTTGAAAAATATTAACTGATTCAATGAGTTAATTCAATCAAGGGTTTGACAGAATTTTGTTTGAAAGATTCATTAAAAGAATCAGTTTATTAGAGTCATTTGACTGTGTGTTTGTTTGCAGCTCAATAGAAACACATGCAGTTCATTATAGGTCCATCTATAAGGATGTAAATGTTTTCTGGTGTAAATCAGTTTTTGCATAAACAAATGTGTTTACGTCAGTAAACTCAACCTTCACTGTAATCTGCTGTGTTTCAAACTCTATATCTGTGTTGTTATCAGCGCTTGACTTGTGTGTTCTTGTCTCTTTTGCATTCGTGCTGATTCGGGTGGCTGCCGTTCAAATAGGAAAGTGAAACTGTCATGCTGATGTTAAAACGGCTCATATGAAGTACGGTAAACTATAATAACTCATGCAGCACAGGGACGTCACAGCTGTGCACCTATAAACAGACAAGAGTTGCAGTAAAGCAGGACTGAAGACATGTGCATTAACATAAAATGCTGATACTGTTTAGATTGCCTTTCTGTCTGATGCAAGTGAAACTCGCACTTTTGAGCCCTGCGTGTGCGATTTAAAATAGATGTGTGTGTGTGCACTTTCAAATCTATTGTTAGTATTTATTGTATTATTGTTATTGTCTATAATCTGTGTTGCTATGTATGTATAACTGCAGCTTCATTTTTTTTATTACATTTTTCAAAATTGAAATATGAAAAATGCATGCGCAGCTCAATGAACCGTGTAGCTCTGTGGACCGTTTCATCTGTCAAAGACAAAGAGTGACTAAACCTCGAGCCAAAAGCCTTCGAGTATCATAGGAGGACGGAGCTGAGCATGTGATTTGTTGAATCTAGTGAACGAATACGCCCTTTATTAAGTTGCTTTGAGTTTGAACGAGTCAAATGAACTGTTACATACATCTCGTTCGTGAATGAAAGAACCAGTTGTTCGAACTTGCTCTGTTTTGAGTCTGAACGAGAGAGAGATCTCCCGTTCGTGAACGAATTGAACAAACTGGTTGCTATACCCAGTTCGTGTACCAGGTCGGCCATTCTGTCAATCTAGTTCATCAATCAGCAGAAAGTCAATGCAAAGCGCAGGTATCCGTACTGTGCACGCGCAATTCATATCTTACACACAGAGCATAACTCCTCGTTTAACTCGTTCTGACCAAACAAATAAAATGTTAACTAGCCTGCCTAGTATGCAAACAAATTAAAAAACACTTGTGATTTAGTCATCCGAAAAGAGTGTAATTTAAAAGATAAAAGAGTGTAAAGACTTTGATTGCTTATTTAGACTTATTTTATCCATTTAATGAGTAGGGCACCATTTTTAATAGTCAAATCAGTTTTTATTTTGTAACAAGTAAACACGTTAGTTGAACAACACATTTTGCCGCACCTGCTGCTGACGTATTTGTGTAATATGGAAAAAAATAAACTGAACGAATCTGAAAGAATCATTTTGGTGAACGAACTAAAAATGAACGAGTGTCTGGAAAGAATAAAAATTTCCACCACTAGGTTACATGTTTGCTAACTAAATAATCCAATTAAAAGCTATTTGTGTGGTGTGGCTTTTGTGTTCATGGTTAAGTGCTAGTCTAATTTGATTTCCTGCTGAAAAACAAGCATTCTAGCACGAAAATGTTGCCTTTAAATAGTGTTGCACGCCTTATCAGATTCACATGATCAACCTCTCCTCCATTTTGCTTGGGAACTAATGTGGTTGGAACCAATGTTTACAGGACTGCGTTCTCTGGGATCCTCTCAGACTTCTACATTCCCATTGGTTCCCGCCGAACCGTGTCATAGCTCATTACCATAAAGTTGACCTGACTTCAAGACGCGCCGCCGGCTCACATTGAAAATTAATGACTTCCGACCAATTTGACACTCTCGGCGGCGGTGTGAATAAAGGAAAAGCGTAATTTGCTAAAGGATTAGTTCACCTCAAAATGGAAATTTCCTGATAATTTACTCACGCCAATGCCATCCAAGATGTTCATGTCTTTCTTTCTTCAGTGGAAAAGATATCACGTTTTTTATAGGAAAACATTTCAGGATTTTTCTCCACATAATAGACTTCAACGATAACCAAATTGTTGAAGACCAAATCAATGCAGTTTCAGAGGGCTTTTCATTTTTTGACTTAGGAACATGTGTGGGGGGGAAAGGGATTAGGCATCAAACCCTTATAATCTAAATGGTCTGTGTGTATTGCAGGTTTGCTGGTGGGCGCGTTGGACACTGTGTTGGACTCAAATGCACGCGCGGCTCCGTTCCGGATTGTTCTGCATGTTCCCAGGTCGCAGGTCAGCTGGGTCATAGCCAGCGGTGAGAGTGTGTTTTCATCTCTCGCACTCGTGTGACACACTCCCGTCATAAACACCAGCATGTCGCACGTGTGTGTGACGTTATTATCTGTGTGTGTTTGCAGGAGCCACGATAGAGGAGGTGCAGAAACACTGGAAATGGCTGGATCAGAACATTCTGCCGTACATGGCCGTGTTCGAGAATAAAGAAGACGCGGCGAGTTTTGTACTGGGCAAAGTGAAGGTACAATCATATATATAATATAAATATAAGCAGCGGCAAAACGGTTCACGCTTACCGTCCCCAAATCATGACCAGAGACGGATACATATTAAGTCTGCCGTTTAAAACAAACAAAGAACCAATAGAGGAGAATAGTTGCGCGAACAGCGGGCATATTCGTGCAGTGTGCGCATGTCAAAAATCAATTCCGATTTGAATCTTGTGACATAAACGCGCACATCAACCCGATTACTTTATTTATCGTTCATGTAAACAGCGTGTTCGGATTCATCAATCGGATTGATTTCATTCCGATCGAACCATGTAAACGTAGCTACTGATTCATCCAGTAATGAAACAAGTCTTTATGAGTGAGTCATTGAATCGTTCACTTAAATTTTTTTTTTTTTTTATAATTCAGATTAATTAAAAATTTTAAATAGACTGCAGCCATTAACATTTTGTCAGAGTTATTCTGGAGAATTGTGATCTTTGTTTGAAACAAAAAAATCGTACTTCTCAATTTATCCAGAATCGTGCAGCTCTAGTTCACACACAGCATCATACCAGTGATTTACTGCAAATGTTACAACTTCCCATACTTGTATATTTCCAGAACCAATTTAATTTCACAGGTGACCTCTTAAGGGTAATGGTTCTAGACACATTCAGTTCAGTCCAGACTCTTTTTATGCACATTCACAGGGTTTAATCGCTGAGGAGGTTCTAGGCGGCCCGGCTGCAGGCGAGGATGATCCGGCACGCTTCCGGGAAGATCTGGCGCGGTTCGAGCAGCGTTTCGGTCTCCCTCAACGAGAGAAGCTGGTCTCACATCACTCCTGCTGTTGCTGGAAGGGTCACGTGCCTCGCCAGGGCTCGCTTTACCTCACCACCAACCACATCGCCTTCTACTCCTTCTTACTGGGCAAAGAGGGTGAGAACTTCCTATTCGTCAAAGAATCCTGAAAAATATAATGTGATATGAAGTTCATATGAGATATGAAGAAGCTGTTTTCAGTATTGATAATAATGAGCCTGGACCACAAAACCAGTCACGAGTCGCACGGGGATATTTGTGGCAATAGCCAACAATAGGTTGTATGAGTCAAAATTATCGATTTTTCTTTTATGCCAAAAATCATTAGGATATTAAGTAACGATTATGTTCCATGAAGATATTTTGTACATTTCCTACCGTAAATATATTTAAAATATATTTTTGTGAGTGAGTGCAGCACAATCGCGAACATAAATGCACAACTTTAAAGGAGATTTTCTCAATGTTTAGATTTTTTTGCACCCTCAGATTCCAGATTTTCATATAGTTGTATCTCTGCCAAATATTGTCCTATCCTAACAAACCATACATCAATGGAAAGCTTATTTATTCAGTTTTGGGTCAGGGTTAGATGATGTATACATCTCTCTTGACCCACATGACTGTTTTTGTGGTCCAGGGTCACATATTATAATGATTTCTGAAGGATCATGTGATGCTGAAAATTCAGCTTTGATCACAGGAATAAATTACACTTTACTATATATTCACATAGAAAACAGTTATTTTAAATTGTAATAGTATTTCACAATTTTGAATGTATTTGTGATAAAATAAATGCAGCCTTGGCAAGTAGAAGATACTTTTTTTTTTCAAATGGTTATTATATGGTTTGAACATTTTAAAACAGGGGTTTTCAAACTGTGGGTCACGACCCATTTGTGGGTTGAGTCTGAAAAAAGTGGGTCACGAAAAGTCACTTGCACTGCAAAACCTTCAGACAGACACCCGTTTCTATTTTAGACACGGCACAGCCACTTTATTTTCCCCATTTCACCAAAAATAAAAGGATGCTTGCGAGCCGGCCGTGACAGCTGCAGCTAAATGTACGTTTCAGACGTTCGTTTTGAAACACACACACACACACACACACACACACACACACACACACACACACACACACACACACACACACACACACACACACACACACACAGTTTAGTTTTAAATGAAAGTAGACCAGACGCATCATGATTTCGCAATGATGTAATGGACAGAATGTATATATAAATATTTATATTGAGGAAAATCCTTTTATTTTTGGTGAAATGGGGAAAATAAAGAGGCTGTGCAGTGTCTAAAATAGAAACGTAGCGTAACTTGAGCGTAACTTGATTTACACTCCGCCGTCACCTTCCTGTCGTCATGTTATTACGTTGCATGTTTTTAGCATGATGCTAGCATGTTTTTAACAAAATGCTAGCATGATTACCATGTTGTTAGCATCATGCTAGCACCAAGATTACGCAGCGCCTGAAAGTAGTCCCCAACTATATAACTTCCAACTTGACCGGCTCTAAGTTTCAGGCGCTGCATAATATCATTGCGCTGCTGCACACATGCTATGGCAGCAAAGTTCCTTGATTACTACGCAGGAATGAGAGGATAGTTCCTAGCAATCTTGTCCTAGAAAATCGCAACTTTTCATTTTCCGTCGGTCTTTGTACACGATGTAACTACAGAAGAGGCAAGTTTTAAATAGGAAAAATATCAAAAATCTTTGGTCATTTTTTGGAGTGAGATGCTAACGGTCTAATCAGATTCAATGATCTATGCTAAGCTATGCTAAAAGTGCTACCGCCAGCTCTGTAATGTGATTCGAAAACGGTAAAACTCAACGGTTACCTCTAGGGGAGTTGGAAAATGAGCCTTTTTCCAAAAAAAGTGTTCCTTTAAGCATGCTGTTTTTGTGCGCAGTGAAGCTGTTAGTTCCCTGGGCTGAAGTGACGCGGCTGGAGCGCGTGTCGGTGGGTTTGCTGACGGACGTGATCCGCGTTCACACGAGACGGAAACAGAGGGAGTTCTCCATGTTTCTGGAAGTGGACGAGGTGATGAAGGTCATGTGTCAGCTGGCTGATATCGCCCTTCGTCGACTACTGGACAGTGGAGGACTCACACTCGACCAATCGCTGCAGGAGTCCACAAACATCACCAAGAGGTTAATATCTGCTTCACATCTGCATTACATACTCGATTAGCTTGGCACACATTGCACATGTACAGTGGGCTCCAAAAGTCTGACATCACAGTGGCAATCTGTTTTAAAATCACCATGAAATCAAAATGGACAATTCTGATTTTTCATGGAATATTGCTTTACAAATAATTTATCTGTGCACATAATTTTTTTTTTAATTCATGTGCCTTGTAATCTTGAATCTAAATAACTTCCCCTCCCTCTTTTCTTCTCTGATGATGTGTGCGAGGGCGGGGCAACCTGTCACTCACATGAGATCCACCAATAGCAGACCACAACCATCCAATCAATTCCCCACAGACAAAACCAAGCCCCGCCCACAAAATCAAGCCCCACCCACATTTGTTCTTGTTCAAGAAGCGTTTCACTCGAATATACGGCACAACAGGAAAAAACAATTGAAATTTACGTTTCATGCCGACTTGTAAATAAACTAAAGTTTTAGAATTTTGAATAAATTTAAACAAAGAAACATTGATATAAAATGAATAAAAAATTGTAATATTCTGAATGTGTGACATTTGGGCTGGGTGATGAACCAATATTTATCAGGAAAAAAGAAATCCACAATATCGCTTACAAACTTTTGAGTAATATTTATTATGCATCTAGTCAATCAGGCGCATGCCACTAAAAAGTCATTTGTGTGAACCAGCGGTGCGGTTTTGATTAAAACTATTGAAACTAAAACCTCTTCACTACTACCCGCCAAAATAAAAGTTTGGTTTAACTTGAATTTTTTTGGACAGTAATATATTACTATTGTATAGTAAAATGTACTTCTTAAACTAATAATAATAAATAATATAACAATTTATTAAAACATTACATTTATTATTATGCAATTTAGTACAATATTTAATTATTGTTATACAATTTATTAAGATATTACATCATTATTATATTATGATATCATTATTTTAAGAAATATTATATAAACCAATTTTTTTTCATTCATGTTTTAATTTATACTGTTGATATCTTATTATATAGCTTAATTTATGGAGCATAGCTTTTTTAAATATTCATTCTCTACCAAGTACCATAGGTCTACTCAATGCATTTCCTTTCCCAGTAATGGTATGAAATAAACATCATGATAAATATCAATATTTAATGATATGGAAAAAAATATTGTGATAGTATTTAAGGCCATATGGCTTCAGAGACGTCAGTGAACCATCTGTTGTATCGGCCTCATTGAATATTACCTTCCATCCAGCCAATCATCTGCAGAGTTTTGATTTTTATGTACTTCCTCCTCTAAAGGGGAAGTTCATGTGCGAGAAACACAGTGAAAACAAGTAAAGCAGAACTGAGGATGACAGAAATATAGGTTGATAAAGTGTCTTCTGCTGCTTCTTAGAGATTTAGAAGAGCAGTTGCATTGAAGCTGTTAATGGGTGATTATTAAATAATAATAACAATAAACTTTATTTATATAGCACCTTTCATACATACAATGCAGCTCAAATTGCTTTACATAAAAGCATAAACATCAAATACATCATGCAAAAAAACAAGGAAAAATAACAACATAAACGCATAGAATACAAGATGTCAAGTCAGCTTTATTTCTAAAGTGCTTTATACTATAAAGATGGTTTCAAAGAAGCTTCACAGTAATAAAAGTGAAAATAATGATCAATGATGCAAACTTTATCAAATATGAGACTAATTCAAATTCAGCTGTAAAGCAGCTTTTAAAAAACTATTGTCATTATTCAGCTCGATTCAGTTCAGTGTTGATTAGTTCAGTGTTGATTAGTTCAGTGTTGATTAGTTCAGTGTTGATTCAGTTCAGTGTTGATTCAGTTCAGTGTTGATTAGTTCAGTGTTGATTCAGTTCAGTGTTGATTAGTTCAGTGTTGATTAGTTCAGTGTTGATTAGTTCAGGGTTGATTAGTTCAGGGTTGATTAGTTCAGTGTTGATTCAGTTCAGTGTTGATTCAGTTCAGTGTTGATTCAGTTCAGTGTTGATTCAGTTCAGTGTTGATTCGGTTCAGTGTTGATTCGGTTCAGTGTTGATTCGGTTCAGTGTTGATTCGGTTCAGTGTTGATTCGGTTCAGTGTTGATTCGGTTCAGTGTTGATTCGGTTCAGGGTTGATTCAGTTCAGGGTTGATTCAGTTCAGGGTTGATTCAG
This sequence comes from Meda fulgida, assembly GCA_030578275.1. NCBI lineage: Eukaryota > Metazoa > Chordata > Actinopteri > Cypriniformes > Leuciscidae > Meda > Meda fulgida. The sequence goes on from CM060624.1 coordinate 2,083,282, forward strand.
TTCAGGGTTGATTCAGTTCAGGGTGCGTGATTTCTTTTTCCCAAACCACTTCAGCGGAAATCCCGCCCTGCAGCCGATTTCATTGGTTTAGGTTAAATTGACGGGTAGGTTTAGGGATCAGTGTTTGGTGTAGGCAATCAGTACAGTGATTGACATGACCAATGAAAACTTTAGAATCGGCTGCAGGGCGGGATTTCCGCTGAAGTGGTTTGGGAAAAAAAAATCACGCGTTTAGCGTTGATTAGTTCAGGGTTGATTCAGTTCAGGGTTGATTCAGTTCAGTGTTGATTCAGTTCAGTGTTGATTCAGTTCAGTGTTGATTCAGTTCAGTGCTGTTTCAGTTCAGTGCTGTTTCAGTTCAGTGCTGTTTCAGTTCAGGGTTGATTAGTTTAGGGTTGTTTCAGTTCAGGGTTGATTAGTTTAGGGTTGTTTCAGTTCAGTGTTGTTTCAGTTCAGGGTTGATTCAGTTCAGTGTTGTTTCAGTTCAGTGTTGTTTCAGTTCAGGGTTGATTCAGTTCAGTGTTGTTTCAGTTCAGTGTTGTTTCAGTTCAGGGTTGATTCAGTTCAGTGTTGATTCAGTTCAGTGTTGTTTCAGTTCAGTGTTGTTTCAGTTCAGGGTTGATTCAGTTCAGTGTTGTTTCAGTTCAGTGTTGTTTCAGTTCAGGGTTGATTCAGTTCAGTGTTGATTCAGTTCAGTGTTGTTTCAGTTCAGTGTTGTTTCAGTTCAGTGTTGTTTCAGTTCAGTGCTGTTTCAGTTCAGGGTTGATTAGGGTTGTTTCAGTTCAGTGTTGTTTCAGTTCAGTGTTGTTTCAGTTCAGGGTTGATTCAGTTCAGGGTTGATTCAGTTCAGGGTTGATTCAGTTCAGGGTTGATTCAGTTCAGGGTTGATTCAGTTCAGGGTTGATTCAGTTCAGGGTTGATTCAGTTCAGGGTTGATTCAGTTCAGTGCTGATACAGTTCAGTCCTGTTTCAGTTCAGGGTTGATTAGTTTAGGGTTGATTAGTTTAGGGTTGTTTCAGTTCAGGGCTGATTCAGTTCAGGGCTGATTCAGTTCAGGGCTGATTCAGTTCAGGGTTGATTCAGTTCAGGGTTGATTCAGTTCAGGGTTGATTCAGTTCAGGGTTGATTCAGTTCAGGGTTGATTCAGTTCAGGGTTGATTCAGTTCAGGGTTGATTCAGTTCAGGGTTGATTCAGTTCAGTGCTGATACAGTTCAGTCCTGTTTCAGTTCAGGGTTGATTAGTTTAGGGTTGATTAGTTTAGGGTTGTTTCAGTTCAGGGCTGATTCAGTTCAGGGCTGATTCAGTTCAGGGCTGATTCAGTTCAGGGTTGATTCAGTTCAGGGTTGATTCAGTTCAGGGTTGATTCAGTTCAGGGTTGATTCAGTTCAGGGTTGATTCAGTTCAGGGTTGATTCAGTTCAGGGTTGATTCAGTTCAGGGTTGATTCAGTTCAGGGTTGATTCAGTTCAGGGTTGATTAGTTCAGGGTTGATTAGTTCAGTGTTTCAGTTCAGGGTTGATTAGTTCAGTGTTTCAGTTCAGGGTTGATTCAGTTCAGTGTTGTTTCAGTTCAGTGTTGATTCAGTTCAGGGTTGATTCAGTTCAGGGTTGATTCAGTTCAGGGTTGTTTCAGTTCAGGGTTGTTTCAGTTCAGGGTTGATTCAGTTCAGGGTTGATTCAGTTCAGGGTTGTTTCAGTTCAGGGTTGTTTCAGTTCAGGGTTGTTTCAGTTCAGGGTTGATTCAGTTCAGGGTTGATTCAGTTCAGGGTTGATTCAGTTCAGTTCAACAGTTACAGTAACTACAACATAGAATACTAAGGAAAAGTTGGGGAAAAATACTGAGTGAACTGTCCTTCCTTGAAATCTATTTGTGATGTATTTCATCATTTTAAAAAGCATTAATTAATTAATTAATAAAAGCTGCATCCCAAATTTTATCGCGTCTGTATCAGGGAACCAATAAACCAGCATTATGAGTTGTGTGATGTGTGTTTGTGGGTTGTGTGGTGTGTGTGAAAGCAGCACGTGTGTATTTATAGCGCAGCAGGGTTTGTTCTTTCCCCGCTGCTTTGATGTTCGGAAACTCTCAGATCTCTTGAGGTCTGATGCATGAAGCTACTTCTGTATAATTGTGTCTGTTTTAGGGTTTTGGAGGAACAGGTTCTCAGACAGTACGTGCTCTCTCTCTTTGGCCTGCCCCGGGCCGAGCGTGTACAGGAAGTGATGTCATGCTCGGTTTGGACTCCTCATGCCCGCTGCCACACGCCGGGCACCGTCTACACCACAGACGGGTATTTGTGCTTCAGTAGTCGTGAGGAGGGCCAGTGTACTCTCATCATACCCCTCGCAGAGGTACTAACTCCATGTCCTTCACAGCTTATGAACTGCATGGTAACCATGTTAAAGGAATAGTCACTTTGGATACAAGCGTTTGCTAAATGCATTAATGTAAATGTAGGAATAGTTCACCCAAAAATGTACATTCTGGCATCATCCAGACTGTTTTTTTTTTTTTTTTGGAAGATGTTTTGCAGAATGTCAGTGCTGCTTGTTTCTACACAATTTTCAAGCTCCAAAAATACAAAAAATTCACTATAAAAGTATTATATAAATGTATCAATAATGCCCTTTTGAACTTTTAATGATTCAGCTTATCTCCGGATATTCTTTTTAATTCATTAATTATTCACTTTCTTCATTTGGAAGTGTTGTTTAGAGGTAATAAGCATGCATGTATAGCAAGGATGGTAGTTTTCAGAAGTCGGTTGTGGTGATGCATCACATATCCTGCTGATGCATATGCATCAATCTTGAATCATGGATTTTTTTTTTCAATTGTAAATCATATATTATCAATGATTTAAAATTTCACTGGCATCTAAAGTTACAACCTGGCCATTTCCATCAAAAATAACTATATATATATATATATATATATATATATATATATATATATTACAATCTTGGTCATATCTAAATCGAATCAAATCTTTTTGTGAATTGAATCGTTCTAAATTTACAAAAAATGTTCAGGAAATCGAATTGTGAATAATAATAATATTAATAATAATAATAATAATAAACTATTTATGTAACACCATTCTTGGATAGAATGCAGCTCAAAGTGCTTTATATAAAAACATAAACATCAAATACATAAAAATAGTATAATAAACAACACATAAAATACCGAGTAATGACAACACAATACATAGAATACTATTAAAAAGCTAAAGTAAACCGAAACGTCGTAGCTTTATTTAAAAAAAATATTAAGTAAACTGGCTTCCTTGACATCAGTGTGAAATGTATCAAAATGATTTGCTACCCAAACAATCACACCTCTACACATTTGTTATGAAACATTAAGTATGTTTTACCTGTTTTGTTGAAGCTCACATGTGATGATGTATTAATGAAGTGTGTGTGTGTGTGTGTGTGTGTGTGTGTGCAGATCCTCTCCATTGAGAAGCCTGAGAGCACCAACGCTCTGCCCAACCCCGTGATCATTAGCGTACGGTGTAAGCGTGCGTTCCAGCTAATCGAGCTGCTTCATCGTGACGAGCTGGTGGAGAACGTCAGAGGACGACTGCGTGATCTGCACTGGGAACAGAATCTGATACGTGGACACGACCAACGCAAGAAGTCCACGGTACTCTTGACGTCTGATGGTTCGGTATAGAGATGGACGAGTATGAGTACAAAAACTTTCTTTTGTGTGAACCATAGTTTAATCTGTTAAAGAGGATTATACCTTTTTTCAAAGTCTTGATTTTGTCTTTGAGCTCTAACAGGTTTTCCTGCTGTAATTTTGATTATTTCCTCACATTCTCCGTTGTTGCGGCTCCTCTTCCCAGTCTGTCAGTAACGCTCTGTTTACTTCCTGTCTCTATGAAGCCCCTCCTCCTGAAGAGCACACTGTGCTCTGATTGGTTGGCTGGCCAGTGTGTTGTGATTGGTCGAGCGCTTCGAGTGTGTTTGGGAAATGTCCCGCCCCTCACCATAACCACCAGTTTAACACACTACTAACAAACTCAACCAGGCCCCGCCCCTTTATTCTGTTTATTACTTTATTTCTATACCGCAAAAGGAAGAATGTTTTTGACAACGAGCATTTAATCAAATGGTATCGTTTGGACAAAGCATCATCGGTTTTCTTTTGTAATCCATGGTGGCTGATTATATTATAAAATCTAGGCTGTATGTGTTTACACAGCACACCGCTTTAAAAATTGTAATTAAGACATTGTGGACAACATGTTTATCTTTCATTTCCAATGTGTATAACATAGTGTATTCTCTTGAAAATGATTTATTGTCAAATGTGTGTCGAATTTTAACTCCTCTTGGGATTTTCACCATTCAATGTGAATTTATAAATAAGGAAATCTATTCAGTGATTGGTCCATGCCTATGTCGTCATCTAAAATCCCGTTTGTGGCACAGGAAAGTGTTGTGAATCGACACTTAAGATTTAGTCCTGCACTTCACTTAAATTACGACTGAGATGCTTAATGACTAACTTTTAAGCACAGCTTTGAGCCAAGATTTTTTTTTACTCTAAAGTCCATTCTTAGCTGTGTAAATCTCAGAGGCTTGATAAATACCCAGTTCAGTCTATATATTACTCTCATGCCCTGTGTCTCGCATTTTTGATTGCAAAAACGCATTCTGGCTAAACCAGACTTTATGCTGCAGTGTGTGTTTTCTGTCTTCCAGATCTCCACCACACCGTATTACATGTTCTGTTACGACACCGTCCAGTCAGACGAAGAAGACACCAGCATCATCATCTCTGATAAAGCTCTGCGTCACACGGTCCTCACTGACGCCCTCATTTCCACATTACCCCCCAGTCAGTCAGACTCCAAACACATGATCAGTGTGAGTACACAATGGTGAAGATCAGTTACATCACATGACTGAACCTGTTAACTCGCTTTTTACACATAGATCTGAACTTAAAGGGATAGTTCACCCAAAAATGAAAACCCTGTCATCATTTACTCACCCTCAAGTTGTTCCAAACCTGGATGAGTTCTGTTGAACACAAAAGAAAATCTTTTGAAGAATTTTTGTAACCAGACTGTTGATGGATCTCATAGTCTGGTTAACCCTATTCTTCAAAATTAAGTAATGAATGAAGGTTTGGAACAACATTAGAGTATGTAAGAAACATTTTTTGGGGAGAATTATCCCTTTAAGAACAAGAGGCAGCATGTTTACTGTTTGGCTACTGTCACTTTAAGACCAGCACATATCAGATTTTCTCTGATGTTAAAGGGCACCTATTATGGCATTTAAAATGTTCCTAATATTGTTTTGGGAGTCCCCAACAACAGTTTTACATGCATGCAATGACAAAAAACACTTTTGTTGTCTTAAAATCTGCATTTATTTTTACCTGATTTGCTCACCGACTCCCAAATGATTCGTTCAACGACTCATTTCTCCAAACCCCTCCTCTGCGTGCCGCTACTCTGCGGTGATTGGTCAGATTCTTACAGGTTGTGACTCGGAGGAGGAAGCTGATCCAAATAAACTTGTTACTGAACCTTCCTTCAGTATCAACCGGCTCGCGAATCCACACTTGAAAGCATTTATGTTTGTGAAGCAATCGTCATTAAAGCGACGCGAACACAGCACAAGGTACGGGCTGTACTTGTGTGGTGTAGTTAAATATAAACTCTAGCCACTGATTCTTCATGCTCGTCCTGGGCAGTGAAAAAAAGTCGCTTTTGATTCGCACTTCAGAACACAGCGTCTTGTTGTCGACAGTTTTCCCTGGTGACTGCGCGCGCAATGAGTGGGCACGGTCAATTTGATAATTTTTCATCTTGAAGTCACAACGAAAAGGAAAATGACTCATTGGAAATACTGACTCAGAATCGACTCATAAACTATTGTCGAAACAAACTTTTTTTCATTGGAAAAACGATTAATTAAATTGACTCGAGTTGACTCATACTTTTAAGAAACAATAACTTTTTTTACGGTGAACTTTCATATGTAAAACTTTGCAGGATGTTTTTGTTCACTTAGATCTGTTACACACTACATGAAAGGTAATTTTCAAAATTCCATAATAGGTGCCCTTTAACTTTCACTTTAGACATAACCAACTGTGTAAACCATGTGTGTGACAGTATTAGCGCAATAAGACGCGAAAGATAACTTAGTCCATTAAACAGGCGCTGTTTAGACAGGCTTTTAGTGTCTGTGAGCATCGAGTGTCAGAAAAGCGCATGTTTGAACAGCGCATCCGCATGCGAATGACATGTTTAACCAGCAAGACTTTAAAGCACATGCAAATAATGAACTTTTGTGAATTGCCAGTGTCCCGTGAGTGTACCTCGACCTCGCCATTAACATGTGATGTGAATGTACGTCGCGTTGTACAGTATTTTGAGATGAAGGCGCCAGAACTGAACTGATAGAATAAGGTTCATTAGTTAACATTAGTTAATGTATTAACTAACATGAACTAACAATGAGCAATACATTTGTTACTGTATTAGTTAATATTTGTTAATGTTAGTTAATAAAAATACAGATGTTCATTGTTTGTTCATGTTAGTTCACAGTGCATTAACTAATGTTAACAAGCACAACCTTTGATTTTAATAACATTTTAGTAAATGTTGAAATGAATATCAACTAAGATTAATAAATGCTGCAGAAGTATTGTTCATTCTTAGTTCATGTTAATTAACTAATAAACCTTATTGTAAAGTGTTACCAAATTAAAACATGAAAAATATTGGTTAGATTTACGATGTTAATAATGGAAAACACATCATCACTGTCTGTGAAAAGAGTATGTGGCTTTATGCAGATGCTTTTCATGCAAATAATTTCCTGTTGAGTCTTGGTGTGAAATGTTTAGACTTTTATGAGTTTAATGAAGAACTCGGTCTCGTCTTCTGTTTTGAAATGTGAAATGTGAGCATGCTTTTGTCTCCATCAGAACACAGAGCAAGTCAGAGAGCGTTTATGGGACGATCACTTCACGGAGTTTGGTCGTGGCGTTCACATGTTTCGCACAGATAAGATCCGCACGCTGGTGACGCTGGGGATCCCGGAGTCTCTGCGCGGGGAACTCTGGCTCCATTTCTCAGGTGAGAGCGAGAAGAGAAGTGGATCGGATTAGACAGAGTCACACAACACCATGGAAGTGACTTTCTTTTGTTCTGTTTATAGTCACTCTATATTTGTGCGCCTCAAGCGCCTGTGCAGCGTCTCACTTCCCCTTCTGTAGGAAATGTTCATATAAACACTCACACGGTTTTATTACATGCAGCACGATCACCTCATTTCATGGAATCTCTCATGTTACGCATTTATCAGATTCATTATTTTGTCAAATAATTACATTCAAAAATAGCATGAAAAATGTACATACAGTGGGGCAAAAAAGCCACCCACTTAGTTCTCCCACTTAAAAAGATGAGAGAGGCCTGTCATTTTCATCATAGGTACACTTCAATTACGAGAGATACATTTAGAAAACAAATCCAGAAAATCACATTGAATTTTAAATGAATTTATTTGTAAATTATGGGGGAAAATAAGTATTTGGTCAATAACAAAGTTTATCTCAATAGTTTGTTATATGCCCTTTGTTGGCAATGACAGAGGTCAAACGTTTCCTGTAAGTCTTCACCAGGTTTTCACACACTGTTGCTGGTATTTTGGTGCCTTTCCTCCATGCAGATCTCCTCTAGCGCAGTGATGTTTCGGGGCTGTCGCTGGGAAACACGGACTTTCAACTCCCTCCAAAGATTTTCTATGGGTTGAGATCTGGAGACTGGCTAGGCCGCTCCAGGACCTTGAAATGCTTCTTATGAAGCCACTCCTTCGTTACCCGGGCGGTGTGTTTCGGATCATTGTCATGCTGAGAGACCCAGCCACGTTTCATCTTCAATGATGGAGGTTTTCACTCAAAATCTCACGATACATGGCCCCTTTCATTCTTTTCTTTACACAGTTCAGTCGTCCTGGACCCTTTGCAGAAAAACAGCCTCTGCTTCACAGTACGTATGGTGTTCTTTGGATGCAACTCGGCATTCTTTCTCCCCCAAACATGACGAGTTGAGTTTTGGTTTCATCTGACCATATGACATTCTCCCAATCCTCTTCTGGATCATCCACATACTCTCTAGCAAACTTCAGACGGGCTGGCCTGGACATGTCCTGGCTTAAGCAGGGGGACACGTCTGGCACTGCAGGATTTGAGTCCCTGGCGGCGTAGTGTGTTACTGATGGTAGTCTTTGTTACTTTGGTTCCAGCTCTCTGCAGGTCATTCACTAGGTCCCCCCGTGTGGTTCTGGGATTTTTGCTCACCGTTCTTGTGATCATTTTGACCCCACGGGGTGAGATCTTGCGTGGAGCCCCAGATCGAGGGAGATTCTCAGTGGTCTTGTATGTCTTCCATTTCCTAATAATTGCTCCCACAGTTGATTTCTTCACACCAAGCTGCTTACCAATTGCAGATTTTTTTTCTCATTTTGTCTCTCATAGTTGAAGCGTGCCTATGATGAATATTACAGGCCTCTCACATCTTTTTAAGTGGGAGAACTTGCACAATTGGTGGCTAATGAAATACTTTCAAAATTCAAAATCAAAATTCTTATTTTAATCAACTTATCTAGGATTCATACAATCTTTGAAAACCTCAATATGTGGAAGCCTGGAAAAGCTATGGAAATTAATCAAATCTTAACACAACATGGGCATTTTTGTTACAAATGTTTTCTTTTTTTTTCTCAGTCATGCTCTCAATTGGGTAGAAATTGTGATAAAAAATTTGTATTTTTATTCAGTGAATCACGACTGACCAGAAAAGTTATTTAAATTCCATGTTTAAAAAGAGTGGGAAGAACATTCAGGTCTTAAAACTGGAATTCTGAAATAGATTCAAAGTGTACAAACTTGTCGTCTTATGGCCATGAAACTTGCTTAATTTGATAGTAAAATAGATTTCCGTTCCTATTTCAATTGAATTATAATTTAATCTGATATTTATTAGCACATAAATGATGGTTCCGTTTTTGGGGAATCAAAATGTCAGATCATGACTGACGAGAGGTGGAGCTGGGAAGGGAGGAGGGTAATGAGCTCCTGAGAAACGCAATAGCTGCTGATAATACTGAAGGAGCTTATATATGTATACGGTGATAGACGTCGTATTCCTATAGGGATCTCCCAGTCACGTGACCCCTCGCCGCGTGTCAGCCATTTTGACGGAATACATGCGTCAGCTACTCAATGGATCTATTATTAGGGGTGGGCCACCTTATAATTTGCCAAAAGAACAATGTATCCATTAATGCCGTTTCCCTACCCATTAGTAAATTATCCTATTCATATTTAAATCAGAAAGGCATCTTTCAAAAAATATTTCAATCAGAAAATATATTATTTTATAATTAGCCTAGATATTGCAATAGGCTACTTTGTGCTACAGTATTAATATAATTGTGTGTATAATATGGTGTTATAATATATTATTATACTAATAATATAATTATGAGTATAATTATTTTTATAATTAGATCTCTTCTGTTCAGTATCGAGATATTTTGAGATAGTTTTGCAATATTTAGGCTATTATTAGCGCAGCGGCCGTCCGTTAACTCTTCACGTCATGTCATCGCACTTATTATTAGCATCACAAAAAGAAATATGAAAGATAAACTAATTATATAAGAAAGTGTCAAATAAAATACAAGATCAGCTTTTGGTCACGTTTTTCCCACCAACCACTTTCTCCGTTTTGTTTATTTTGGGATACGGTATAAAGATATTCCTTTTGTATGATCACGTATCTGATCGCATCCAACTGCACAGCATCGCTCGGGCATGATAGGAATATTTCGCGACGAGCTGTATTATCCTGGTATTATCACCGGCGGTTTAGCATTTTCTGTTCCGTCAAGATGGCTGCTCCAAATGGCGTGACGTCACGCGGGACATCCCTATAGGTAGACGTGGATCATCTGAGAGTCACTGATGCGAGCTTGACTAACGTGACCTGCCAGAACTAACGCTACGCTTGATGTGTGTAACGTCCCGCCCACAGACGCGAGTTCCTCGCTGGCCGCTCATCCAAACTACTACGCTGATCTGCTGGAGAAATGCAGGGGCGAAACGAGCATCGCTACTGAGGAAATAGAGCGAGATCTTCATCGCTCGCTCCCGGAGCATCCAGCGTTTCAGAACGACACGGGAATCTCTGCCCTGCGCCGAGTCCTCACCGCCTACGCCTTCCGAAACCCCACCATCGGATACTGCCAGGTGAGTTTGACCAGTACATCACTGATATCATGCGGATCAAACTCATACGTAACTAGTAAAGTAACTCATCATTACATGAATCCAAGTTATTTCACGTTTGGTGTGAAAGTGTCTTTACATTTGCCCTTTGTTGTTATAAAAAAAGAACAAGCCAGGTGGGGGAAAAAGTAACGTAACGCATTACTATTCGTTACAATTAGTTACTTTTTAAGGGAGTAACGCGATATTATAATGCACTACTTGTCAAAGCATGAGTTCGATCAGTAGATCACTGATATTTGGCCAGTTTGATTAGTGTTACTCATTACAAGTAACTTGAGTTACGTAATCAGATTACTTTTTCAAGTAACTAGTACAGTAACTCATCATTACATGAATCCAAGTTATTTCACGTTTGGTGTAAAAGGGTCTTTACATTTGCCCCAAAATATAACTTTTTTGTTATAAAAATACAAGCCCAGCAAAGGTGGGAAAAAAAATTACATAACACATTACTATTCTACAAAAGTAACGCAATTAGTTACTTTTTAAGGGAGTAACGCATTATAATGCATTACTTTTCAAAGCATGAGTTCACCACATTGTCAGGTGAGTTCGATCATAGATCACTGATATTTGGCCAGTTTGAGATAAACTGCAATTGAAATGCTCTGTAATGGATATTACATAAACCTTGTGTATTAAAGGCCCACTGAAGTGTCTTGGAACGCACAGCTTTGTTTGATGCGTTGACGTAATTTCCACTGAAACGGGAAGCTAAGGCGGGACATTGAATGGCTCCTCCCCCTTTTCCATTAGCCAATAGCGGTTAGTTTACCTCACAGACTGACAGCACCATGGGAGCGAATCCGAGCGCTGATGATACGTTGGATTCAATAGTAGAAGTGTGAATAAATTCTAGTCATTTGATTCTTAATCAACTTACAGTTGGAAAACTGAATAAAACTCGAGCGTTTGAGCAACCGAACACACATTGCGCACACATATTGCTCCGTGACGTGTCAATTGGCCAGGTGGTGTTTATAGCATAGGGGGCGGAGCTTTATATTCTAAAGAGCATTTGATTGGACAGAAGATGGGATGAGAAGCGGTGATGTCATAAAAATCTCTGATCCATTTTAGCGGAAGTGAGAGACTTTAAGTTTTGAATGCTTATAATATATCTCCTAAATGCGAATTTTTGTCATTGTTTTGGAGCACATTAGCTTATACATAACCTTAAGGCTAACATAATCATACTAAAAGCTAAAAAACGTATATTTTGATTTCAGTGGGCCTTTAACTATGCTTTGTTTTGCGTGGTTTGTGCATGAATGTAAGCACTGATGTTTGTCTTCTCTGTAGTCCATGAACATCTTGGCATCTGTGATGCTCTTGTACACCAAAGAAGAAGAAGCTTTCTGGCTGCTGGTCACTGTGTGTGAGCGGATGCTGCCCGACTACTTCAACCGCAGAGTCATCGGTGTGTGTGTGCGTGTGTGTGTGTGAGATATAATAACACTAAATGTTTACTTCTAAATGTCTTTGCTGCTTTGCTCTCCCTCAGTTTTTTCCAGTATGATGTTATAAATGTTTTGAACTGATTCAGATTAGTCACGTCAGTCTCACAAAAACTTGTCCATATCAATTTCAGTAAACAGGGTTTTTATAGTTAACTAAAACCAAAAAAAAAGGTTTTACTTAAAATAAATTAAAATTAACTTACATAATTTAACTGGAAATACAATATACTGAAATAAATATTTTTTTATTCAGCTAGAAATAACCATTTCTCATTTAAATTTAGTTGATGTACTAAAAATACTAAAATAAAATGAATAAAAACTATAAAGACCTATTACTGAAAAAGATTCAGAAACAGGATTTTTATCGGTAACTAAATAAATTAAATTTTGATGACTTGAAATAAAATAAAATTAACTTAAAATATTAGAAAATTAAATGTATTTTATTTCAGCTAGCTGCCAAATAAACATTTCTCATTTTCATTTAGTTGATGTACTAAAAATACTACAATAAAATGAATAAACACTATAAAGACCTATTACTAAAAAAGACAATAATAATAAAAACACAACAAAATGACTAAAATGTTAACTTTAAAATGAGAACGGAAAAGAAAAACAGAAAAAATAACATTCAAACTATTTATATATCGAGTATAATAGTGTCTCAATGATACTAAAATAAAACTGTTCAGAAATCTAAAGGGAAAAAAGTGCTATTTTGCATTTGCTAAGAAGTGCTTCTCCACTAGAGGGCCTCAAGAGGACTTCAGAAAAGCGTTCCCGCTCACACTGGTTTTGTCTTTGAAGCACCAGGATGTCTTGGAAAACATAAGAGGACTCAAAGTTACGCAAATGAATAAAATCCTAAAACATCATATAGCGAATATGCATTTTCCCCCCAGTCTCGTCAAGCTCTCAGTTTAGTAGAAATTGTGATTAATTTTTTTTTTTGTAAAAATCCTTCTCCTTAATATTTATCCAGACCAGAAAACGTATAGTTTTAAAAAATTGTGAAGAACATTCAGGTCCATAAATGAAAGCTGTGTGTTTTGGTTCGCGCTCTTCACGAGCCTCTGTGATGATGTCACTTCCTCTTCCCCTGTCTCTCAGGAGCTCAGGTGGATCAGTCAGTGTTTGAGGAGCTGGTCCGTGAGCGTCTCCCGGAGCTGTCGGCCCTGGTCCCGGACCTGTCTCCGCTGGCCTCGGCGTCTCTCACGTGGTTCCTGACGCTGTTCGTGAGTGTGTTGCCGTTCCGCAGTGCGCTGTGTGTCCTCGACTGCTTCTTCTACAACGGCATCAGATCCATCTTCCAGATCGGCCTGGCGGTGCTGGACGCTAATGCAGGCGAGCTGAGCTCGTGCAGCGATGATGGACACGCGCTGATGATCCTCACCAGGTGATTCACTGACTGATTAATATGATGTTCAGAGTGCAAAATAAGTGCATAAAAATGTTTTATGTAAAATACAGTAAAATCAAGGCATGTTTGCACAATGTTTTTCACTAAATGAGCTCAAGGAAGAATCATGTTTAATAGTTTTCATTTAAATGCAATATTTCATATTAAGCATTTGAGTTCATATCTACCAATTCATGTTTACAGGTAACCATATTTTTCCATTAAACATTTCAATCAATCATTCAATATTTCATATTTAATCATTTTCATTAATATGCACCAATATTTCATATTTAATTTCATTACTATGCACCAATATTTCATATTTAATCATTTTCATTAACATGCACCAACATTTTATATTTATTCATGTTTATATTATTATTGATACTCACCAGGTGATTCACTGACTGATAAAATATAATGTTCAGAGTGCTTATATTGATATATTGATTGTCAGAGGAAGCATTTAAATGAATCAATCATGGTATTCAAGCAGATTCTAAATGTTTTATGTAAAATTATGTAAATGTTTTATGTAAAATCTAGTGCAAATAACCAAGGCATGTTTGCACAATGTTTTTCACTAAATGAGCTCAAGGAAGAATCATGTTTAATAGTTTTCATTTATGCACTATTTCATATTAAGCATTTAAATTTATATATACCAATATTTCATGTTTACCGGGAACCATATTTTTCCAATAATCATTTCAAGCAATAAATCATTCAATATTTCATATTTAATCATTTTCATTATTTGCACCAATATTTCATGTTTAATCATTTTCATTAATATGCACCAATATTTCATATACATTTTTATTCATATGCACCAATATTTTATATGTATTCACGTTTTAATTAATCATTTGAAATTAATAATTTAATATTTCATGTTTAATATTTTTTTCATTAATCATTTCAATTAATCATTAAATATTTCATGGTTAATTATTTTCATTTATATCCACTAATATTTCCTAATTAATAATTTTTCAGTTATCATTTCATTAAATATTTCGTTTTCATTTATATGCACCGATATTTCATATTTAATAATTTCTTTTCTTAGTCATTTCAATTAATCATTAAATATTTTTATATTTAAAAAATAACTTATATGCACCAATATTTCATATTTAATCATTTGTATTAGTCATTTCAGTTATTTATGAGCCATTTCATATTTAATAATTTTTCATTAATTAATACTTCATGTTAAATAATTTTCATTTATATACAACATTTAATATTTTTTCATTAATAATTTCAATTAACCATTTCAGTTTTAACTATTTTAATTTATATGCACCAATACAACAACACATAGTCATAAACAGCAATGCTTACCAACATTATATTTACTAAACATTGTAATAAATGAAAAATGTTATGAATTATGAATCAATTAATTGAAGCGGACATTTTGAAATAATTCACACAAATGAATCAAGCTTAACAAGTTTAAATGAGTGATTAAATCGTCTGTCTGAAGGCTCTCATATTCACGAGACGAGAAGGAATCATGAATGTCTAATGACATAATTATCTTTCAGATTAATAAAAACATTAAATCATTGTGAGATTTACAGTGTAGCTTCCCTCCATCTGTTCTTTATTTGACGGTAGATTTGAACATGGTCTCTCTCTGGTGACTTGACTGTGTGTTTGTTAGTTTCCTCGAGCAGGTCAGACACGAGGAGGAGTCACAGTGCCCTGAAGACACAGGAGCATCTCAGCATCTACACATCACCACTCTCATCACTGATGCGTATGAGGTGTGAGTGTGTGAGTGTGTGAGTGTGTGAGTGTGTGAGTGTGTGAGTGTGTGAGTGTGTGAGTGTGTGTGTGTGCTCTTGTTTTTGTGATTTGTGATGACACAAATGTGTATAATGACATGGGTATTACACTGGAATTACAACTTGAACGTGATTTATGAGGACATTTCCTGAGTCCTCATATTTCAAATGGCTTTAAAAACATACTAAGCAGTGTTTTATTAAAAATGTAAAAATACAGAATGTCTCCTGTGATGGGTAGGTTTAGGGATAGGGGCTGTGTGTGTGTGTGTGTGTGTGATGGGTAGGTTTAGGGATAGGGGCAGTGTGTGTGTGTGTGATGGGTAGGTTTAGGGATAGGGGCAGTGTGTGTGTGTGTGTGTGTGTGTGTGTGTGTGTGTGTGTGTGTGTGTGTGATGGGTAGGTTTAGGGATAGGGGCAGTGTGTGTGTGTGATGGGTAGGTTTAGGGATAGGGGCAGTGTGTGTGATGGGTAGGTTTAGGGATAGGGGCAGTGTGTGTGTGTGTGTGTGTGTGTGTGTGATGGGTAGGTTTAGGGATAGGGGCAGTGTGTGTGTGTGATGGGTAGGTTTAGGGATAGGGGCAGTGTGTGTGATGGGTAGGTTTAGGGATAGGGGCAGTGTGTGTGTGTGTGTGTGTGTGATGGGTAGGTTTAGGGATAGGGGCAGTGTGTGTGTGTGTGTGTGTGTGTGTGTGTGATGGGTAGGTTTAGGGATGGGGCAGTGTGTGTGTGTGTGTGTGTGTGATGGGTAGGTTTAGGGATAGGGGCAGTGTGTGTGATGGGTAGGTTTAGGGATAGGGGCAGTGTGTGTGTGTGTGTGATGGGTAGGTTTAGGGATGGGGCAGTGTGTGTGTGTGTGTGTGTGTGTGATGGGTAGGTTTAGGGATAGGGGCAGTGTGTGTGTGTGTGTGTGTGTGATGGGTAGGTTTAGGGATGGGGCAGTGTGTGTGTGTGTGTGTGTGTGTGTGATGGGTAGGTTTAGGGATAGGGGCAGTGTGTGTGTGTGATGGGTAGGTTTAGGGATAGGGGCAGTGTGTGTGTGTGTGTGTGTGATGGGTAGGTTTAGGGATGGGGCAGTGTGTGTGTGTGTGTGTGTGTGTGTGTGTGTGTGTGTGTGTGTGTGTGTGTGTGTGTGTGTGAGATGGGTAGGTTTAGGGATGGGGCAGTGTGTGTGTGTGTGATGGGTAGGTTTAGGGATAGGGGCAGTGTGTGTGAGGGGTAGGTTTAGGGATAGGGGCAGTGTGTGTGTGTGTGATGGGTAGGTTTAGGGATAGGGGCAGTGTGTGTGTGTGTGATGGGTAGGTTTAGGGATGGGGCTGTGTGTGTGTGTGTGTGTGTGTGTGTGATGGGGTAGGTTTAGGGATAGGGGCAGTGTTTGTGTGTGTGTGATGGGCAGGTTTAGGGATGGGGCAGTGTGTGTGTGTGTGTGTGTGTGTGTGTGTGATGGGGTAGGTTTAGGGATAGGGGCAGTGTTTGTGTGTGTGTGATGGGCAGGTTTAGGGATGGGGCAGTGTGTGTGTGTGTGTGTGTGTGTGTGATGGGCAGGTTTAGGGATGGGGCAGTGTAAGGGGATAGAATATACAGTTTGTACAGTATAAAAACCATTACGCCTATGGAATGTCCTCACAAATCACAAAAACACAGCTGTGTGTGTGTGTGTGTGTGTGTGTGTGTGTGTGTGTCTGTTACACACGCCAGCTAACCTTAAATGAAAAAGACTGTAATTTGTATTATATTTATTTAACAGCAGGAATGATTTTTCTTTTCCAAATTCATTTAATTTTCACAGTTAGGGACACAAAGCAAAAATTTGCACTTTATACAATATAGATTGTTTCAAAGCAGCCTCACAGTAATAAACAGAAATATTACAGAATCAATGATGCAAACTTCATCAAATATGAGACTTAATTCAGCTGTAAAGCAGCTCAAATAGAACAGTGTCATTATTCAGATCATTTCAGTTTTTGAAGTTTTTTTTTTTATCTAATGGTGTCAGTGAAGTCAAATAAAAAATATTGTTGAATATCAATTATAATATGATTTTTACAAGCATAAGATTAACCCAGGAGGTTTGGAGGTTTTATTATATTTTTTACATTTATATAAATAAATTAAAAATATATTTTTTAATAGGTTTATATATATGTAACTTTTTTAATGTTCATTCATGGTGATAACATGGATAAATTAACATTTTATTGCCCATCTTTTGGAAAATACAGTTTTAAAAGTAAAAAATTATCACTTTATAACCAGTAGATGACTGCAGAGATCCACTTTTTAATATTTGCTATTTGACTAAAGACATCTTTTCACAAGTGTTTCCAGTTGGATTCCTATCATATTATGAAATCATGATAATAACAATAAAAAAATCCTTTTTGTCAAAGTTTAGCTTTTTTTTTTTTTTACTGAAAATGATTATTTTTTCAATACTGTTACATTATTATTAGAATCAAACCTGAACAAGATGAACAAAGAGAAAAGTTGGAGTCTTTAGAGTTTATAATTTATTACAAACATCTGTTTTTCATATAATTCTACAAATTCAAAGTGTGCCACTTCTGCGCTGTTTCTGATTTTGAGGGTGAATTTTGTCCATTAGAAAATAGACACAAGTCATTTAATTCTAATCATAATGTAACATTATTTAAAACATATTTTTTTCAGGACAAAAAAAAATGCTAAACAAAAAGTTATAACTTTGTTATAATTGTGATTTCAT
Organism: Meda fulgida; assembly: GCA_030578275.1. NCBI lineage: Eukaryota > Metazoa > Chordata > Actinopteri > Cypriniformes > Leuciscidae > Meda > Meda fulgida. Next base: position 2,101,015 of record CM060624.1, read on the forward strand.
AATATGTAGATATGAATCCAACTGGAAAAACTTGTGAAAAGATTATATTTTATTGGATTGTCCTGGACTTAATACAAGCTGAATGCTCTTTTATGAAGTTACTTCCCTTAGGGACATATTTAATAAGATTATGCCTGAAACGGTTTTGGATTTTTTATCATATGCTAATTTTAAAAATCTTGCTTGTTTTTGTATTTGTTTTTATTGTATTTACATGATATTTGTATTTTTGTCATTTAATTTTTGCCATGAAAATAGCTTTGAATGCTGACATGGCATTAAATAAAATAATATAAATCTGTAAAAAGATGTCTTTCAGTTAGTCAAATAGCATAAAGTGGATCTCTGCAGCCATCTACTGGTTACTGATCATTTTTTACTTTTAAAACGGCATTTTCCAAAAGATGGGCAAAAATCATGTCAACCATTTTAAATTATCCATCTTATCCCCATGAATGAAAGTTAGAAATGTTGGTCTATTATAAAGTGAATTTTACATAAAAAGCTGTGTTTGTATAAAAAATTAATTTTTTACTTATTTATATAAATTAAAAAATGTATAATAAATCCTACAAAAACATTAATAAACTGAGTAAAATTACATGTTTAAAAAATAAAATAAAAGAATTGGTTGCCTGGGGTCTCTGCCTGGAGACGCCGAATTTTTTCCCACACTAACATTAAAACAGATATCATTCCAATACATTTTTTTATTTGTAGAAAATGTTGACAACTGCACAAAGTCTCATGCCATTTGGACAAAGACAAAAAAAAAAAGAAAATTTCAGCAAACCTCATTTGGGGTCAAAAAGATCCCAAACAGCGCAACAGGGGTTAAAATTAGTAAGCGTGCATTTTACCTTAAGCGGCTCATCACTCAAAATATTATGTTTGTTGGATTAACCGTTTTTTTAGTGTGCGATGTTTCTGTTTGAGCATGAAAAAGGTCTCCAGCGGTGTCAGTGTTTCTGAACTCCCTGAAACGCCTCCATTGTAGTCTTTTCCTCATTTAAATAAATAATTCATATGCAGAATAAAGGGGCCTGGTTGAGTCAGTGGTGTGTTGGAACTGGTTCAAGTCATCTCGAACAGATCGTATTTACGAGTTGAGCGCACATGAACACAATGTCGTAAATACGAGTGCGAGCTCGGGATTTTCTCTAAGCCTCGATCTGTACGAGTTGTGGGCGTCACTGAGAAACATGGCGGAATACCACAATACTTCAGGTATTTAGCAGTGATATTGCCAGACTTTTCTATTTACAGTGAAGTAAGATAATCGCCTGCACAGAATATGATGGCATTATAATATAACAGTGTAATATATAACGATAAATGTTGCTTCATGAATTAATTAAAAACATAAAAACCAAAGCACACCTGATGCACATTTCTTTGTTCTTCATTTTCTAGAACTAGAGTTTAAGAACCTTACTGTATTGTTGTGTAATTAATTAAGAGAAAGTACTCCGCCATCTTACTCCGACTTGAACGCACATGCCGTCATAAACACGTACGCAAACTTCCCAGGAGGACTTGAACGCATCATGGAAAGGGGCGGGACATTTCCCAAACACACTCGAAGCGCTCGTCCAATCACAACACACTGCTCCAGCCGACCAATCAGAACACAGCGTGCTCTTCAGGAGGAGGGGCTTCATAGAGACAGGAAGTAAACAGAGCGTTACTGACAGACTGGGAAGAGAGGAGCCGCAACAATGGAGAATATCAGGAAATAATCAACATTACAGCAGGAAAACCATGTTCTAAAACAACATTAAGAATTTAAAAAAGGGCATAATAAGTCATTTTTTCTGTTAGGAACATTCCAGCTGCTTAAATGATCAGCTCTAGATCCTCTGATGTCATCATCTGCTCATTCTGTCAGTAAAAGCTCACTAATTCACTAAATCTTTCTCTGTTTCTTGCTAGAAATTTGGGAGTGTGACAGTGAAGCATGTGGAGATGTTGAGGTGCCGCCACCGCGTTCAGGTCCTGCAGGCTCATGAAGACACCACCAAAGACAACGCAGTGAGTATTCATTCCCTCGAGTCTCTCCCTCAAATGCTTCTGCATGGGCTTTTACTGCGGTTGATTTTTGTGGTGTGTTTTCAGTTGCGATTGGTCACCCCAGACGTGTCACTGTCACAGGAAAACCTGTCTGAGCTCTACGACCTCTTCAAGGTGTGTGTGATCACATTTATTGAGTTTTATTTAAGTTTTCATCTTTACTAGTCTCTCAAAACTTACATTACTTCAAACTTTCAGATTGTATATACAGTAGTGGCTAAATGTGACGTCTGGAGGGGATATTTGTTTTTAATGAACCTATAAGTTCACTAAACCATCAAATTATGAGGAAAATATTTATATATTTTTTAGATATTTTAAATATGAGGGAAGAACAAAACACTAAACTTGGTTAAAGGTATTTATCTGACAAAATGAGTTGGCAAAAAAGAAAAACACCAGCTACAGGTTTTATTTTACTATGCCAAAAAATGCATAGAATGCAAAAAGCTGACAGGAACAATCAAACATAGACTACAACATAATGTGTTATTAATATTTTGTTGATTCTCTCACATAATTTCCTTGTATGACAGCCTGGATAAAAATAATGTCGGCAGAATTTATCATGTTTCTTTGCATTATTATCACTAAAAAAACAAGCGGGTCCAAACACAACTACACAATATGACTACAAAATCTTTAACACTTTTCTAATAATATTTAAATAAAGGGTTCATAGGCCGGACAGCACTTTTGACCACTACTGTATTACATTTTACTCCTACAAACATCTTTTCTTCTGTCTGTTGACAGCTTTTTCTGATTTCTGGAGTGATAAAAAAAAGAAATCCAGAATCCCATCTGTGAAATCCTTGTCTATAATATGTTGACAAAATCAAGCAATTTTGAACCTGGCTTTTTACAATGTTCAGATTTATGTTCTGAAAATCTATGCGAATTAATGCATATTTAATTAGAGAATTCCTCATTTGCATATTTAAACATAAATCGTGTAATACAAGACATGTTTGCAATCAATCAACTGAATAATATATATACTGTATATATGCACTACATATAGAGTACAGAGTATAACATACAGTATTACATGAATTCTGATTCATAAGTAATATGGTTTGCATTTTCTTTATTTTATATTTTATTAATTTTCTTTCTTTAATATTTTATTTTGTCACACATACAGATGCAAGTTATCTTGTTTATTGTGTGTAACAGGATGGATGTAGTGTTTTATGCCAATTGATGCTCATATCTTTATGTTTTGACAGTAAATACAATACGAGTCACTTGAGAATGCAATATTGGTACAGGTGAAACTCAAAGTTTGTGTATTTCAGTAATTCAAATTAAAAGGTGAAACTAATATATTTAGTATATATAACTATATACATATGCATGATTATACTTTTCAGAGGCCCGACATTTCTGTATTTAAAATCCTTTTTTTTTATTGATCTCATGTAATATTCTAATTTTCTGAGATTTTGAATTTGGGGATTTCATAAGCTGTAAGCCATAATCATCAAAATAATAACTTTTGCACGATATTCTAATTTTCCGAGTTTCAGCAGTATATGATTATGAATTGTGGTTCAGACAGAGCATTTCATCAGTCTGTACTGGGGTGACGGCGTGTGCAGTTCCTCTGGTGTTTCTCCTGCGATGGGCGCCTGTGCCGAACGCTACTTCGTGGACCGAGCTCAGTTTAAGAGCCTGTTTGAGCTGCTGACGCCCTGGATCTGTGGCACACACACTGATACTGTCGCCCAGCGCATGTTCACACTGCTGGACCAGGACAGAGACAACCTGTTAAACTTCTCTCAGTTCGTTCAGATGCTGGGTAGGAGTGTGTGTGTGTGTGTGTGTGTGGGGGGGGGGGTTTATTCACAAAATATATATGTGACCCTGGACCACAAAACCAGTCACATGGCTCAATTTTTTGAAAATGGGATTTATACATCATCCAAAAGCTTTCCAATGATGTATGGTTTCTGACAAAAAAAAAAAACTTTGAGAAAATCTCCTTTAAAGTTGTGCATTTATGTTCGCGATTGTGCTGCATTCACTCACAAAAATAAAAGTTTTATATATTTACGGTAGGAAGTTTACAAAATATCTTCATGGAACATGATCTTTACTTAATATCCTAATGATTTTTGGCGTAAAAGAAAAAAATATCATTTATACCCATACAATGTATTGTTGGCTATCGCCACGAATATCCCCGTGCGACTCGTGACTGGTTTTGTGATCCAGGGTCACGTTAATGCATTCTGTCCTCGCTGACTCGTGACTCTTTCTCTGCAGATGTCCTGTACTGTGAGGAGCTGAATGAGAAGATCAGGCTCCTGTATCGTCTGCACATCCCACCAGGTTCATCACTACTGACTGTTTCAGGCCGGCGTCATTGACTCTAACACTGGATTAATGCACACTGCAAAAAATAGTTATCTTAATTATTATTTTGGTCTTGTTTTCCAGTTCATTTAGTGTCTACTAGAACAGGTTTTCCTGCTGTAATGTTGATTATTTCCTCATATTCTCCATTGTTGCGGCTCCTCTCTTCCCAGTCTGTCAGTAACGCTCTGTTTACTTCCTGTCTCTATGAAGCCCCTCCTCCTGAAGAGCACACTGTGCTCTGATTGGTCGGCTGTATCAGTGTGTTGTGATTGGTTGAGCGCTTCGAGTGTGTTTGGGAAATGTCCCGCCCCTCACCATAACCACCGGTTTAACACACTACTAACTAACTCAACCAGGCCCCGCCCCTTTATTCTGCGTATGAATTATTATAATGAGGAATATTGTGACGTGTTCCCGGAAGAAACTCAAGACTACACTGGAGGCGTTTCAGGAGTTCAGGGAGTTTGGAGGGACTTTTTCATGCTCAAACAGCAACATTACACACTAAAGAAAGAAGAACATGGAAAAAAGCATAGTAGGGCATTTTTCATATATTATATTAAGACTTGTTTTCTTAAAAATGTATCGAATGATGCAAGTTCCTTTGTTTAAATCAAGAAAAAATATCTTCTAATGGAGTCAGAAAAATACAATTTCGACCCCCATAATTCGTGTTTTAAGCAAAAACTAATTTTTTTTCAGAAAACAAGACTTAATATATTAAGTAATTTTGCTTCCCACGTAAATATTTTGATTTAAGAATGTTTAGATATTTGCACTGGAAAACAAGATGGAAATACTGAGGAAGAACATCATTTTTGCAGTGCATTAATGTCAAATCAAGTCACATGTATTTCTATAGCGCTTTACACAATAGTCATTATTCAAGTTCAAGTTTAGCTCTCATCTGATAGTGTCAGTGCAGTCAAACTGATAATATTTCAGAATATGAATCGTCACAGTGTCCCATCTTGAAGTGGTAGCAGTGTTTTCTCATTAGCATGATTAGCGGTGGACATCGAGAGCTCATGATTGTGATGTTTTCTTCACAGCGCTGAGTGAGAATGCAGAAGACTCGTCTCCTCTGAGTCCAGTCCTGTCCAGCACCAGACCTCTCTATGTTAATCTGAACAATGGTAGGTTTCTCTACAGGGTGTTGGTCGTGTTTTCAGCTCAATGCTCCTGTAATGATGTTTTATGCAGGTATTTTTGGTGCAAAGCTACTGAACGCCTGTGACAGTGGAATGTGTAGTTGTAGAGAATAGCCACACATGTGTATCAGTACATTTGAAGTCACAGAGAGAAATGTTTTAAGAGTCGCAAACTTGTAGACTTTTTTCTCTTCCACAACCACAACACAACAGTTACACCTTCTCAAATTCTTCATTGCAGGTGCGCAAATCCTTCTCTACAAATCAAGAAACTTGTACGCTCACATTTTTGCTACAGTTTCTGCAGTGAATATGGTGCAAAACGCATTTATCTGCATCAAAACATGTGAAGTCTAGGGCTGTCACTTTACGTTCGAAAATCGATTGGACCAACCAACACAAGTTTCGAAAACAGGGAATCGATTTTAACAACCTTTTTTTTTCTTACCAAAAATGTGTTTCAATACAGTATACAGAACATGTAGGATGTTGGAAAATAACAATGTCTTTTCTGTTCACCAAATGCTTTTTAATCTTCGCTATTGCTTCAATGCAAGTGAACAAGCGCGCCGTTATTTGTTGCGTAGTGACGTGTGTGTTCAAGTAAGCCAGAAATGCGCAGATTCTGCGCAATACGCTGTATTTAATATATCACGATGACTCACGACTCACGAAATCCACGCAGATTTGGCTACACAAAATGAGTAAACAGAAACACGGCAAATTGGCTCGTGATTTGACAGCATTTCCCGCCAAAGCACTTCCCGCCAAAGCTCGTGACTTGACAGCGTTTCCCGCCAAAGCACTTCCCGCCAAAGCTCGTGACTTGACAGCATTTCCCGCCAAAGCTCGTGATTTGACAGCGTTTCCCGCCAAAGCTCGTGACTTGACAGCGTTTCCCGCCAAAGCACTTCACGCCAAAGCTCGTGATTTGACAGCGTTTCCCGCCAAAGCACTTCCCGCCAAAGCTCGTGACTTGACAGCGTTTCCCGCCAAAGCACTTCCCGCCAAAGCTCGTGACTTGACAGCATTTCCCGCCAAAGCTCGTGATTTGACAGCGTTTCCCGCCAAAGCTCGTGACTTGACAGCGTTTCCCGCCAAAGCACTTCCCGCCAAAGCTCGTGATTTGACAGCGTTTCCCGCCAAAGCACTTCCCGCCAAAGCTCGTGACTTGACAGCGTTTCCCGCCAAAGCACTTCACGCCAAAGCTCGTGATTTGACAGCGTTTCCCGCCAAAGCACTTCCCGCCAAAGCTCGTGACTTGACAGCGTTTCCCGCCAAAGCTCGTGATTTGACAGCGTTTCCCGCCAAAGCTCGTGATTTGACAGCGTTACTGTTAATTTTAAACCCTGAATATTGCACTCCTGTTTGTCATTGTGCACGAAACTTCACGCCAATAAATCATCAGAAATATTGCTGACTTGTGCGCGTCTCAAGCGCCCTCTTTACGCTCGTCCTAATGCCGGTTAGTTGTCCGTGGATTTGCCTATATTTGGTGTTGAAAATGGAAACGTCTTTAGACATGGAAAATCGATTTTACAACCGATTCAATGAACGCTTATGTCTCAAAAATCGAACAGGATTTATTCACAAAAGTGACAGCTCTACTGAAGTCACGAGAACTTTTGCTCGTCTGCAAATCAGTGAATTCATCCAATGAGAGTTGCACACTTGTCGAGTATTTTCTCACAAATGTCTTGTATGTTTTTCTAGCACAAACACAAGTACATAACTACAGCTGCTTGAATCTGCTGCGGCGAAGCTCAAACACTGTTTTTCGTTTATAGTTTTAGCGCGAACTTAAACTACAATTGTGTATCGTTTCGTTAAGTTCATAATGTTTTTATTAATTCGTCACTGACTGAATGATTGCTGGCACTTCATGTAGGCCTATATAAAGTACAGCAAACTTCAACTCGTCGTATAAATTGCACCTTGCGAAGCTTTAAAACTGTGGCTTTACTAATTGTTACCATTTGTTGATTGCAATAAATTAAATAAACCCGCATAAATGTATCTGTGGGCTAATACTTTAATATATATATATATATATATCCTGGTGTGATTGTTCTTAATTTCTTGTTCGTTTAAATAAGCCAAATCATTTAAGACCAAACACAAGCATGAATGTGTTTTAATACATGCGTACAATTTGGATTAAACTAAATTGTATGGACAAAAGTGGATAAATTACATTTGATACAACTAGGTTACTATAAATGAGAAACAAAAACACACTTAACATTATTTTGTGGAAATAATGAAACTACATTCAAGCAGCTGTAGTTATGTACTTGTGTTTGTGCTAGAAAAACATACAAGACATTTGTGAGAAAATACTCGACAAGTGTGCAACTCTCATTGGATGAATTCACTGATTTGCAGATGAGCAAAAGTTCTCGTGACTTCACATGTTTTGATGCAGGTAAATGCGTTTTGCACCATATTCACTGCAGAAACTGTAGCAGAAATGTGATTTGTAGAGAAGGATTTGCGCACCTGCAATGAAGAATTTGAGAAGGTGTAACTGTTGTGTTGTGGTTGTGGAAGAGAAAAAAGTCTACAAGTTTGCGACTCTTAAAACATTTCTCTCTGTGACTTCAAATGTACTGATACACATGTGTGGCTATTCTCTACAACTACACATTCCACTGTCACAGGCGTTCAGTAGCTTTGCACCAAATATACCTGCATGATGTTTGATCATGTGTTTGTAGGTGAGAGTAAGAGTTATGAAGAGCAGCTGCAGCAAATGCTTCAAGACTTGAGCAAAGGCAAAGACAAGGATGAGGAGAAGCCTCTTCCTCACATGAACCAGGTGAACCTTCCTCTTAGGTTTATGGACTTATCCTAAATATACACATGCATTAACATATTAATATTTAGTCACAAAAAAGTCACATTAATCACATCAGAAACCAAACTCGCTCATGTACAAGTTATGATCCTCGCTGTGATTGGCTGTTTTATCTCAGTCAAGTCAGCTTTATTTCACAGCGCTTTATACATTAGATTATTTCACTGTAATAAACAGAAAAATACCAGAATCAATGATGCAAACTTCATCAAATATGAGACTAATATAAAGTCTGCTGTATATCACTTCACTCTAGATATATATATACATACAGGTGAAACTCGAAAAATTAGAATATCGTGCAATAATGGTATAATATTGTCTGATTCAATTCTGGTAATCTGAAATAAAAAAACCTGTTTATAACTTCTACAATATTAAATTTCATTTTTTTTTCAAGGAGCTGTTGTTTTATATGCTCCTAAGAAGAGTCAAGTATAGCTCCATCATTGCTCAAAGTAAAAAATGATCATACTTTATGATGTTAGTTAAAAAAAAAAAAAAATCTGTTTTCAAAATGCTGTATTAAAAACGTGCCGAACCGTGAATGTGAACCGTTACACCCCTAATTTTTTCCATAATCGAGCAGCCCTAATACCAACTTGTGGAAAACGTGCATCCGATGTCCCCTTTAAAGCTAGTGTGTGTGCTTGTTTGCCGCATGTTTCGTTCACAAATGCGCCTCAAACAGCAGATGGAGTTCCTGTCGAGCATTTCCTGGGAATCTAATGTTGTGTGATTTGTGTCATCAGCGGGAGTTCATCCAGTTTTGTAAGACGCTGTACAGCATGTTTCAAGGCGAGGCGTGTGAGGCCGAGCTCTTCCAGGCCATCGGGATGGTCACCAGTCTCGTTCTGCAGATCGGGGAGGCTCGAAACCACACCGAGGACGCCCCCAGACACTCCGACGCTCACTGGTCCGTCAGCTTCGAGCAGATTCTGGCCTCGTTGCTGACCGAGCAGGTTCTGGTCAACTTTCTGGAGCGGCCCGTCGACCTGAGCGCAAAAATCACGTCTGCAAAGGCACGGCAGTATCAGGAGCGCGCCGGGCTGCTCATGGTCCAGCATGCAACGGGAAGCTGATGCGGTCCAGACGGCGCTTTCACGTGTGCCTTGATCTCGCCGGGGATTCACGAGCGTATGGAGGACCAAACCACACCGCAAAACACGACGCTTTCCTATCTAAACATTCTTACATCAAGACACATTTACTGGAGGAGAAGCAAAATGACTGAAGGTACTCATGAAAACATCAAAATGAGTTTATGGTTTAAACAAGAACAAATATCTTACAATGGCATCAGAAAAATCAAAACAAGATTTTTCTGACACCATTTGTAGATATTTGTCCTTGTTTAAAGCACAAACTCTTCATTTTGATTTTTCGGAAAGCAAGATTTCTCTAGTTCACCCAAAAATGAAACTTCTGTCATTATTTACTGTTCTAAACCTGCATGAAGTTTTCTTATGTTGAACATAAAGGAAGATATTTTGAAGAATGTTGGTCACAGTTTATGGACCCTATTGACTTCCATAATATATATATATATATATATAGTTTTTTTTCTATATGGGGACCAGCAACTGTTTGAATACCAACATTTTTCACAATATCTTCCTTTATGTTCAACATAAGAAAACTTATGAAGAAACTTGTAAAAAAAATCATTTTTTGTGTGAACTGTGATTTTGCTTCTCTAGTAAATGTATCTTGATGTAAGAATGTGTAGATATTTTGTTCTGGAAAACAAGGCAAAAGGCATGTTTTGCAGTGTGGGGTGTATAAACTCCCATGATGCCGCTGGGGTGAGCTGGACTCCCCGCTCCGAATGCTTTAATGAACCGAAGCCTGGTTTATCTCAGTGTTTTAGTTTCATTGTCCTCAGTACAGCTTTACAATTAGGTTTCATTCATTAACAATGATTAATACATTAACTACTTATCTGGAACACTGCGAACTAACATTAACAAAGGGTAATAAATGCTGTAATATATATTGCTCATTGTTAGTTTATGGAAATTACACATTAACAAATGAAACTTGTATTTTATTTTTTGTAAAGTGTTCCAGATCCCGATGATCTGTTCCTGTTGTGAAGTGTTGAAAGGCAGGCGTCTGCGTCTGTTTGAAATAACGCATAAGTTCAGTCTGATGGGATTGTTTACGTTACTGACTGTATAAATGAGACTTACATGAAGGAAATATTGATCATGATGATTATTTGACCTGTTCCAGCCGCTGAATGATGTTTATATCTGAGACCTGGTTCAGCCTTTTAATTATTCTGATTCAAATTTATGAGGTCAATTTTTTTTTTAAGGAAATATATTGCAAGATCAATATAACGCATTTATTAAATGGATACGGTAAATGTTCATTTCATGCCTACTTTAGGAAATTATTTTCATTTGATGTTGATTCTATAGGAATATTCCAGTTTAAGTTCCAGTGAAGCTATAATTAAAATAATTTGACACTTCATTTTTTTTTTTAGGAAAATTCAAAAAATCAAGGTTTTGGTGAAATTTTGTACAATTTAAAAGCTGAAATGCAATGCTTATAATTTTGCAAAAATGATTTTGTTAAAACTTGTTTAATGTCATTGCGATGGAAACAAAGTTGTAAAAAGGTTTTTTCTTCAATAAGGTTAAACAATGTGCATTTTGACATTTAGATTCACTTCCATTGCAAGCGTTTCACTGCAACCCAGATTTTGTGCAAATTATTTATGGTAATCGACAATATGCCACAAATTCTCATTAATTTATTACATGAAATATATGAAGAGTAAATAAGCTGACAATCTGAACAAACTGATCCGGTTTCAATGTGAAAATCTTAAAGAGTCAGTGGATGTATTTGGTTTCTTACATCCATGAAACACTGCAGCTCTCGATGTATAAAGTGCCTTAAAACCAAAAGTCATGTGACTGATCCTGTTTGATTGTGCCACAGGAACCCGAAGGGACCATGTTTAATTCTTCAGATGCTGATAATGCAGCGAGTTTATCCAAATGAAGCATTAGTGTCCATTTCTGAAAGCAGTTTAATGATCAAATCAGGTCACATTTTGTGGTTGTGACTGAAGATCCTGAGAAACGCTTCACAGAAGATGGACACATGTAGCATTAGAGGATTTTCTTGGTTGGAGGAACCAATCAGATTGTGTGAAAAACTTTGCCAAACTGTCTGCACAATCTCACCTCAAGCCTTTCTGGATCTATAATCATAGCTTTAAGTGCAATGTTGAATGCAATGCATCTTAAGTTTACACAAGCATGATGTACTGCTGATTATGTCCAGATCTGCACATGCCACCAATAAATCATCCACAAGAAAAATCCTTTTATGTTTTTATTTCAACAGACATGAAGAGAAAATTAATTTTCATCCACATTTACAGTCTGAAGACCTGCGAACACAAAAAAAGCAAAGTTTGAAAAGGTTTTTAAACATACACAATGCAGAAAAAACAAGTATAATCATCGTCACACAAACACTGACTCCAATCATTCAACAAACAGTATTTGTGACCCTGAACCACAAAACGCCAGTCACATGGGTCCATTTTTTTTTTAATTCAGATGTATACATCATATGAAAGCTGAATAAATAAGCTTTCCATTGATGTGTGGTTTGTTAGGATAGGACAATATGGCCGAGATACAACTATATAAAAATATGGAATATGAAAATCAAAAATTGAGAAAATCTCCTTTAAAGTTGTGCATTTATGTTGGCGATTGTGCTGCACTCACTCACAAAAATAAAAGTTTTATATATTTACGGTAGGAAATGTACAAAATATCTTCATGGATCATGATACTTAATATTCTAATGATTTTTGGCATAAAAGAAAAAAAAATCGCTAATTTTAACCCAGATATCCCGGTGGGACTCGACTGGTTTTGTGGTCCAGGGTCACATGTGACCTTCAGATGTAGGACTGAAACATGCATGAATGACAGGAGTAATGCACCTTTGTAGGTGGTGACGGGGACGTATGTGACGAGTGTGTACAGCTTGTTTGGAGAATCTTCATCTTCATTGCGTTTCCTGGACAGACGCACACGCATGCGGTACGGCACGTTCCTGACAAACAAGACATCAACGTTAAGCATCAAATGCAGAATTGTGAATGTCTGACAACGCTAAAATGCCTCCGCTTTGGGGTGTATCTGTAGCGAGGGCGTTTAATCTACAGCTGAAACTCGAAAAATTTGAATATCGTGCAAAAGTTATAATTTTGATTATGGCTTACAGCTTATGAAAACCCCAAATTCAAAATCTCAGAAAAATACATTATTATTTAAAGGATTTTAAATACAGAAATGTGGCCCTCTGAAAAGTATAATCATGCATATTTATATAGTTATATACACTAAATATATTAGTTTCACCTTTTAAATTGAATTACTGAAATACACGAACTTTTGCATGATATCATAATTTGAGTTTCACCTGTGTATGTATATGAAGCGATATACAGTCTTTATATTATACAGTATTAATATTAGTCTCAGATTTGATGAAGTTTGCATCACTGACTGGAATATGGCCATGTTTCTTCATACATGCTTGTTTAAGAAATAAAGCTACACACTCCATCAATCATGGTAAGCACAACTGTTGCCAAACATATAACATGCTAGAAACATAATCACTGCTATAATGTTCCAATCACAGACTCTTAAACATTTGCCTATTTCAATCCAAACAGACTTTTTTTCTGGCCAGTGTGTATATAACAACTGCAATGCATAAAAAGTATAAATAATATGATTTAAGCACTACAGGGTATCTGCACACTTTTTAAAGTCAAATTTAAAGGCTTTTTAAGACCCGAAGAAATCAAAATTAATACCTTACATTAGGGGAGCGCAATATTGACAAAAATATGTCTCGATATTTTCAAAGTTTTGTTAATAATTCGATGATATTTTACTGATTGTGTTTGTGTGCTGGTGCCATGGCTGGTTTAGGCCGGTTGTAGACAGCTGACTCACGAAGATATTCATATTTTTCATATTCTATGCAGTGGTCAGTTCACAGCAGTGACAGAATTTAATTTTTTTTTTATTAACGGGCAATATTTGCAACCTTAAATTGATTTCCAGGGGCATTTTCACCTATATATGGACTTTTTTTTTCTTTTTTTGCTTGGAGGTATGCATCATCAAATTCTAACATTCAAATTAAATTATATTAGAATAATAACACAATACCACTGTTACCAGTTAAATTAAATAATTAAAAATCCACCTTTGCAGAGGAGACACAAAGCAGCATCAGAACTGCCATTAATATATTCACACTCCATTTACAACTGCATAAATAAAGCTTTTTTTTATTCAATATTTAAATATGAACTGATTTCTAATTGCAACATTTTAATTAAAGGGTAGGCTACTTTAAATGTGGAAGTAAAACCGCCAGTGGGTGGTGGCAAGTCACTCACTGTCTCAGGGAGTCATTCATTCAACCGATTCGTTCGAACGGCTGATTCATTCAGGAAGAACAAGTGATTGTTCATTGAATCGTTAAAATGATTCGTTCAAAACGCGAATTTTAGTCAAAAAAAAAAAAAAAAAGAGTCGCTGTCTGTTGCATTGATACTCTGCCACGGTTTCATTTTGAAATTCTCGTCAGCGAAATATATATATATATCATATTATGTTGTTATCATACAATATCACATCAGCACATATCACACATATATATGCCTAAAACAAAAACTCATGTAGGACATCCCTATAACTGCACTGACACATTGCGCAGTGAGCAAGCATGAGAGACAAATGCGATGGAAGCTCGCAGTGCGCCCTCGTACATAGTTAAACGTAAAACAATGATTACAATATCATAATAGACAATACACATCGCACACCACTAAAGAATAAACTTACAATTGAACTGACATTTACCAACTCGCTTCTTCTCTCCTGCTGCCTGTTTCGCGCGCAGGAGACAGACGTAATGCTGAATGCCGAATGTGACGCCAGATGTCACGTGTACGAGCAAATCCACAAAGAAAGAATAAATAAAAAAGTACGCTAATTAGCTAATTAATTTGGAAAACATTTAGATATGTCTACGTCAAATTGCCATCGAAAATTTAAGAAAAAAAATCTAAGACGTTTTAAGGACCCACGGGGACCCTGGCACTAAATCCAGCATAAACTCCTGCATATTTCTAACCATTCAAGACAGACGTCATTACCTGGACCTCAGCGATTGGCTGCCTCGCTCGATATTTGCATAAAGTCCCTCGATTGGCTGCCGTCTGTGTTTTTTTTGTTTGTCATTTGCATAGTCCTCAATCCCACAATTCACCACGTGAGCATGAAACTCAGCGTACATAGGACTTAGCTGAAAACGCTCGCTCTGTGCCAGCTAACACGCATGACAAAGTTAGTGGTTTACGACTTTATGCAAATATCCAGTGAGAAACGCAGCCAATCGCTGAGGTTCAGGTAGTGACACCGGTCTTGAAGAGTTGTTTCACAGACCAGGCTTAATCTAGTCCCACACTATAATGCATGTTTGAGCTGTTTTAACTGAACGCAACTGTCACTGAGATATTTTAAGACATCAGTGCCACTGTTTTGTCTCAAGATGCACAATAATGTTTTCCCCAAGGCACATTTCAAAAAAACTACTTAAATGCTAATTTAACTAAGGCCTAATCCTTATTCTAAACCCTGTCTGTGAAACCAGGCCTTTGTGTGTGAATTAGGGGTGTCACAATATATATCAATACAAAAATGCATCAATATGTATCATGGATAGTGACAATATGTTTTATGTATTGTTCACCCAAAATAAAAATTACTGTGTGAGGAAAAAAAATTCACGTTTACAGAGTTTTAATGTCAGTACTACATTAAACTACTATATATAATATTGAATATAATGTATAATAATGCAATGGGGGAATATTTGTGTGTCCTGATAATGCCAAATATCTTGTTACCTGTAAAAAGTGGCCTACATTATTTTAAATATATCTAGTTGTGAAACAATGCAAGCATATTCGTCTAAAATAATTCTGTTTTCAGCTTCAGAATCATGAATATTGATATTCTGGTGTCTCTATTGTCCTGCATTGGGTTTCCAGCACCAAGTCCAAGCCTATTCATTTACACACACAATGTAATATCAAATTTATCATTTTAATAAACAGTACTTTTTTTTTTGAACCTTATCATATCTCTTGGAGTATCGCAATAATATCGTATCGTGATGTGTGTTCAATATCGTGATATGTATCGAGTCGTGATATGAGGGAATCGTTACACCCCTGGTGTTAATCACACTAGATACTTTTCAGTTGATATATATATATATGTGTGTGTACAGATTTATTTATTTTTTAAAATCAGTAGAAATAAAACTATTTTTTCCTTTACATCCTCCCTCGTCTGGCTTATGATACTCTGATCAACGCCTGAACTTTGTATTTTGACTGGCTTGGTTAAGTGCTCAGTTGTAAGTCGCTTTGGATAAAAGCATCTGCTAAATGTAAATGTAATATATATTTATATTAAATACGACAGTTTGAAGCGTTCATTGTGAGTCTACCAGCTTGATTTACAAAAGTCTATAGATCTGACATCAGTACTCCAGTCAGGGGTGTCCAATCATGTTCCTGGAGATCTACCTTTCAACAAAGTCCAGCTCAAACTACAGACTTGACTCAAAGCGAAGGCATTTCAGAGTTATTAGTGTAAATGAACGCCTGTAGAACGCAACAAAACCACCGAGACGTCTCACCTGACACCTTTAGCCCATACGGCCTTGTTGAGGCGGGTGTCGATGCGCACATCAGGCGTGCCCATCTCCTTCACCGCAAACTTGCGGATCTCCTTCAGCGCTCGAGGAGCTCTCCTCTTGAAAGAGCTGGAAGAGGAGACGAAAGATGTGTGAATACCCCAGGATGAGTGACAGGTGTGCGTTTACTCACTCCAGGTGTGACTTACATGCCGTGGATGCGCTTGTGGATGTTGATGGTGTATTCACGCGTCACAACCTCATTGATGGCGGAGCGGCCCTTCTTCTTCTCGCCCTTCTTCGGTGCCATCTACACATACACACACACACACACACACACACACACACACACATATATATATATAAAGAGATCACAACACAGACACACACTGGACATGCATGCACCTTTACAGGATACACGTCACTCATTTACCAAGTCACTCACAACAACCAATTCTGACTTTCTCATTTTAAAACCCTAGAGAACTAGTAACGTTACATACAGTTCCGAGACTAAACTCTGATTGGACGAGAGACACACACATGTATAAGGATGCAGCTGTTTATAATACAATCACGAGCTAATGAACTACATAGCGTAAGAATTGACTACTATTGTCACGATTATTCATATATGCAACTTTATTAGCGGGTTCACCACGTTAAAACACAGTTTAAATCAGAGTAACTGTGCGGTTTAACCCTTTATAATTTTTCCGTCTCAATCTCTCACGGACGCGTTAGCATTAAGTCTTTAATCACTCACATCAGCGTATTAAACACGCCAAAACGCATCCCAGTGATTCATAATGTGTCTGCACACTCAAATGTTACATTAAACTTCATTATTAGTGCTTAATAACACGGATGATGCTGGATTTATAGACGAAAAACGAGAGGAAGATACTCACTCTGTACGATGAATGTGGGAAAGGAAGAACGGTGGATTATGGGTCACATTCAAAGCGGAATACAAATTCACATCCGGGTCATTCTACTGTGTCGTGTTGTTCTTGTTTTTTTAAATTACATATATATATATATATATGAGTGAATATTATGGTTATAATAATATAAAACTGTTTTTATTTTTAGAACGCAGTATGTGATTTTTATTTGTCGTTCTATTGTTTCCGTATTCATTTTTTGGAAACATTTTTGGAAACTACATCTCCCATATATCCGTTCGGTTTACAGGAAGCGCTTACCGATAACCGCGACGGTTATGAGTGAGTACAAGTGAAGAAGATTCAGATTATAGAAGAGAAATAGTCTAATGATTAAATCATTAACCTGTAAAATCTCTCAGATAAGCGTTACATCGCACTGGAGCGTCACGGCGTCTGGTTTTTTATTGAATATTCATGAGCTGACGGGACGGTGTCAATGAGCTCCACTCAGGTAAATATTGTTGTTAGTGACTGTGTCACAAAACCTACCGAGTTCCCTAAATAGACAGGAGTTTGAGGAGTTTAGTCAGTGAAATAAAACTGCTTGTAGTATTTGAGGTTTTCTGACGTGTTTCATTAAGCTGAGAAATACAGTCATGTTGTGAAATAATTAGAATATTGTTACAGTTAACGTTACTGTACAATAAATGTATTAACCCCATACAACCTTTGGTATCATATTTGTAGCACATTTCTAAGGCCTACAAATAATCAACATGATCAAAACTTTGCTGAAAAAACTAGACTAAAACTAGTTTAGACTTCTTTAGCAAGTAAAAGGCTTTTAGTATAACTTAATTTTACAAACGTCCTCCTTCAGCTCGTGCTTCACGTGTCTTTAAATCTGCACTGATTTTAAAAAGTAAACATTACAATACCTCTTATTTTTGTATTAATATTTCAAAAGTACTGAAGCAACTTACAGTAGTCAACATTTGAAAAACACTCAGGCTTTTGATCATCAATGATCATTAGGCTTTTGAGGAAGGTTTATTTGTTCATCTCTCAATCATTGTATTGCATTAAATGTTTTAAAACTACAGAGATTTTATTATAAAACTAAGCATTTAGATTTCACCTGACTAAGACATATTATTGGCAGATATTGATATTTAATGCATTTTATGTATCTGCTATACTGTTATAAAGTTCTCATTGATTTACATTACAAGCATCAGAATTTCATCTTACTTTTTGGCCTCCTGATCCAGAGAAGATGATCTAAACCTCTTTTCATGCTGACTTTACTTCATCTATTGTTGTGTGTCTTTCTAGTCCTCCTGATCCAGAAAAGATGATCTAAACCTCATTTCATGCTGACTTTACTTCATCTATTGTTGTGTGTCTTTCTAGTCCTCCTGATCTAGAAAAGATGATCTAAACCTCATTTCATGCCAACTTTACTTCATCTATTGTTGTGTGTCTTTCTAGTCCTCCTGATCCAGAAAAGATGATCTAAACCTCATTTCATGCCGACTTTACTTCATCTATTGTTGTGTGTCTTTCTAGTCCTCCTGATCCAGAGAAGATGATCTAAACCTCATTTCATGCTGACTTTACTTCATCTATTGTTGTGTGTCTTTCTAGTCCTCCTGATCCAGAAAAGATGATCTAAACCTCATTTCATGCTGACTTTACTTCATCTATTTTTGTGTGTCTTTCTAGTCCTCCTGATCCAGAGAAGATGATCTAAACCTCATTTCATGCCGACTTTACTTCATCTATTGTTGTGTGTCTTTCTAGTCCTCCTGATCCAGAGAAGATGATCTAAACCTCTTTTCATGCTGACTTTACTTCATCTATTGTTGTGTGTCTTTCTAGTCCTCCTGATCTAGAAAAGATGATCTAAACCTCTTTTCATGCTGACTTTACTTCATCTATTGTTGTGTGTCTTTCTAGTCCTCCTGATCCAGAGAAGATGATCTAAACCTCATTTCATGCTGACTTTACTTCATCTATTGTTGTGTGTCTTTCTAGTCCTCCTGATCTAGAAAAGATGATCTAAACCTCTTTTCATGCCGACTTTACTTCATCTATTGTTGTGTGTCTTTCTAGTCCTCCTGATCCAGAGAAGATGATCTAAACCTCTTTTCATGCTGACTTTACTTCATCTATTGTTGTGTGTCTTTCTAGTCCTCCTGATCCAGAGAAGATGATCTAAACCTCATTTCATGCTGACTTTACTTCATCTATTGTTGTGTGTCTTTCTAGTCCTCCTGATCTAGAAAAGATGATCTAAACCTCATTTAATGCCAACTTTACTTCATCTATTGTTGTGTGTCTTTCTAGTCCTCCTGATCTAGAAAAGATGATCTAAACCTCATTTCATGCTGACTTTACTTCATCTATTGTTGTGTGTCTTTCTAGTCCTCCTGATCCAGAGAAGATGATCTAAACCTCATTTCATGCCGACTTTACTTCATCTATTGTTGTGTGTCATTCTAGTCCTCCTGATCCAGAGAAGATGATCTAAACCTCATTTCATGCCGACTTTACTTCATCTATTGTTGTGTGTCTTTCTAGTCCTCCTGATCCAGAGAAGATGATCTAAACCTCATTTCATGCCGACTTTACTTCATCTATTGTTGTGTGTCTTTCTAGTCCTCCTGATCCAGAGAAGATGATCTAAACCTCATTTCATGCCGACTTTACTTCATCTATTGTTGTGTGTCTTTCTAGTCCTCCTGATCCAGAAAAGATGATCTAAACCTCATTTCATGCCGACTTTACTTCATCTATTGTTGTGTGTCTTTCTAGTCCTCCTGATCCAGAGAAGATGATCTAAACCTCATTTCATGCCGACTTTACTTCATCTATTGTTGTGTGTCTTTCTAGTCCTCCTGATCCAGAGAAGATGATCTAAACCTCATTTCATGCCGACTTTACTTCATCTATTGTTGTGTGTCTTTCTAGTCCTCCTGATCCAGAAAAGATGATCTAAACCTCATTTCATGCCGACTTCATCTATTGTTGTGTGTCTTTCTAGTCCTCCTGATCCAGAAAAGATGATCTAAACCTCATTTCATGCTGACTTTACTTCATCTATTGTTGTGTGTCTTTCTAGTCCTCCTGATCCAGAAAAGATGATCTAAACCTCATTTCATGCCAACTTTACTTCATCTATTGTTGTGTGTCTTTCTAGTCCTCCTGATCCAGAGAAGATGATCTAAACCTCATTTCATGCTGACTTTACTTCATCTATTGTTGTGTGTCTTTCTAGTCCTCCTGATCCAGAAAAGATGATCTAAACCTCATTTCATGCCGACTTCATCTATTGTTGTGTGTCTTTCTAGTCCTCCTGATCCAGAAAAGATGATCTAAACCTCATTTCATGCTGACTTTACTTCATCTATTGTTGTGTGTCTTTCTAGTCCTCCTGATCTAGAAAAGATGATCTAAACCTCATTTCATGCCAACTTTACTTCATCTATTGTTGTGTGTCTTTCTAGTCCTCCTGATCCAGAGAAGATGATCTAAACCTCATTTCATGCTGACTTTACTTCATCTATTGTTGTGTGTCTTTCTAGTCCTCCTGATCCAGAAAAGATGATCTAAACCTCATTTCATGCCGACTTCAACTATTGTTGTGTGTCTTTCTAGTCCTCCTGATCCAGAAAAGATGATCTAAACCTCATTTCATGCTGACTTTACTTCATCTATTGTTGTGTGTCTTTCTAGTCCTCCTGATCTAGAAAAGATGATCTAAACCTCATTTCATGCCAACTTTACTTCATCTATTGTTGTGTGTCATTCTAGTCCTCCTGATCCAGAGAAGATGATCTAAACCTCATTTCATGCCGACTTTACTTCATCTATTGTTGTGTGTCTTTCTAGTCCTCCTGATCCAGAGAAGATGATCTAAACCTCATTTCATGCTGACTTTACTTCATCTATTGTTGTGTGTCTTTCTAGTCCTCCTGATCCAGAGAAGATGATCTAAACCTCATTTCATGCCGACTTTACTTCATCTATTGTTGTGTGTCTTTCTAGTCCTCCTGATCCAGAAAAGATGATCTAAACCTCATTTCATGCTGACTTTACTTCATCTATTGTTGTGTGTCTTTCTAGTCCTCCTGATCTAGAAAAGATGATCTAAACCTCATTTCATGCCGACTTTACTTCATCTATTGTTGTGTGTCTTTCTAGTCCTCCTGATCCAGAAAAAATGATCTAAACCTCATTTCATGCTGACTTTACTTCATCTATTGTTGTGTGTCTTTCTAGTCCTCCTGATCCAGAGAAGATGATCTAAACCTCATTTCATGCCGACTTTACTTCATCTATTGTTGTGTGTCTTTCTAGTCCTCCTGATCTAGAAAAGATGATCTAAACCTCATTTCATGCCGACTTTACTTCATCTATTGTTGTGTGTCTTTCTAGTCCTCCTGATCCAGAAAAAATGATCTAAACCTCATTTCATGCTGACTTTACTTCATCTATTGTTGTGTGTCTTTCTAGTCCTCCTGATCCAGAAAAGATGATCTAAACCTCATTTCATGCCGACTTTACTTCATCTATTGTTGTGTGTCTTTCTAGTCCTCCTGATCCAGAAAAAATGATCTAAACCTCATTTCATGCTGACTTTACTTCATCTATTGTTGTGTGTCTTTCTAGTCCTCCTGATCCAGAAAAGATGATCTAAACCTCTTTTCATGCTGACTTTACTTCATCTATTGTTGTGTGTCTTTCTAGTCCTCCTGATCTAGAAAAGATGATCTAAACATCATTTCATGCTGACTTTACTTCATCTATTGTTGTGTGTCTTTCTAGTCCTCCTGATCCAGAAAAGATGATCTAAACCTCATTTCATGCTGACTTTACTTCATCTATTGTTGTGTGTGTCTTTCTAGTCCTCCTGATCTAGAAAAGATGATCTAAACCTCATTTCATGCCGACTTTACTTCATCTATTGTTGTGTGTCTTTCTAGTCCTCCTGATCCAGAAAAGATGATCTAAACCTCATTTCATGCCGACTTCATCTATTGTTGTGTGTCTTTCTAGTCCTCCTGATCTAGAAAAGATGATCTAAACCTCATTTCATGCTGACTTTACTTCATCTATTGTTGTGTGTCTTTCTAGTCCTCCTGATCCAGAAAAGATGATCTAAACCTCATTTCATGCTGACTTTACTTCATCTATTGTTGTGTGTGTCTTTCTAGTCCTCCTGATCTAGAAAAGATGATCTAAACCTCATTTCATGCTGACTTTACTTCATCTATTGTTGTGTGTCTTTCTAGTCCTCCTGATCTAGTGGCCTGTGTGACAGAAGCATCATGACGCTGGCTCCTAAAGAGCTGTCGAACCTGCTGGGCATCATGTCGGAGGACGCCTGCAGCAACAGCTTCGAGCAGTTGTCCACCGCCTTCCACCACTGCTTCGGTAAAGCCGAGCACTTCCGCGTGGGTTCGGTTCTGGTGATGTTGCTGCAGCAGCCCGACCTGCTGCCCAGCGCCCCGCAGAGGCTCACGGCGCTGTACCTGCTGTGGGAGATGTACCGCACCGAGCCGCTGGCCGCTAACCCCTTCGCCGCGGTGTTTGCGCACCTGCTAAACCCATCGCCCTCAGGAGAGGAGCAGGAGAAACCGCTCTCAGGTACGTCCTCCTCCTCCTTCTCCTCTGGTTGTGTTTGTCTTGCATCATTAACCTCTTAAAGGAGAATTCCATTATTTAGCACTTTAAGTCTATTTTCTAATTAGTTTTGGATGAGCTAGAGTGGTGGACACAGAATTTTTGACGACGGGTCCTGTCTCGACTTTTTGACTCTTTTAGAATCGCCTTCAGAGTGGCAGTCTATGGGCACGCACAAACATGTCCTTAAAACAACCCTAAACGTTCCTTTTCAAGACTGTGCAACTCACCGAGTGGTTCGTGGTGTTCGTTAGTGGTGTTCGTTAGTGGTGTTCGTTAGTGGTGTTCGTTGATGTTCAAGTAGTGAAACAAGTAGTGTAGTGAAATACAGTTTCTGTCGTGTTTTATTTGGCATTTTGTAATAGGGCTGGGCGATATGGACAAAAAATCATATCTCGGTATTTTTTGGTTAAATAGTGATATACGATATATATCTCGGTACTTTCTACGTTTTTCTAGTTGGATAAAGAAAATCTGTATTTTTTTTATTTATTTTTTATTCACATCCTGCTAAATGATATCCAAACAATGTTGATATTGAAGGATATGGAATCAAATATAGTGAATGTAATGTAGGCTATGCAATATATTATGTGCAAAAAGGTGGTTAAAATCACATTACATTCTAACATTGTAACATTACAATCTAAAAACAAAAATAATGCTTTTGTTTTTAATGTGACTAAAGGCTAAACTAAAAATAAAAACAAAAGCACAAACTAATTATATTAGCCTGCATTTGATTACCCCATTATAATGGTCACTTCCATAAAAATATACTTTAAAATTCCATATATGGCACATTGTCTCCAACAACAAATATTTTATTAATATGTATATTTTAGTCAGAATTATTGTGCTATTATTCTATTGTGCTCCGTCTGCTTGGCGCGCGGCAGCGCTCATTAACGGAAGCTTGAATTTTAGCGGAGATTCACTTGCAGCTCGTCCTCTCCTGACAGTGAAATGGACATATTTGTTTGACTGTCTAACACTTAAAGATGGAGAATATACCTGTGAAATGTAAGTTAAGCACTGAGGAAAGCACCACATCTCAAACGCATTAAACAGCGCAAGTATTTATCTGTCAGTCCGCAACAGTAACGTTATCTGTCAGAGCGTCTGACTGGGCAAGCTGCTTTAAACTTGTTAACTATATGATATTTTGAAGCGCTTAATATAAGCTTGTGTCATGTTTAGGACAAATTGTAACTATGTCCTTTCACTGCAGCAGCTCACACTGCGTCACTCCGCTATTTTTCAGATGTGCTCATAAAATTATCGATATAAACGGTATTGCCTCATTCCATATCGTTAAAAAAAACCTCGATATACCGCCCAGCTCTATTTTGTAAAATCGCATTGATTTCTGTTGGAGGACTCATTGCTCGTTGTTATTACTGCGCTACTGGAAACGGAAAAAGGGTCTGTTTACACATGGTTGTAGTCTTTTCGCTCTTTCCGAGACTACGGTCTATGCGCTAGACACCGTGTTCCGTACAGCGTCTTTGTACGGCAAAGTGGTTGTCGCTATCAAGTGGTCGGGAGTGTGTGATGCTTCAGACTCAAATATCGAGCGGAAGTTTATACGCGGTTGTGAGGTATCTGAAAAAATAGTTCCACTATAGCAAAATAAACGGATTGGAATCATACTTTGCAACGATATATTTGTTTTTAATCATCAACGAACACCACGAACCACTCGGTGAGTTGCACAGTTTTGAAAAGGAACGTTTAGGGTTGTTTTAAGGACATGTTTGTGCGTGCCCAATGCCCATAGACTGCCACTCTGAAGCACTCAGAGGCGATTCTGAAAGAGTCAAAAAGTCGAGACAGGACCCGTCGTCACAAATTCTGTGTCCACCACTCTAGCTCATCCAAAACGAACTAGAAAATAGACTTAAAGTGTTAAATACCGGAATTCTCCTTTAAGGCAGCGTGTCCACCAAAGTGTTTTTAACCAGCTGAAAACGCTCTGCTGAAAACGCCTAGCTTTTGGGAGCGCAGCATTTTTTTCAGTTGAGACACTTTGCTTGTTATGATACGAGATATCAGTGTTACTAGTATCTCATTTCACAAATATTTTGTTTCTGTGTCGATTCTATATTAAAATGTCGATACAATGTAACGTATTTTCTCTGGCTCTTGTTTTAAATTATTTTGTTCCTTTATAATGATTGTTGTTGTTATCTGTTGATTGTTCTACAAGGCGATTGGCTGGTGTGGTATTAGTCCCGCCCCTCCTCCACTGTGATTGGACGGCTGGGTAAAAAGTGACAGTGATGAGCGCTGCGTTTTACCCAAAGTTGAACATACTTCAACTCTCGGAGACCAGTAAAAAACGGCGGACGCTTCAGCGTGAAAAAAAATAATTTTTTGGCGTATTTTTCCAGTTGTTTTCAATGGGAGCGACGCGTTTTTTAAAAGCCATGAGCATAACGCGGCGCTCCCATTGAAAACAATTGAAAAAATACGCCAACCCCGTGAAAAAAACGCTTTGGTGGACACGCGGCTTAACTCTCACCCCCGTTTTTGGGCATAGACATGAAAATACACTATACAAACTTAAACAGCTGTAATTCATGAATGCTTTGGAAAGAAGACACTTGAATGTCTTTGAAAGAAGACACTTGGAGAATTATTGTTGAAGTGGAATAATGAAAAAATATTAATGTTTCTAAAAGTTATTAAAGTTTAAGATTATTGTTATGAAAATTTGCTGTAAGGGAATCGATTTTTTTATTTTTATTTTTTTACAAAAAATGTGTTTTAGGTAGACAGATCAATACAGTATACAGAACATGTAGGATGTTGGAAAATAACAATGCCTTTTCTGTTCACCAAATGCTTTTTAATCTTCGCTATTGCTTCAATGCAAGTGAACAAGCGCGCCGTTATTTGTTGCGTAGTGACGTGTGTGTTTAAGTAAGCCAGATATGCATAGATTCTGCGCAATACGCTGTATTTAATATATCATGATGACTCCCTTTTACGGTCTATGGATGACTCACGAGTTGCGTATTTGCGCTAAATCCGTGCAGATTTGGCTTACACGAACTTCCCCAGCAAAGTGAGTAAACATAGAAACACTCCAAATTGGCTCGTGATTTTACAGCGTTACGCGCCAAAGTTCATTTTTACCCACATTTGGCGGGTGTTAATTTCAATCCCTGAATGTTGCACTCCTGTTTGTCATTGTGCACGAAACTTCACGCCAATAAATCATCAGAAATACTGCTGACTTGTGTGCGTCTCAAGCGCCCTCTTTACGCTCGTCCTAATGCCGGTTAGTTGTCCGTGGATTTGCCTATATTTGGTGTTGAAAATGGAAACGTCTTTAGACATGGAAAATCGATTTTACAACCGATTCAATGAACACTTATGTCTCAAAAATCTAACAGGATTTATTCACAAAAGTGACAGCTCTATTGCTGCTGCTGGTTCCCTGCAGGTTTTCTTCCTCCCATCACACTGCCGGAGAAGTTCTTCCTCTCGCAGCTGATGCTCGCGCCGCCTCGAGATCTCTTCAAGAAGACGCCGAGACAGGTGTCCTCCATGGACGTGAGCGCCACGCCACAGACCATCGACATCAGCGGACTCCAGCTCGCACTCGCTGGTACGCAGCACAACTGTTTTCAACATTGATAATAACCAGTTATGTTTTTAAGCAGCAAATCAGCATATTAGAATAATTGCTGAAGGATCTTTGCTCAAAACGCATCCGACTTTGTGCATTTATTTCTGTGTACATGTGCAGTACCTAATAATCCAGTTTCATGACCATGAAATATTAATAAGAGTGTAAATAAGTTTCTTCTGTGAGTAGAAAGAGACATGATCGAGCACTGAGAAAAACTCAAGTCAGCTTTTCACAGAAAATCATGATGTTAATGTTTATAATATCATATCTTCATTTAGCAGATTAGAGCGGAGCGATTAATATAGTTGAATTTTGTGATGATGTAAACAATAGGGATGCAGGATATATCGGCCACTATATCGGTATCAGCCGATATATGTTCATTTTTAATGTTATCGCTATCAGCCTGATAAAAAATTTGGTTAATATTTTAAAGCCGATAAATAATGGATAATTTCCTTGAGCTGAGACACTTCAGATGCACATTCAACATGATGTTTTTGAATTGCTTGAAATGTGATTGAAATCGCGTGAAAAAAGGAAAATGTGCAACAACTGCAAGTCTGTCATATCGGCTACATAAAATTATAGTGAGAACATCATAATAATTGAAATAATAAAAAAATAATCAGGCTCACAAACATTATATAAAAAAATTTGGATTTAGATTTATCAGCCAAAATGTTCATATGAGTGCATCCCTAACAAACAATCATACATTTGCATACTATATATCGCTTTCGGGTAAGTGTGCTGTATGCAGGGTTCCCACGGGTCCTTGAAATCCTTGAAAGATTGTGAATCTAAAAAAACAAAAATTCAAGGCCCTGGAAAGTTTCTGAAAATAAATACACATAGATACAAGTGCTTGAATTTATTTTGTGCAAGAAGTTTTCTGGAAAAAAAATTATATTATTCCCTCCGCTCCGCTAATGTGTTATTTCGCCAACACTTCGTGGGCTGTGCACACTAGCTTTCTTGATTTACGCTAGTTACGCGCATTTACCAGTTTTTTTTTTGTGTGATTTTTGCTATCAAAATGACTGATTTTGTGGTGGTAATTTCCAGAAATTTGTGAAAAAATTTGCGCTTTTTATATTTTATAATTAGGACACCACATTTACCATAATAGTATTATGTCAGATGCACAATAGTCATACATGACACAAATCACAAACAAAATGCATAAAGCTTGTTTATTTTGGTCTAATTAAATTCTCATCAAATTTACTTTTAAAACAACCTATGGGCAATTTTTCTTCCTGACCTATGTAAATATTAACATTAATTGTTGTTGCTTGATTAACATTAACAACACTGACAACAGCAGGTAAATTAGGTTACTGTCACTTTAAGACCTACTACAGTAATGACAAACATCAGTTATTACTGATTGTTTTACGTAAATAGTCGCCAAGATGAATATTTTGAAGTAATTGTAGCTATGTGTATTTGTTCAAGTGCTATAAAGAGAATTCAATACTCTAACGCTGACAGGCGGTGTCAGTCAGTCAGTCTCACACACACACACACACACACACACACACACACACACACACACACACACACACACACACACACACACTGCAGTCAGGCAGTCACTCAGTCAGAGACAGACTGTCACTCGACTGGCTGAAATTAGTTCTCTTTCGTGGTATACTGAGCTTTTAATAATTCTTTTTAGTATCATGAAGCATATCATACTTTTTGTGATGTCATTCAATCATGTTAAACGCGTTAATAAGTTTGCCGTAGCCTACTGCCCAATGAAAACTGGCTGATTCAGCTGCATAGCCGGATATAAAAAAAGAAAAGACACTCGGTCCTTGGCGCTTATTTGAGAGGGCAGGTGAGACACTTTTTCTTTCGCCATGTTTCTGACAGACCGCTCACAGCCATGACGCGTGCGCAACATCTGTATCCATGTAAAAATGCTTTGAAACTTTAATTAAACTAGAGATATTTCAGTTGGGGGATTATAATTTAATGTTTTGTGAGGTCTTTCATTTTTGTGATTATGTGGTTAAATGAGGAATTATGCAGGATCGCAAAAAATGCGACATTTTGTTGATTTTGCGCTTTATTCAGCGATCGCGGAATCGTGAAAAACTGGAGGGACTGATTTACGTGTTACGTTAAGTGTTTCCCGCGTGAGGTACTTTGTGTTGTGCGTTCCCATGATGTTCACGCGCACAAAACTACTATGATGGAACCAACGTTTGTTGTTGGACACAACCCACATTAAGTCCTTGGAATTGAGGGTATTGGACCTGGAAAGTCCTTGAAAGGTCCTTGAATTTGAAGTTAACCGAGGTGTGGGAACCCCGTGTATGTCTTATATATCCTACTAGCTGGCCGATAATATAATTTAACAATCACAATCCAGTATTTCTCAGAGATATAACAAACATCTTGTGTCTTTTCGTTCAGAGCGTCAGTCGGAGCTGCCCACTCAGAGTAAGGCCAGTTTTCCCAGCCTGCTTAGCGACCCGGATCCTGACTCCTCCAACTCGGGCTTCGACAGCTCCGTGGCCAATCAGATCACAGAGTCTTTGGTGACTGGACCTCGTCCTCCTCTGGAGAGTGAGTGTGAGGCTGATGTTTAGTAGGGGTGTAACGATACCCTCATGTCACATATCATGATACTGAACTCACGATACGATATTATTGCGATACTCTTCAAGACATCAAGAAAAGGTTAACAGAAAAAGTACTGTTGATTAAAATGCTAACTTTGATATTACATTGTGTGTAAATGAATAGGCTTGAACTTGGTGCTGGAAACCCAATGCAGGACAATAGACACTAGAATATCAATATTCATGATTCTGAAGCTGATAATATTGCATTATTATACATTATATTCAACATTATGTATAGTAGTACTGACACTAAAACTCTGTACTTAAACTTAAATTTTTCCCACAACGTAATTTTTATCTTGGGTGAACAATACACAATACATTGTCACTATCCATGATACATATTGTTGCATTTTTGTATTGCGATATATTGTGACACTATATATTGTTACACTCCTACTGTTAAGTTTGTTTTTATTGTGATGCAACGGTTAAACAGGTTTTTTTCTGTCCCGTCTGGTTCTCTGTCAGGCCACTTTCGCCCCGAGTTCATCCGGCCCGCTCCGCCTCTTCTGGTGTGTGAGGATGAGCTGTCCTGGCTCAACCCGTGTGAACCGGATCATCGCATTCAGTGGGATCGATCCATGTGTGTGCGGAACGGCACAGGAGTGGAGATCAAGCGCATCATGGCCAAAGCCTTCAAGAGTCCATTATCAGCGGCACAGCAGACGCAGGTACACAACGTCATAAAACACAGTCATGTCCGGCTCACATTTCACCCCAATTATAAAGATGTTGCTTGCATTATTTAGACATGTTTTTGTGACAATTAAAGAAATAGTTCACTTCAAAATGAAAATTCTGTCATCATTTACTCACTCTCAAGTTGTTTCAGACTTGTATGAGTTTCTTTGTTCTTCTGAACACAAAAGAAGATATTTTGTGAGAATATCAGAAACCAAAAAGTTGATGGACCCCATTGACTTCCATTGTATTTTTTTTTTCTACTATGGAAGTCAATGGGGTTCATCAACTGTTTGGTTTCTGACATTCTTCAAAATATCTTCTTTATCTTCGAATTTTGAAGAGAGCTATTCCTTTAATCACATTTCAATCTCTTTCCTGGAATGTCAAAAAGCTACTATATCTGTCCTCATCACACTTACATTTAAATTGAATGTATTTATATATAATGTTAGTGCTTGTTGAACTGCCTTTAATTTATGCTTTTTAAAAATTACACGGGTATTACGGTAACAAAAAAAAAAAAAAAAAAAAAAAAAAAAAATATATATATATATATATATATATATATATATCAATATCAATATCATCATTGGGAATAAACAAGCTTTTTTATTTCTTTACACACTACCAGTGAAAAGTTTAAGGAAAGCAGCAAGATTTTTTTTTTTTTTAAAGAAACTAATACTTTAATTCAGCAAGGATGCCTTAAATTAATCAAAAGTGATAGTAAAACATTTATAATTTTTTGAAAGATTCTATTTGTAATATACGGAAGTGTATTGCATTCACTTGAGGAAAAAAATCTACTCTGTTTTTCTGAATTAACGAGTTAATTATCTCAGAATTACGAGATAATTTTTCATGGAAAAAAAGTTTTTGCTCTGTTTTTCTGAATTAATGACTTAATTATCTCAAAATTATCAGTAACTCGTTCATTCAGAAAAACAGGGCAAAACATTTTCATGGAAAAAAAAAGTTATCTCGTAATTCTGAGATAATTAACTTGTTAATTCAGAAAAACAGTACATCTTTTTCCTCAAGTAAATACAATACGCTTCCGTACAAATAAATGCTGTTCTTTTGAACTTTTTATTCATCAAAGAATCCTGAAAAATAAAATTTATGATGGTTTCCAAATAAATTTGATCAAATAAATGCAGCCTTGATGAGCAGAAGAGACTATCAGAAGCATTTTTTATTCATTTTTTTAATCTCAAACTTTTGAACACTAGTGTGGTTTCTTTGATTGCAAGCTAAAAATGTCAATTCGGTTTTCACGAAAAGGAAAATTGAATGATGGTGGATCAACTGATGCGTTTTCAGTGTTAAAGGGGTTAATAAAATCCCATATAAATATAGAGTTTAGTTATTACAAGGTAATGACTTTGATATTTTAAGATAAATGGGGCATGAACAAATGTATTTGCGATGTTGACCCTTGATGGCTGTCTCCAAATGTATGCATGAGTGAAGGTTTTGATTGTAAAAAAAAAAAAGGAAAGCGGCAAAACCTTTATTCATTTTATATATATTTTTTTAGAAACGAGTGTTTGTGTTTCTAAGATGCTATTTCACATCTTGAGACTTTTTTTTTGCGCTCCTTTCTAGTTATTTATTTTTTATTTTATAGCTTTTTTACTAAAATTTTTCTCTCTTTAATGTTTTTGTAAATAAAGTGATCTTAAAGTAAAAAAAAATCTCTCTCTCTTTCTCTCTCTCTCTCTCTCTCTCTCTCTCTCTCTCTCTCTCTCTCTCTCTCTCTCTCTCTCTCTCTCGTCAGCTGCTTGGTGAACTAGAGAAGGATCCTAAGCTGGTTTACCATATTGGACTGACACCAGCCAAACTACCGGACCTGGTTGAGAACAACCCACTAGTGGCCATTGAGATGCTCCTGAAGCTCATGTCATCCAATCAGATCACAGAGTATTTCTCTGTCCTGGTCAACATGGACATGTCACTGCACTCCATGGAGGTGGTCAACAGGTACAGTGTTAAACTCTTTCTCTAGGGCCTTTCAAAGCAGATAGTTATAGGATCTAGCCACCAGGATGGTTCCCAGAGAACTAATGGTTCCCATAGGAACGTTTTCTGGTTGCATTCGCATCGCCAGTAGGAACTCTGAAGTGACGTAAGACACGTTTGTTGTTGTGACTTTTATTTAGACGGCGCTGAGAACGACTGAGCCTGAACTCACAGCGCTCACATGTTCATTAGTTTACGATCTGTCTAACAGTCCTGTCGAATACATTATTAGATATAACTATGATTAGGGCTGGGCGATATGGCCATATTTTTTTTTTATCAATCAATATCGATAATTATCACCATAAATGTCAAATCTTTATTTGTTTCAAGTTTAAAGGCAGATTTTTGCTCCTAAGTGAAAGTTGTAGAAACCAGAGCGTTAATTGTGGTTTTAAATATTCTTTATTGTCAGAACATATCATGACAAACACTTGCCAAACAGGAGAACATTTCACAAATCTGAGGTAGAACATTCAAACGTCATTTTTCCTTAACAAAATAAATATCTTAATAGAAAAAAAAATATTTCTTAGTTTCTGCATGTGCAAATTTTAATTTGGTAAAATGTAATATTCTGACTGTTTGAGTTTTATTAAAATGAACCATTGGTCATCCAGCATCATGCATTTAGATCATGATAACCACAGATAAAACCTACAGCACTTCACTATCATGGCAAAATGTAACTTTATGGTTTCTATGGTATTTGTATGAAAAACAGTAGCTTAAACATTATTAAATAATGTAATTATATTCCATTAGTCCTTTAATCCATTGTCTACATTAATAATATAATACAATTCAATATGTATATCCCATATTTCATAGTGCAGTTAATATTAGTAGGCTAACGTTACAGTAAATCCGTGGTAAATGATGGAGTGTGTAGCCGGAAAAGCTTCTGACTGCTTCGTTGCGCAGTGTTCCTCCTGTTCGTCAGCGCTGGTTCATCTGCCTTTACACTGGTTTAAATCACAGAGTCGTGTGTGTTCTTCACTGAACTCAAGCGCTTCTCACTGGATCTCGTGAGCGAGACGATCAGAGTAAACGCATTTGGCGCATAAACATTATCAAACATTTACCGAACTCTTGAAATCGTTTTATCGAGAAAAATTATATCGTTATCGTTTTATCACCCAGCCCTAAGATACATATAAAGTAGACAGTAATAAAGTTATAAGCCTATGCCGTGTGTTCATGTCCAGTGTCGCTGAGCAGAAATACATAATCATGTTTCTCTCGGTCCCTCAAAGTTGCGTTGGATTTTCTCCTCAGCGTAAAGATTGAGAGGCTCATCTATCACTGTTTTCCATATTCGTGGAGTTAGTTTGTGGAGTAAATATATAGGCTATAATCTGTGTGTTTACACCGCCTTTTTAAAAATGGTGTTTCGCGTGCGTTCGGCCTATCAGCGAACACTAACGTCACTGTAGTTCATAAAGTGCTGCTTTAGACCGACTCTGGAGGAGGAGTAAAGTAGTTCCTCCAACGGAGTTCCTAGAACTAAAATCGTTCCTAGTTCCCGCGGTGTGAATGCGCCAAAAAACGGGATTTTCCACCACTAGTTCTAGGAACTAAGAAAAGGTTCCTCCGGTGCAAAAGCCCCTTTTGATCATGTCTGTGGCCAGCTCGTTCCCGACCGGAACATTAAAGAGGATTACACATACAAACAAACGGTTTGCATTGTAAGATTATTTATTAAGGAAAAAATGATCTGTTAAAGAAATATAACACAATGTCTAGGGATTTAAATGTGACCCTGGATCACAAAACCAGTCAGGAGTCGCACGGGGATATTTGTGGCAATAGACAAGTTTTTGAGCCGTTTCCGCTCTACATCCTAAACTCCTCCCATCGATGCAATTCACTTCCGTTCTGGCGGGCTGGGTTTGTTTTGCTTGCTAGCTCCGACAAAGCGCTGATATGGCAGTGACAAAAAGGGATAACAATTAACTTAAAACATGAAGAAAAGTGGTTCGGGAACGAGTGGTTCGGGAACGAGTGGTTCGGAAACGACGTGTGCGGTAGTTGGTTGCAAACACTCGAGAGAGCACCTGAACGAGTGGTTAGATAGAGAGTGCTACGATCACAAACCAGCTACGAAGAGGCAATGTCCATGCGCTCCATTGTTTACATTTTTCCGCAAGCCTGATACCGACTCGGAATCGAGGACCTGGTTGAAGACATTGAATCTAAAGAAACCACCCGCAACGTTTATGTTTGTTCCTATCACTTTGTTGACCAAAAACCAACCAAGGATAATCCTTTCCCAGAGTTTTAATGAATTAACTTCAGATATACACTAATCAATATTCACAATTAATTAAAATACATTTACAATGAAAATACAATTAAAATACATACAATTAAAAACACATTTAATGCATCACATGAATCAAATTATTTGTCACAAAAAAAAACATGCCTGTAAAGTTTAAACATTAGATCATCAAGCAAGAAAATGCAATTTAAAGGATAATTCCGTTATATTCCCCTCTCTCTCTCTCTCTCTCTCTCACACACACACAGTTCGATCACGCCCGCACCTGCCTCTCTCTCACACACACACACACACACACATACATACAGTTCGATCGCGCCCGCGCCTCTCTGCCTCTCTCTCACACACACACACACACACACACACAGTTCAATCGCGCCTGTGCCTCTCTCCCTCTCTCTCTCTCTCTCTGTCTCTCTCTCTCTCTCTCTCTCTCTCTCTCTCTGAGACTGCGTTGTCATGGCACACACACTCTAACCAAGTAGCCTATGATGTAGTTCGGATACCAACAATAAAAAAGACATAGGCCTAGGCTACAATGGTCAAATAATCTAGTTACCTTCCACAGGATCGCAGCTGAGTGGGAACAAGATCTCCCTGGTCCAGCAACACACGTACATCCCGCAGTTTTGACTTCGCCAGCTTCTGCAGTTACCAGCACCCAAGCATTATGCCACGCATTGTTCAAACACTGGCTAGGCTCTACATTTGCTTTTAAATAAACAAAACGATCATGTTTGTATGACATAACACAACCGATTTTGTTGCTGTGCAGATATTGGTATGCCTCGGAGGCTTTCAGATTGTCCATTGCTTTTCCATCTATTGCCATGGATTGCATGAAGTAGGAGCAAATCTTGCTGTACGTTATCCTGGGCCACGTCGTCATGTTATCCTCCAAGTTCTGTACTGAATTCGGGTGGGGGATAGTAACGCCATGTCCAGTCAAAGTAGTGGAACCGTGTTCCCAAGCTAGCATCTTAATAGCTGTGTTTACACTGGCAGATGCTGTGCAAACCACTTCCGGCGGAAATGAATTGCATTTGAGCAGAGTAATGGCGGCGCCCATGATTTGGCGCGTAAACTTGTGTATAGCCAGCAATACATTACTTGGGTCAAAATTATCGATTTTTCTTTTATGCCAAAAATCATTAAATAAAGATCATGTTCAATGAAGATATTTAGTAAATTTCCTACCGTAAATATATAAAACATTTATTTTTGTGGGTGAATGCAGCACAATCGCGAACATAAATGCACAACTTTACTCAATGTTTTGATTTTTTTGCACCCTCAGATTTTCATATAGTTGTATCTTGGCCAAATATTGTCATATCCTAACAAATCTCACATCAATGGAAAGCTTATTTATTCAACTTTCATATGATGTATACATGTCATTTTCAAAATTGTGACCCATGTGACTGGTTTTGTGGTCTAGGGTCATAAATAAGCAAGAGAAAATAATAGTCCAATGGGGTAATAATGAATGTTGGTAAATAATAGACAAACTAAAACAGAACAAATTGGAGCAAACGACTTGTTTGGAGAACTACGTTCCACCAGAGGAAGTAACATGGGTAAATCGGTCCAAACATTTATACTATCCACCCATAAATTATCCAATTAACAGTGACGTCACAGCCGAATGATATACTGCCATCATCAGGTAGAGAATAAAAAGTCAGGGTTGTAAAAATCTCGATTGTTTTGTCTGTGGGTGTGTGTTGTATGTGTAAGCGTTTCATTCACAGGGTACATGAGTACTTGAATTTGACTTTTTGAAATTTAAGTCCTGGAAAACACTTGAAAACAGCCATATTTGTGAAGAGGTACTAGAAAAGGGCGTGACTTATTTAAATACTATATATATACGAAATGTAATTTTTTTTCCAAAAAACACTAATGCAATCTTTTCATGCAGAATTAACACTGCAAGCCCGTCTTGTTAAACCCCCATCTGACCTTTTCTTGATACGAAGTATGCCAATTTTATCATATAAAATATTATTAATTGAACAATAGCCATTAGAAACTTTGTATTTAATATATACTATTAAATTAAAGTTGTACGTTGTATTTTGGACACCTTATATTTGTAATTTAAGTAAAAAAAAAAATCCTTAAAAATCCTAAAGATTTTATTTAAGTCCTGAAATTTCATTTTACAGTATCTGTACGAACCCGTTTGTTTGTTGGACTGTAGGTTAACGACAGCAGTCGATCTTCCTCCTGAGTTCATCCATCTCTACATCTCCAACTGCATCTCCACATGTGAGCAGATCAAAGACAAATACATGCAGGTAACACACGGACCATCATGCATCTGTGCGCGCTACTGTTAATACTTTTATGTTTAGAAGTTTAATACAACAAAGACGCATTACATTTTTTGTAAGTAACAGTAAAGACATTTATAATGCTACAAAATATTATTTTTCTAATAAATGCTGTTCTTATGAACTTTTCATTAAAGAATCCTGAAAATAAATCTTTTATTTTCTGGTTTTATGCAAAAAATGATTTAATTTTCATCCATTTAAACAAGACTTGATATCTTCAGTCATTTTGCTTCTTCAGTAAATGTATCTTGATTTACGAATGTTTAGATATTTGTGCTGGAAAACACGACAGAAACACTGAGACGGATCATCATTTGTATCTGTGTTTGGTGTTTGGTTTGTATGTGCTACAGTGCATACGATACAATATTACGCCAATTATTTGGTTACATAAAAGCATATATAGTCAGAATGTAACATGCATGTTAACAGTTAGAAAACATGTATCAGATGATCTGAAAAACCTACAGAGTAATCTGGAAAAAAGTATATTATATTGAATAGGCAGATGTGGTTTAAAGGGATAATGAAAATTAGCCCATGACTTACTCACCCTCAAGTCATCCTAGAATTCGACTTTAGAAGTCCAAAGCGCAACTTATGCGAGTAATGTGACGTACTGCTGATATTTACGCTACGTCATGACACACCACGCTACTTCTGACATCACAAGTTGCGCTTTAGGCGTAAGTGTAATCCCTATGTTCGCTTGGCCGGAGCTAATTATTGTAGTCGATAAAGATCAACTTTAGCGAAATATTGTAGTTTTAAATATGGATATTTCTCTAACATGAACGCATCGCTTTATTAACCCCCCAGAGCCATGTGGATGGATAGATGATGGATAGATGATGGATAGATGATGGATAGATGATGGATAGATGATGGATAGATGATGGATAGATGATGGATCGATGCACTTTTATGATGGATAGATGCACTTTTATAATGGATAGATGCACTTTTATGATGGATAGATGCACTTTTATGATGGACAGATGCACTTTTATGATGGATAGATGCACTTTTATGATGGATAGATGCACTTTTATAATGGATAGATGCACTTTTATGATGGATAGATGCACTTTTATGATGGATCGATGCACTTTTATGATGGATAGATGCACTTTTATAATGGATAGATGCACTTTTATGATGGATAGATGCACTTTTATGATGGACAGATGCACTTTTATCATGGATAGATGCACTTTTATGATGGACAGATGCACTTTTATGATGGATAGATGCACTTTTATGATGGACAGATGCACTTTTATCATGTATAGATGCACTTTTATCATGGATAGGTGCAATTTTTTAATGGATAGGTGCAATTTTTAATGGATAAATGCACTTTTATGATGGATAGATGCACTTTTATGATGGACAGATGCACTTTTATGCTTTTATGATGGACATATGCACTTTTATGATGGACAGATGCACTTTTATCATGGGCAGATGCACTTTTATGATGGACAGATGCACTTTTATGATGGACAGATGCAATGATGGACAGATGCACTTTTATGATGGACAGATGCACTTTTATGATGGACAGATGCACTTTTATGATGGACAGATGCACTTTTATCATGGGCAGATGCACTTTTATCATGGGCAGATGCACTTTTATGATGGATAAATGCACTTTTATGGACTTCAAAACAGAAACGGCCATTCACTGCCATTATAAGAGCCAGGACATTTTTTTTTAATATAACTCCGATTGTATTTGTATGAAAGAACAATGTCATATACACCTAGGATGGCTTCATAGTGAGTGAATCATGGGTTAATTTTAATTTTTGGGTGAACTTTAAAGAGGCTCCAGTGTGTGATTGTTGTGCTCATTCTCTCTCATGATGTCTCCTCTCCTGAAGAACCGTCTGGTGCGTCTGGTGTGTGTCTTCCTCCAGTCCCTCATCAGGAATAAGATCATCAATGTTCAGGATCTGTTCATCGAGGTCCAGGCGTTCTGCATCGAGTTCAGTCGTATCCGTGAGGCCGCGGGCCTGTTTCGCCTCCTCAAGACCCTTGATAACGGAGAGATGCCCGCCGAGGGCAAGATGGCCAAATGATGACGAGCGCATGAACTCCAGGACTAAAGCTGAGTCTCTCTATGAAAGCCTTTCAGTTCACAGCATATGAACTTCCTCATGTTTTCTGTTCCCACATGTACGTAGCACGTTCAACCTTTTTTTAATCCTGATGGCGTTTTTTTTTTTTTTTTTTTTTTCTTCATTAAAGCGGTGGTTACTTACGTGTTCTCTGACAACGTTCTTCACTGTGTGTTTCGACTCCTCGGCTTCATTAACTTTAATAAGTTCAGTTTTGCTGAATTTGAAGTGGTTTTATGTTCTTTATTTTGACGTTTATTTCAGCCATAAACACGATAATGAAAATGCTGAGTGTAATATGATCGTTTGACTGCTTGACGTTTGATCTGGATGTTTGGGTAACACATAAAAGCCTTCATATATAATGCATTATATAAGTAATTTAATGCATTAATTATGCACCTTATAATGCATTGTATGTTCTCATGAATAATTGTAACCAGAGTTATAAAACTTATCTATTCATTGTTACACTTTTAGAAAGTATAATAAAACAAACTACCAATTTCGGAAATATTATACTACATTTAACTTGAAAATATATAATGCATTGGAACGAACATTATGAATATCTTTATAATACATTATACATAAAGGCTTAAAGTAAAGTGTTAATGATGTATGTTCTTTCATGTTCTCTCAACACAAGTTAAAATGGAAATGTTTAAGTTAACAATGGCAGTGTATTTGAGACTAATCATTTTTAAAGCTTCAATGCATTGCAATAAAACAGGTCACATTTTATTTGTATATCTTTTCACATCACACATTGTTTTGAATCAGCTTGACTAAGTCATAATGTTGATGCTTATAATATTTTAATATCTCACTAGTCACACTCAGTTTAGAGATTTGAGAACAATATAAACCATCAACCAGATAACTTAGGTGTTATTACTCTTTTTTTTTCAGTGTGTGTAATCTTGATTATGTAGTCAGACTGCAAAATTGAATTGTAATAAGAATATATTACACTTTAAAATGCCCATATGTAGATTACAGGTACTTTTCTATTGATTAAAGATGAATAAACACTGTAACAAATGCATTGCTCTTTGCTAGTTAATGCATTAACTAATGGGACCTTATTGTAAACTGTTACCTAGTGGTATATTATTTTATTTGAGTAACCCTAGATTAACATAAAAATAGTTCTCAGCTGAAATTAGTTTTATTATCAGATTATGAAATGGGAAACAAGCACAATCACTCAAGTTACAAAGGTTTCTGTTTTTATTTGCACAGTGACATTTGAACATGTACATTTGATTCAGATCTATGAGTCTGAACGTGTTCACTGTCATTTATCATTAGTAGCCTGAAGTACCTGAACATTTAGAAAGAGCAAAACTGGCCTGCCTTTATTTCTCTTCTCGTTTCACCACATACGCACACAGTGCCCAAAGACATAAACAGACGTGACCTTTGACCCTCTTCACACTGGTTTAGGCCTGTTTATCTAGAGGTTAATGAAGACCCAATGTCCCTCATACAGATTCCTGGGCAACTTTTGAAGATTTATTTGATTAGAGTGTCAAGAACAGTTTGTTCATGTTCTCTGTATAACTTTCAATTTTGTTTTCAGACTTCAGAAAAAAAAGATTCATCCTCAGTATTTTTTTCCCAGTGCATTCTCGAATCAAGATGCATTTACTTTACATGTTAAGATGTTAAGTCTTAATCAAATTAAGTGAGTTTTATCAAATATCTGCTAATGGAGTTAGCCTTCAAAACTGTTTGAGCTGAAACGGGAAATTCATTTTTGGACAAATATTTTTGGTTGCCAAAATTTCGGTGCATCAATAATAAAAGCCTAGTTATGACAAGAAATTCATTGTTTTTCAACTTTTTTGAAAAAAAAACACAAGAAATTCTTGCTTTTTAAAATCATAATTAGCCTATGACATAAAAAGTTGAAATTCTGACATATTAAGTTACAATTATGACAGTCAAAATTATGTAAAAAGTTGTACAAAATGATGTACAAAACTTGTTTTCCCTAATAAATCGAAGATTTTTCTGACTCCATTTGCAGATATTTCTTCTCGTTTTAAACTATTTTTATACATTTTTCAGAAAACAAGACTTTTTGCTTGTTGCATCTTGTTTTAAGAATGTTTAGATATTTGTCCTGAACAGTGCATGACATTTGCATGTAGGCAGGAACCCAATAGTTGAGCACCTATAAAAGACATAAGAAGGAAATGTAAAAGGCGATGAGACGCAGGCGTGTAATCCTAGTTGCGGTTCTAGATTCGTCTCATTCCTCGAGCCATGAGGCAAGCGAACACCGTCATCACCATCTTCGGCTTCACCTCCACCAGATCCTCCGGCAGCGCGTACACACGGGCTCCGATCTTCCTCGCCATAGAGATGGCGTACCTTAAAAACACAAGCCAAGTCAGCTTTATTTATACAGCGCTTTTTACCCTCAGAAAAAAGGTACAAAAGCTGTCACTGGGGCGGTAACTTTTTTGAAAGGTACAGCTTTGTACCTAAAGAGTGCATATTAGTCTCTCAAAGGTACATTTTGATACCATAAGTGTACATTTTAGTACCTAAATGGTACATATTAGAACCTTTTCTAAGGGTACCGTCCCAGTGACAGCTTTTGTACCTTTTTTTTCTAAGAATTTTTAAGCAACTTTACATTGATAACAGGAAAATAATGCAACAAAGTTTGTTACTGATGTACAGCAAATCTAGAAGAAAACAGTGGCATAGTCCAGCTTAAGTAAGTTCAGTGATGGGTCATAAAAAAGTGATTAATTTAGGTAATTTACTCGGCGACAGTCACAATGGCGACAGTAGCAAGAAACTAAAACCCCCATCGGGTGACAGAATGGAGGAAAAAACCCTTGGGAAAACCAGGCCAGTTCTCCTCTGGAAGATTATGATTCGGTCAGCATTACAGGTCAGAAAGAAAAAAGTTGATGTGATTTTTGGGCTCATTGAATATTCATGAATATGCTTATGAGGAGTGTGGTTGTGACGTACTTGGCGTTGTTGAGTTTCTCTTCATCGGTCAGGTCTTCTGTCTTGAGGAGGTCGTAGCGGATGGAGCCGGGCTGGATGGCGTCAATCAGGTCCAGGACCGGCATACTGGTGCAGATGGACCCGTCCTGGAGGAGCACAACACATGAAGAGGTCAGTGTGTGTGTGTGTGTGTGTGTGAGAGAGAGAGAGAGAGAGAGCGTGTGCTGCTTACTTTAAAGCCGCTGATGGTGCCTTTTCCGGCTTGTTTGAGCGCGTCGTTCACCCAGGTCACGATGGTGTCGTCGTTCACCTTCTGCCCGTCGCCCAGATCCTCCAGGATGTTCAGTGTGTACCTGCAGACAGACGAGTGATGAGGTGTGTGTGTGTCTGTGTGTTCAGCGTGTACCTATCTATCACAAGTTCAGTATGGAGTACCACAAGGCTCAGTACTAAGACCGTTACTGTTCACTGTACATGCTACCCTTAGGAGATATCATTAGGAAGCATGGCATTAGTTTTCACTGTTATGCTGATGATACTCGCGCCCTGACGAAACTTATCAATTCACAATATTAAGGGAATACATAGCTGATATAAAAAAACTGGATGACTAGTAACTTCCTACTACTTAATTCTGAAAAAAAAACAGTCTAATTATTGGACAAAAAACGTCCTCACGTAATAACCCAGAATACTGTCTAACACTTGATGGCTGCTCTGTTAAGTCTTTGTCGTCGGTTAGGAACCTGGGTGTGCTCTTTGATACCAATCTTTCATTTGAAAGTCACGTTTCTAGCATCTGTTAAACTGCATTCTTCCATCTTAAAAATATATCTAAATTACGTCATATGCTCTCATTGACAAATGCGGAAGAAATAGTTCATGACATCAAGGCTAGATTATTGTAATGCTCTACTGGGTGGTTGCCCCGCATGCTTAATTAACAAACTACAGCTGGTCCAAAACGCAACAGCTAGAGTTCTTTGTGTGTGTGTGTGTGTGTGTGTGTGTGTGTGTGTGTGTGTGTGTGTGTGTGTGTGTGTGTGTGTGTGTGTGTGTGTGTGTGTGTGTGTGTTTACCTCCTCATGAGCTGCCAGAGTAGAGCGAGTGTGAGAGTTCGATTGCCTTCGTTCAGATCCTGTCCAGCGATTCCCACCAGAGAGAATTTCGCCTCCTTCTTTCCCAACTCCACTGCGTAGTTACAGTTCTCCAGCTGTGTCACAAGACCCCATTACACTCCTCATTAATGTTATTTAATATTAGAATGTAACAATAGTATTAGCTTTAATATTTATATTATATATTTATATTAGCTATTGTGTTGAATTTAATTTTTGTAAAATTTTGCTTTATACTTTTGTCATTTTTATTAGTTTTTTGTTACTAACATTACTTTTTTATTTTATTTCCAGTTAGAATTTTTAGTGCTTCACCTTAAAACTAGACAATGTTTAGCAACAATCATTAGACATGTTGCGTTTCAACTAAATGGAATAAGTTTTCATCTAATATTGAAATAATACTTGATTTAAATTTAATTGTGTGTGTGTGTGTGTGTGCATAAATAAGTAATATTAATTAAAATTATATTAAAAAAAATAAAAATAATAATAATTCCTAAAATAAATAATATATTAACAAAATATACTTTCTGACTTAAATGTTGTAATAACGAATGCGGAACCCTGAAGTAGAGCCTTTAAAGTGTTTCAGTGATGAATCTGTCCGCACCTTCTTCATGTTGCTGCCCAGTTTGGGATACGGTGGTTTGTTCACTTTGTCCCAGTCCACAGGAACCTTGATCTTTTCATACAGCTGGAAGATCACCAGCGCATCAGCCAGATCCCTAGAAGAAGAGCACGGTGAGAACATGAGAACACACACTACACCTGCTGGAACACCTGGAGTTTTACACACAGAAAGTGTTCAGGTCTCAGTGAAGGAGGTTTAGAAGAGCAGGTTTAAAGGGATCCTTCACCCAAAACTCATACAGGATTGGAACAACTTGTGGGTGAATAAATTATGACAGAATTTATTTTTGGATGAACTATTTCTTTAAATGGCTTTGGCTGTGTTTGGAATGACATAATAGCAAACTACTTACTGAATACTGCACAGTACAGCCCACATTATGTCAATAAGTCAAACATTAAGCATTATCAAATGATTATTTTTCAAACTATAGTTTGCTGCTTTTTTACAGGACTACATCATGCACATCCAGACATCAGACTGGAAACAGAAATAGTGATTTTTGCATTTTAATTTAAATGAGAAAACTTTTTTTTTTTGCTTTGATGTATAATGTTTAGAATCATATGTGTCTTCCATTAATAAAGAACTCACTGTATATACAGTAAAAGACTTAGTGATACACCAACAATATTTTTTTTTGTTTTCATTGGCTGAAAATTAATCTGAAAATAAAGTTTAATAATTATTAATAATAATAATTTAATAATTAATTAATTGATCAAATTTACTTAATAATCGACACTCTAATTAAGTTGTACAAACATTTAAATTGCACATAAGGCAGTTTTCATATCAACTTTGAATAACATTATGTTTCTACTTCAGTTTTTTTAAATATAAACATTTAAACGGTTGTCTTCTTTTCTTGACAGATTTATTCAAACATCCATTAAATAATGAAGACATCACTAACAGGTCAACATATAATTAATATGTAATGCATGTAGAGCATATATTTATTAAAATGCTGAAACAAAATAAATTTTTTGGACAAATATTTTCAGTTGCCGAAATTTCGGTGCATCACTAATAAAGGCCTAGTTATGGAAGCCCACTTCACCACAGATTCATGCTTTTGTAAATCATAATTAGGCTTAGACATTAAAAAGTCAAAATTCTGACATAAAAAGATGAAATTCTGACATAAGTCAAAATTATGACAAAGTTGAAATTCTGACATACTAAGTCACAATTATGACAAAGAGTAAAAATTATGTAGTAAAAAGTTTAAGTTGATTTTGAGTCGAAATTCCGACATACTAAGTCTTAATTTTGACGTTAAAATTATGACATAAAAAGTCAATGTATGACAACAAATTTAAATTTTGACAGTCATAATTATGACATAAAATGTCAAGTCGAAATTCTGACATATTAAGTAAATTATAACATAGTCAAAATTATGACGTAAAAAGTTGAAATTCTGACACAAAAGTCATGATTTTTTATTACAACTTTTTATCATAATTATGTCTACGTTTGCCATAATTTACTTATTATGTCATAATGACAAATATCAAAATTAGTATGTCATAATTATGAATTTGTATGTCATAATTTAATTTT
This sequence comes from Meda fulgida, assembly GCA_030578275.1. Lineage (NCBI taxonomy): Eukaryota > Metazoa > Chordata > Actinopteri > Cypriniformes > Leuciscidae > Meda > Meda fulgida. Next base: position 2,145,845 of record CM060624.1, read on the forward strand.
TTTTGTCATAATTGACTAAAGCGTGATTTTTTTTTTTCTTATCATGTGGCAGAAATTAGCTTCCATATGTTTTAGTGGTTTAGTAGCCACAATTGTTTTTTAAAACTGTTATTTATTATAATTTTATGGTGTTGAATTCTGTGTTCAGCACTGCCTGATGCGTGTTTGAGGTTGTACTCACACATAGAGATGATTGACACGTGGGTTAACGCCCAGTGAGTTCATCCAGTTTCTGAAGGTGCGTTCCTCTCTGGTCTCTCCTGACAGTGACAGAACATGAGACATGGATGAAATCTCGTTACTTCAACATTATCTCTGTGCCTGCTCACTATTCACTGAATGTAATGCATGTAAATATAGACTTCAACAAAAGCCTCCATTTAATTGCATTAATGTGTAGGAAAAATGGTTGAGATCCACCTAAATAATAATTCAGTTATCATTTACTCATGTTGTTCCAAACCTGTGTGACTTTCTTTCTTTATTGACACAAAAGAAAAAAGATTTTGAGGAATGTTGGGAATCAAACAGTTTCAGTTCCCATTGACTTCATTCTGTACGTCCAGTTTTTAAAAACGTTTTTCTTGGTTGTGCAAATGTTCAGGGAACATTCCATTTAGCAAACATTAAAGAACGTTACTTTTGAATGTTCTCTGAACATTCCGAAACTAGTAACATTTTAAAAATGGTGAACGTCCAACTAAAAGGTTTCAGAAAAAAAAACATTTCATGAATGATGTACAGTCAAACCAAAATATATTCAGACACCTTCAACATTTCTCACATTATCACAGTTTATTCGCTATAGTTTAGAATATGGTATTGAAATATGACAGTAACTCAAGAGTTATTAAATCAGTTGATACTTCACTGGTTTTGTCCATCCTTCTGTTACTGTCTCACACATGAATTATGCTGTTAAATTCAACTACACAATTACATAAAACCAGTTTAGCTCAACCAGTTTCCAAGCAATGCTTCATTTTGTTCAGTTTGTGTGTAAAAAGTTCCATTAGAAATTAGCAAGCAAAACGTGGTCAGGACAAAGTGTCTGACTAATTTTTGGTCCCAAATAATTTTTTTTTTAACTTTTATAACTCAACATGAGTTTTACTGGTAGACACTGTATGAAGAATTTTTGGGTATAATATGTCACAGTTTACTTTTATTTTGCTCTCCTCACTTACATAATTGACCTATAGTGTCCTGCACCCACTAGCAAAAAAATATCAAAAATGATTTTGGT
>CM060624.1:2154590-2164590 GCA_030578275.1 Meda fulgida
CTCATTAATTCAGAAAAACAGAGTGAAAAAAAAGTTTTTCAAGAAAAATGTATCATAATTCTGAGATATTACATCGTTAATTCAGAAAAACAGAGCAAAAACTTTTTTTCATGAAAAAATATCTCATAATTCTGAGATAATTAACTCGTTAATTCAGAAAAAGAGCAAAAACTTTTTTTCCATGAAAATTTTTCTGGTAATTCCGAGATGATTAACTCGTTAATTAAAAAAAACAGAGTGGATTTTTTTTCCTCAAGTGAATGTAATACACTTCCATAACTGGTTGAGCTAAACTGGTATTATGTAATTGTGTAGTTAAATTTATCAGCTGACAGATATTCATCATAATTCATGCGTGAGAGTCTAACAGAAGGATGGACAAAACCTGTGAAATATCAACTGATTTAATAACTCTGAGTTCTGCTCATATTTTATTACCACTTTCTAAACTATAGCGAATAAACTGATAATGTGAGAATCGGTGTCTGAATACATTTTGGTTTGACTGTATATTATAATACAAGTCACATTTGTAAGTCGCTTTGGATAAAAGCGTCTGCTAAATTAATAAATGCAAATGTTATTCCAGTCAAAATCTTTTGATTTAGCATTTTTCCCCCTCATGATAGCGTGTGACCTTTGACCTGACCTTGGTGAACTCATCGAAGGTGATCTTTCCGTCCTGGTTGAGGTCCATGGTCCTGCTGAGCTCCTGAACGATCTCCCGGATACGGTATCCCGGCAGAGGAAGGTTTGCGGCTCGGAAAAGGGCGTTCAGCTCGTCTGTGCTGATGTAACCGTTACCGTCCATATCTACAAGAAAAGGTCAAAGGTCAGTCCCACTGCCTCAGTAGCATAAGAGCAAATCTACAGCATGACCAGTGCGCTCTCAATGACTCTAACGAATAGATTCTTTTAACGAATCGCTCAAAAGAATCTTGAATCAGTGTTGTTTTAGTAGTATTTATATTTTATTTTAGAATTAGCTTTTATTTTTATATTTTCAGTAGTGCTGGGCAAAGATTAATCGCATCCAAAATAAAAGCATGTATATATTTAAGAAATTTTTGCATGAATATATATATATATATATATATATATAATTTATAATATATAGAAATATAAGTATTTTATATAGAAATAACACATTTCACTTAAATATGTTCATGCATGCGTGTGTGTATTTATGTGTACAAAATAATTATACACAGTACACACACTCATATATTATGTAAACACAAACTTTTATTTTGGATGCGATTAATCGTTGACCGGCACTAATTATCAGTTTTCATTTTTGTTTTAATCGTTTTGCCATTTTCATTTGCTTATTTAGCTTTAATTTATTATTTCAGTTTTAGTAATTTTACTACTTAAACGTATTTATTTCAGTTACTTTAGTCCAAATCCTTCTAATGAACTGATTCTTTAAAAATGAAATTGCTCAAAAAGACTCAAATGTTGATTTAAATAGGTTTGAATCAGTGTTATTTAAGTGTATATTATATCCATTTGAATTAGCTTTTATTTTTATTTTTTTCAGTTATCATTTTAATTTTAGTTTGTTTTAGTAAGTTTTATTCAGTTTTAGTAATTGTAGCACTTAAACTTATTTCTTTCAGTTAGTTGCCAAGTTGCAATTTTGTCATTTTAAGATTTTAAATTTTTATTTCAATGAATAAAAATTATTTGTAATAGTTTTTTTTTTTTTTTTTAGTTAACAATTACAACACTGGTTTAAGTCAGTCGAATTAACTGATTATTTTAATCCATAAAAAAAACCTTTATGGATTATGGGTTCAAAAATTATGAAACATTATAAACAACAGTTATTTTTAGCCGCTGGCGGCCTTAAGGGTTAATGAATCATTCAAAAACTCAAGTTTGAGTCACTCTAATGAACTTATTATTTTCACGAATCATTCAAAATTTTTCAGTGCAATAAATATGAATAAGAACTATTATTTTTGTTAAGAAACTTGAACAAATTATTTGTGGCCCTCAAAAGTACTGAAAAAGGATTACTAATAAAATTGCTGAGGAACCGGAAGTGTAAAGAGGAATCAGATTTGAAACCAGTTATGAGCCAGTCAAATCTATAGACATAAGATTTTTTTAATCTTTTTTTATTTTTTATTTCAGCCCTCAGACCATTTTTCATAACAAATAAAGTTATAAATAATAACTGAAAAAGGTGTAGGCTGAAGCCTTTGCTTATTAAGCCTACCCTTTATTTATAAATACATTTTTATCACCTTTTCACTGGAATTGATTAATACAAGACGAGAGAAAAGAAGAAAAAAAACAAGGTACACATTTCAGATACTAGTAGAATAGTTAAAAAAACGTATTCATATAGATTTATATAATTATTAACCACCTTGTTTTTAAACATGTTCTTGAATTCCTGCATCTGAATGGAAATGTTTTTGGCTGCTCACTCACCGACTTTGCTGAAGGCCTCTCTCAGGTCCTCCATCTCCTCCGCTGGGATGTGTGTTGTGCCCGCCATCTTTCACTGATGGATAGATCACCTGTGAAGAAGAGAGAGATGGTGTTAGTGTGCAGACATCTACTAGCTCAAGGATTGGGTTTATTAAGAGATGAAGCTGCTGATGCTCCGATCCAGAGTTTCACATGTTTTGAATGTTTTTTTTTTGGTTATGGGAACGTTAAGGAAACGTTCCATTTTGCAAACATTATGGGAATGTTACTTTTGAATGTCTAACTAAACCAGGGACGTGCACGGGGGGGGGGGGGGTTGCTCAGGTTGCCCGGGCAACTGCCCATATGCCCTTCTCGACTCACGTTGCCCTTCCAAGGGGCAATAAATAAATCGTACAATGATGCAGAATTTCACGTAGGCCTAGATAAAAAAAAAAAAAAAATCGCAAAGCCTAATCCCCTTTATTCGAGAAGCCAAAAGGTTAAAAAAGGATTGTATTTTTTCCCGAAATCTAAGCGTTTTTTTATTTATTTTATTATTAGAAGCGAGTTTTTCCCCATCTGTCAATTCAATACAGATGATTTATTTTCCATTTTTTTTATAAATAATTAATAATAATTAGAAAAAAGAATAAACAATAATATGAGGAACTCTTTTTCTCATGTAGCCTATTTTGGTGACATTTAACATATACATTTTGTATTCTGTTTACAAAGTTGTATATCATAAACCTGTCATCTCTGACGTTTTGCAATCTTTATAAATAACAATAAGACCATGATATCAGGGATTGAGTTTGGACATAAACACGGTCAGATAAGGATTTGTACGGGCAAAATTCAACTGAATACATGGATTTTCATGACTCATGTTTTTCTGTGTTATTATTAGTAGTAGTTAAGGTGATTAGTGATTTTAATAAAGACCCTGTTATTCTTAGGTCTTCATATAGCCCATGAGTTAGTTTTTTTTTTTTAGGGTTTTTTTTCACATGCCGTGCCCTTTTTTTCACATCACATGCCCTTTTTTTTCAGGTCAGAGCAACTGCCCCTCAAAATTCCTGTGCACGTCCCTGAACTAAACATTTAAAAAACAAACAGGCGTGTAACGATTCCCTCATGTCACGATTCGATACATATCACGATACGATATTACTGCGATACTCCAAGACATATGATATAACGTTAACAAATTTTTAAAAATTAAAATGCTAATTTTGATATCACATTGTGTGTGTAAATGAATAGGCTTGGACTTGGTGCTGATAAACCCAAAGCAGGACAATAGAGACACCAGAATATCAATATTCATGATTCTGAAGCTGAAAACAGAATTATTTTAGACGAATATGCTTGCATTGTTTCACAACTAGATATATTTAAAATAATGTAAACCACTTTTTACAGGTAACAAGACATTTGGCATTATCAGGACACACAAATATTCCCCCATTGCATTATTATACATTATATTCAATATTATATATAGTAGTTTAATGTAGCACTGACACTAAAACTGTAAACGGTGAACAATACACAATACATATTATCACTATTTGCATTTTTTTTTGTATTGTTATCTGTTTCTTTATCAGTTAGTTTGTCCTTCTGATGTTCTCCTGTCTGATCGACGCCAGGGTTTTGTAACGATGTAAAGATGCAAACATGCCGGAGGCTTGAGCAAGACCTTTCACACCGGAAGTGGGCTTTTGAGTAACAGCATGTGGTTTGAGGACACTACATTAAGCTTAGCAGAGATTAATCATAGTACATGATGATGATAATTATACATGCTTCTGTATTGCAACCTGGAGCAATGACAGTGAACTTTACAGTAAGTTTACAGCAGTTACGCAGATATAACCGTGACTGTGTGTGACGTGTGAACGTTAACAAACGCAGAAGTATGTCAGTAATCATGAAAGAGGTTTAAAGCTCGTGTTTAAACTCCTGCTTCACCTCTTTTACTAACGTTCCTATGAAGTATTGAAAACGTTATTTCTAGATGTGTAACAATATATCGTGTCACAATCAGCCGTCGCAAGGGCAACCGCACAGGGCCTCGCGCCACTAGGGGGCATAATTAAGGTTTTTTCATAGGGCTGTAATCTCCCAGTCGATTTATTAGTCGATACGTGCTGTATTTTTTATTTTTTGACGTTAATTGCATCAGGTGGAAAGTATTAATTGCGTATGGGGGTGTTTTCAGAGCACCCCTGTTTCACAGTCTTCAGAACACCCCCCTTGTTTTCATTTTTTTGGATTAGCCCAACCCACTGGAGACAGATTGAAGAAAGTACTAGAAGCCATTGGTATGGAGGTTTGCTGAATGTTAATTTAATTGCGAGCGTTTAATTTATTATCAGTCCTCCTTTACCATCTCAAAGACATCGACAGTGTGGCAGCATTTTACGAAAATAGATAACGGAAAAAAAGTACAAAGTTTGCAAGCAACAGTTTGCATATCACAGCTCGACTGGTACAAACATGGCATATCACCTAAAAACGGTGAGCTAACTTGTCTGCGTTAGGTTGCCCCGTCTGTTTTGAGTAGGCTATATACATTAACATATAAGAATTGGCATTGAAAATATGCCAATTAGTAATAATCATGTTTATAACTGCAGGCGCACCCGCACGCAAGACGGTATTGCGTAGGCTGATTGTGCTGTATTTGTTTTGAGCCAGTGAAAAACAAATTAATGATCTCCATACTGGTGATTATCCGCTTATCATTATTTAATCTACCCACGAACTAAATGTACACTATATTCAACAGATTTCAATGTAATACCTTTTAAACATCTATTCGTGTCTCTGTGCGAGCACATGCAGAGCGGCTGAAATGATAGTGTCTGTCAGTTATTATAACATTATGACAAAAACAATAGTCTAAATTATGTTGCATATCCCTCAACAGTTCTTGTGCTGATATCACTAGTTGACATAGTACTATTTTCGGAAATCACAGGCTTTATTGCGCAGGTGCACGTGATGCAACGCCGATAGAGTGTCATTTCAGTACCAAATAATTATGTCAAAAACGATTGAATATACTGCAAATAGCCTATTAGTTTTTTATGTTTATTTATAATTCATTTAAGCGGACAAGGCTAACAAAGGCTGCGCATTATTCTGCCGTTCAGAGCCTGGGAGGGCCCTCGCTCCACACCCGCGACGCCACTCAATATATCGCAACAATATATGTGTTATGTATATAATATAAGTATTGTGTATAGTTCACCCAAAATAAAAAATATTTTTTATAAAACGTTTTCAGAGTTTAAGTGTCCGTATACTACAGGTGAAACTCGCAAAATTAGAATATTGTGCAAAAGTTATTATTTTGACGATTATGGCTCACAGCTTATGAAAATCTCAGGAAATAAGAATATTACATGAAATCAATAAAAAAAGGATTTTCAAAACAGAAATGTCGGCCCTCTGAAAAGTATAATCATATTTAGTATATATAGCCTACATATGCATATCAGTTTCACCTTTTAATTTGAATTACTGAAATACATGAACTTTTGCATGATATTCTATTTATTTTTCACCTGTACATTAAACTACTATATATGATGTTGAATATAATGTATAATAATGCAATGGGGGAATATTTGTATATCCTGATAATGCCAAAGATGTTCCCTGTAAAAAGTGGCCTACATTATTTTTAATATATCAAGCATATTCGTCTAAAATAATTCTGTTTTCAGCTTCAGAATCATGAATATTGATATTCTGGTGTCTCTATTGTCCTGCATTGGGTTTCCAGCACCAAGTCCAAGCCTATTCATTTACACACAATGTAATATCAAATTTAGCATTTTAATAAACAGTACATTTTTTGTTAACCTTTTCTTGATGTCTTGGAGTATCGCAATAATATCGTATTATGAGTTCAGTCTCGTGATATGTATCGAATCGTGACACGAGGGAATCGTTACCTCTAGTTATTTCTGAACGTTCTCTAAACATTCAAAACATCCAGTTTATCTCTTCTTTGAGAAAGTTAATAGAACATTCCATTTTGCAAATACGGAATGTTACTTTTAAACGTTCTCTGAACATTCCGAAACAAGTTGTAACGTTTAAAAAATGTTTGATGAACGTCCAACGATTCAAACCAACTCTGAACAAACATCCCATTAACGTCACAGGAAGAACTTTCCCTGTTAGCTGGGAGTGTATCTCACATGTCTTCCTTGAACCTGTCTTTAACTAGTTGTGTGGATAATGAAGTGGGGGGGATAATCTATCAGACGGACGCTTATATCACTGCATTTAACATGCAAATGTCTGGTAAAGTGACGTCTGTTCAGTGGAATAATCCGATAATGCACATTTGCATCTTCATGACAGCGATAACTGCTTTTTATCAGCACAAATCTGAGCATCATGTTTAGCTGGAAACTATTTAAGTGGAATACACGAGGTTTCATTAGTTAACATGAACTGACAATGAACAATACTTCTGTTCAGCACATTTATACATTTTTTTAATTCTTTTTTTATCTGCTAACATTAGTTAATGCACTGTGAATTAACATGAATATAAACATGTTTATTAGCTAACATTAACAAAGGTTAATAAAAGCTGTAATAAACACCGCTCATTATAATTGTGACTTTATTGTTAAGACTATAGTATATTTTACACACTTGAGCAATAGAACAACTGTTAGTTATTTCAGTGTCATTTCAAAATGTCTGCTTTCAGGCCTTCACATGTGCTCTTCCTCTTTCACATGTACTCTCTGCTTGAGTTTTAGCTCAGCCTAGAAATAAATATGATATAATCAAATTCTGCTGCTGCACATCTCAGTCTTTGCAAGGGTGTGAATGAAACTCTCAGACTGTCGTTGTGAGATGTAAGATGGAGCAGGCCAGATGCTGTAGAAACTTCATGCACTTGTTGCACAGCTGAACCACAGCTTCCTGTTCCTCAGCCGCAGCGCAAAGCTGCACTTCTGCTTCAGATTACACTCAAAAACCCCCAGCTTTACGACAAACTCAAACTCTGAGAGCACGCTTCAAATCTGGAATTCAACATTTTAGGAAAAATGCATGATTGTTTGCCAGTTCTCATATGCCATACTGCTAATTTCATGCATTGGCAACGGCAAATAAGCCGTTTCACTCTCAGATGTTTGGACTCGACTGTATTAGTTATCGTTCCCTTTAAGTTATGAAAACGGCATTTCTGAATGTACATTTTTTTAAAAACATCTGAAAAAATAAAAATTTTTCTTAATTATGCAAACATGAAGGAAACATTCAATTTTGCACTCATTATGGAATGTTACTTTTGAATGTTCTTTTGAAAATTCTGAAACAAGTAACATTTAAAAATCGACAAACGTACAACTAGAATGTTCCATAAACGATGTATAAATAATGTTCATACATAATTACAGACCAGATAACATTCTATTAATGTTACTTGATGAACGTTTGTTCGTAACTTGCCAACATTGCATTATGCATTTATGTCTGTATTTTGTACAATATCTATGAAATGCATCACATGTGAAGATGAAGCACAAAGATTTACACAATAAACTAAAGCTGTTTAAATGATTAGAACACGCGATCTGATCCGGATCTGAAGGCGTTTCTCATTTGAAGAGTCCTGCATCTGTCAGACTCGCATCAGTGATGGATTACTGTACATTTATACACTCGACAAACACATCTCTTACCTGCAGACGACGGTGGACGATCTGTGTGTGGTCACTCTCAGAGGTTCTGCTGCGACTCTATTCAAATGTGAGAGGAAGGAAGTGACATACAAGAGGCCTACACAACAGTGGAAACAGGAACACACACTCTATGTCTTTATAAGGTAAAACTTGACATCTGCACACAGCAACAAACATGACCGACATCTGACAGCATCTGTCACTATTCTGAGAGTTAACTAAGCTTAGGTTTGATCTTGTGAAATGGACAATTCAAGAATGTCACCATAAAGATGCGTGTCCAAGTGTCACCGTTTAAGAAACGTCCTCGGTGTCACTATATAAGTGTAACATGATTATCAGTCCTGAGTGTCATTAGAAATGTGCCTTTTTTTCTTATGTGTTTTTAACAAGATTTGAATTTATTTATTTTTTACACATTTTTCAGATATCCACTTGACAACATGCAATTATGCCAACACTTTAAAATATATATATATAAAAAAATAATAATACAGCTTCAATTATTGTAAACGCAATTCCACCAGTGCAGCATTTAAAAAAAAAAAAAAAAAAAAGATAGTTCACCCAAAAATGAAGAAAATTCTGTCATTTATGTCTTGACCCTCAAGTTGTTCAAAACCTGTATGAATTTCTGTCTTCCTTATGAGCAACCAAACTGTTTATGGACCACGTTGACTTCCATAGTATGGAAGAAAAGAATACAATGGAAGTCAATGGGGTCCATCAACTGTTGGTTACTGACATTGTTCAAAATATCTTCTTTTGTGTTGAGCAGAATAAATAAATTCAATTCATACAAATTTGGAACAACTTGAGGGCGAGTAAATGATGACAGAAATCTCATGTTTGGGAGAACTATCCCTTTAACAACAAATAAAGATTTTAACAGGCCTAGAAATATTTGCAATACTTATTATTTATGGGTTAAAAGCTGTCTGGTAAGATGTGATTTACGTTTTAAACTGGTTGACTTATGTATGGATGTTACATACAAACTTCAGTTCTGCTAAGTTTTGTTTCCCTGAAAAAAATTTTTGGGGAAAAAAAGAACGTTAGCAACAGGCTCTTAGAAAAAAAACTTTTTTTTTTTTTTAGCTGGAAATATGTACTCACAAAAGCTCTTTACTCGAGTATGAAAACTAAAGTTATTATGTAACGCGCTAGAAAACAGCATATGACGTCACAAGTGTCTGTGATCTTTACTCACGCTGTGAGATTGACAGGCGGTTGCTAGGGCGGTTGCTAGAGACTCAGATTCTCGGCTGAACTCTGGTGAGTTTTCAGACGCGGGTTATTGCTGTTTTCATGGTTTAAAGTTTGCAGAAATCTGTGAATCACGGAGGAAATTAAACCGACAGAGAATAAAACTTGATCAGGTTTATATCGCTTTGATTCGATCGCTAGAAACTGCATTAAACGCGAACATTGAACGATGAATAAACGATGTGTCTTCGGTTTCTATTTAGCGTGTCATATTTGCAGTTTGATCCTCATATAACAATATTAATAACGAATAAATAACATAAAGCTATGAGGTTATTACATGACGATTGATTTCTCTTTACTGTAATGCAAAATCATAATTAAGCATTAGTATTTGTCGCACTGTATTTAACTCATACTGCTGCTGCTGTTAAATATATATATATTAATAGCCCTGAAAAGGAACATGCAACCTATATTTCTTCCTGTTGATTTTTTTCCGATGAAATGTGTCTCTTCCCTGCTTAGATTTTTATCGCTGATGTTCTCATAAAACAAATCAATGTCATCAGAACACATGAAGCTGTTGAGAAGACCCCTGCCCCCTATAAAGACAGCACACTACAGCTCGGCGCCTGCGC
>CM060624.1:2174590-2182090 GCA_030578275.1 Meda fulgida
TGTTCTCCTGCGTGTCTCCACAGATTCAGGAATCACAACATCAGCGTTTGATCAGACAACTCGTTTATTCTTCTGATGGAACTGCAGCAGCTTCTCTAAAACACTTCACCAGAAAAATCAAATCCATGGGAAAAAAAACGTCAAATACTTTCATTTTTTGATTGTTTTGAACTTCTTCTCGAGGTCTGTCAATGTGCTTTATACTATATATTGTCCACAGCAACTGTACAGTAAAATATTATTACAGGAAAAATAAAAGTTAATCTGTTTTTGTATTTGCTCTGAAATTCGTATTTTTCTCAGAGGAAGCATCATATGAATCAGTCTTTGTAAAGTAGATTGTTTCTTAAATTCTAGTTCAAATAATCGAGGCATAATTTGACTGATTGAATATGATTCATGTTCATTTAGTGAAGAACCTTTTCATTTATATGCACCAATACAATAATACATAGCCATAAACAGCAGTCTTTACCTTCATATATTGAAACATTTATGAAATGGACACATGAAGATTTAAGTAAAATTTGAATAAACATGTTCAATGAATCAAAGTCACAAATCAATACATTTGAATGAATCAAACCCACTCTGACTCTAAACTTCAGAAGAAAACCCTATTAAAGTTAGAGACATTATTAAAACATCTGATTGAACACAAAAATATGAATTAGCAAAGCTATTTTCAACATTGATAATCAAATGTTTTTTGAGCATCAGATCATCATATTCTCCTGATTTCTGAAGGATCATGTGACACTGAAGACTGGAGTAATGATGCTGAAATACAGTTTGATCACAGGAATAAATTACACTTTACTAGATATTCACATAGAAAACAGCTGATTTACATTATAATAATATTTTACAATATCACTGTTCTTACTGTATTTACGATCAAATAAATACAGCCTTAGTGAGCAGAAGAGAATTCTTTAACAAATATTTTTAATTCTCAAAATTCTTAATTATTCCAAACTTTTGACCGGTAGTGTGTGCATGTATTTTTACGATTACGACATGTATGATTATGGAAAATAATGTCTTTTCTGTTAACTAAATGCTTTTTAATCTTCGCTATTGCTTCAATGCAAATGAACACATGCGCCGTTATTTGTTGCGTAGTGACGTGTGTGTTCAAGTGAGCCAGATATGAGCAGATTCTGCACAATATGCTGTATTAAATGTATCATGATGACTCGAGTTCAGTATTTGTGCTATATCTGCGCAGATTTGTCTTACACGAACTTCCCAGCAAAGTGAGTAAACATAGAAACACGCCAAATTGGCTCGTGATTTGACAGCGTTACGCCCCACAGCTGATTTTACACACATTTGGCGGGTTGGCGAGTGTTAATTTCAAACCCTGTATATATATATATATATAGCAGCTCAAAATTAATAAAGGAGGATTCCTTCATTCCACCGTGGTCTTCTGGTCATCGGTGTGTGTGTGCTCTTCCTCCTGTGTTTCCCGCGTCGGGTCATCGGTGTGTGTGTGCTCTTCCTCCTGTGTTTCCCGCGTCGGGTCATCGGTGTGTGTGTGCTCGTCCTCCTGTGTTTCCCGCGTCGGGTCATCGGTGTGTGTGTGCTCGTCCTCCTGTGTTTCCCGCGTCGGGTCATCGGTGTGTGTGTGCTCTTCCTCCTGTGTTTCCCGCGTCGGGTCATCGGTTTGTGTGTGCTCTTCCTCCTGTGTTTCCCGCGTCGGGTCATCGGTGTGTGTGTGCTCGTCCTCCTGTGTTTCCCGCGTCGGGTCATCGGTGTGTGTGTGCTCGTCCTCCTGTGTTTCCCGCGTCGGGTCATCGGTGTGTGTGTGCTCGTCCTCCTGTGTGATGATGAAGAAGTTCCTCATGGAGTCAGACATCTCCTCTCTCAGCTCGTCCTCCGACTCCTCAAAGTTCCTGATGAGAAGCAGACGTCAGTCACGGAGTCTCAAACATCTCTGTGTGTGTGTGTGTGTGTGTGTGTGTGTGTGTGTGTGTGTGTGTGTGTGTGTGTACAGGTATATATAAGACATTGTGGGGACCAGCCAGCGGATACCATGGGTACAAAAGCTTCAAAATTATACAGAATTTGTTTTTTGAAAATGTAAAGATGCAGAAAGTTTTGTGTGATGGGTAGGTGTGTGTGTGTGTGTGTGTGTGTGTGTGTGTGTGTGTGTGTGTGTGATAGGTAGGTTTAGTGTAAGGGGAAAGAACAATAGGTTACTAGCGTAACCCCGGTTCTCTGAAACATCGAGTGGAGAGATCCACCTATGGGAAGGGCATCCGTACCTGACCTCTGCAGAAGCATCCAATTGCACCAAGTCTGGCTAGACAGACAGAAGCGCGCAGCCAATGCCAGGTGAGGCCACACCCCCTCACCTACGGGCATATAACATCTGGGCGCGCTGCTATTCCTCAGTAAGTATATTCGCTTCTCGTGCGGCAAGCGGGGCAAAGCTGGTGGATCTCTCCACTCGATGTTTCAGAGAACCGGGGTTACTCTAGTAACCTATTGTTCTCTTTCATCATCTCGTGTTCGAGATCCACCTATGGGAGAGACATGGACAGCTCCCCAATTGCCCAATACACTCACAGTGAGGTTCTGAAAGCCAGAGAAAGACGGTCACCTCGGGGAAGCGGTGCCTGACACGTCCATTAATCATGAACCTGCAAAGGTGACGCCACACCAAACTGCTGTGGACAAGCAGGACATGAAACATGCATGAGACACATACATGATAGTAACCCCAACCCACCAAGGCACATAAACTATACCTATAACGGGAAGTAAATGTTTGGTGGCAGGAATGAACATGGCCAGCCGGCCCATTCACTCTTATTGGTTTCAACAGGGTACAGGGAAGAGCTAAGAAGACCCCACCCCTAAAACCAAATGTGCTACCGAGGTTCTGGTGACATCCAGTCGGTAGTAACGCACAAAGGTATGAGGAGAAGCCCAACTGGCAGCGGAGCAGATGTCCTGCAGTGACACTCCCCTAAACAAAGCCCAAGAGGCGGCTAAGCCCCTTGTGGAATGAGCTCTGATGCCCCTTGGGGGCTGCACTCCCTTTGCTTCATAAGCCATAGTTATAGCGTCCACAACCCAATGTGAGAGGCGTTGCTTCGATATGGGACTCCCTCTGTGCGGGGGGGCCCATGAAACAAAGAGCTGGTCGCTCTTCCGGAAAGCGTTGGTCCTGGTCATATCGGCCTGTAAAGCACGGACTGGACACAAAGCATTCAGCCTCTGATCCTCCAGAGAGGTAAAAGGTGGAGGGTGAAAAGCGGACAGCTCCAACACCTCCGAAGTGAACGCAGGGAAGCACTTCGGCATGAAGGCCGGGTTAGGCTTAAGGGAAACCTTATCTCCACTGAGGGAGAACTTAGTGCACGAGGGGTGAACCGAGAGTGCATGTAGCTCACTGACCCGTTTAGCAGATGCCAAGGCCAAGAGCAAAGCTGTCTTGAAGGACAGCAGCTGAAGGGAAATACTCCCCAGAGGCTCAAAAGGATGTTGAGACAGAGCTTCCAGCACCATGGAGAGGTCCCATTCCGGAACAGTTCTCCTGATGACTGGCAAAGAGCGGCGTGCACCCTTCATAAATCTGCGGATTAGAGGGTGCTGCCCGACAGTAGAGCCCTCAAAATCCACATGACAGGCTGAAATCGCAGCCAAGTAGACCTTAATGGTGGAAAAAGACCTCCCTTTTTCCATGAGGTCTTGAAGGAAACACAAAATATCAGGAACTGAGCACTGATAAGATGTGAGACCTCGCCCATCGCACCACCCTTCGAACACTTGCCACTTACAGCCATATAAGGACCGTGTAGAGACGGCCCTGGCATTCTGAATAGTGGCGACCACACGCGGCGAAAGCCCAAGTGCGATCAGGTTCGTCCTCTCACGGGCCAGGCCCAGAGAGCCACCCTGTCCGGGTGGGGGTGGTAAATCTCCCCGTTGGCTTGGGACAATAGATCCGTGCGAACGGGAAGGGGCCACGGCTCGGCGTACAACAGAGGAATTATCTCCGCCAGCCATGGTGCCTTGGGCCACCTGGGTGCTATCAGAATGAGAGACAGGCCCTGCTCTCTCACCCTGGCCAATGTGGGAATTATCAGGCACAGGGGAGGAAAAGCATACAGGAGCACTCTGGGCCATGGGTGGGCCAGTGCGTCTACCCCGAGGGGCGCGTCCATGTCCCTTAGAGAGAAGAACATAGGACAATGGTAGTTTTCGCGCGAGGCGAATAGATCTACGCTCGCCCGTCCGAATCTCATCCATAGCATTTCCACTATCTGAGGGTGAAGACGCCAATCTCCGTAGATTGGGTTTCCCCTTGATAGCAGATCCGAACCTCTGTTCAGAATGCCCGGAACGTGAGTTGCGCGTAACGACAGGAAAACCCGTCTGCTCCATACCAAAAGCTTGTAAGCTAGAGTGTGGAGTTTCGACGAGCATATGCCGCCCTGACGGTTGATATAAGCCACAGCCGTGGTATTGTCGCACCGTACTAGAACGTGATGTCCCTGCAGGCGAGGCAGAAAATGATTCAGAGCTTTCCAAATGGTTAGAAGCTCTAAATAGTTTATGTGCGCTGAACATAGTCTGTTTGGCCACAGACCGTTCACCGTTCTGCCCTCCTGGGTGGCACCCCAGCCTGTCAAGGACGCATCTGTCGTCACAACTTTCCGCATCGTAACCGCCCCCAGAGGGGTTCCCCGTGCGTAAAAGTCCTCGCTCTCCCAGTGGCGCAAGGCTGCCGAGCAGGCGCGTGTCACTGTTACAGAGCGGCAAAGGTCGCGAATCGGGCTGAAATGTAGTGACAAAACCCATTTCATGAACGCCCTCATCCTCAGGAGTCCCAACGGCACAACTTGGGTGGATGAAGCCATGAGACCCTGCAGCCTGAGACATGCGCGATATTGCACTTTCGCCCCTTCTCTGAACTGTGTCAGACAGTTCATCAGAGAGCGAACGCGCTCTTGAGAGAGACGCGCTCGCATGTAGACCGAATTCAACTCCAACCCCAGGAAAATGACATTCTGACTGGGCGTGAAATTGCTCTTGCTCACATTCACTTGGAACCCGAGCGATGTGATGTGCGCGAGCACACGGCCGGTGTCCTGCAACACCTTCTCCTTTGATTCGGCTATGATGAGCCAATCGTCTATGTAAGTCAGGATTCTCAGACCTGATATTCTCAGAGGTGCTAAGCCCGCCTCCGCGCACAGACAGAAAGACCGGGGACTCAAACTGAGTCCAAACGGAAGAACTGTGAATTCGTAACATATGCCCTGGTAGGCGAAACGAAGAAACTTCCTGTGCGGAGGATAGATGCTTATGTGAAAGAAAGCATCTTTCAGATCGACTGATGTGAACCAGTCGTTCTGTTTTATGGCACGGGCGAGTGCGCCTTGTGTCAGCATTCTGAAATTGTATTTCCTCAAATGTTTGTTCAACACTCGAAGGTCCAAGATAGGGCGGAGAGAGCCGCCTTTTTTCGAGACCAGAAAATAACGGGAATAAAAACCCTGGTTCATCAGATTGGGGGGTACCACCTGAATCGCTCCCTTGTTTAAGAGAGATGAAATTTCCTCTTTCAGAATGTGGGAGGCCTTCTCTTCCGTGTGAGAAAAGAGAATGCCGTTGAAATGCGGGGGTTTTACTGCGAATTGCAATCTGTAACCCTGCATTACTGTACGCATCACCCACTCGGGAGCTGAAACGGTTCGCCAAGCCGCTTCGTGACTCGCGAGTGCTCCCGCTCGGGCCAGAGCAGAGCTGTGTGAGACCGACAGGTTTATTTGTGATGCAATGGCGCCATCTAGTGGGCACACTAGAGGCGACATGCAGGGGTTCGGACGGATTTTCTCTCTCCGCAGTGAGAAAAATTCTCTCTGCGGAGAGAGGTTTTCTCTCCGAAACGAATTCATTTGATTCGTATTTTTTTGTGTTTTGTGTGTTTTGTGTTGGGCAAACACTGGGGCCGAAGCCTTTATTGAGAGAGTGAGGGGAACAGAGTGTGGGCAGTGTGGTGTCACTGAGCTTAAACTTTCCCTCACAAAGGGCCCCCTGAACGTGGGGGGGAAAACACACATTTCTCGAACACACGAGCTGGGCAGTCTCGTTTACAGGCGGAGAGCTGACCCATCCGCGGGACCCCCTGGGTCTTTTGGACGGGGGTCCTAGAAGAGGAGGGGAGTCCGAAGGGCTTGCGGCCCGTGAACATGGACTCGATGCCCCCATCGGCTGAACATCAGGCAGGCCGCTTGCGTTTCGAGTCGGTGGGGTTGGAATTCGCAGGTCTCCCGGCCGCGGCGGGAGCGGGCTTACCCCAGTGCTTGTGTGTAGGTGCTGGGTTATGTTGCCGAGGGGGTGGTTTGTTGCGGGGCTTTTCCTTGCCCTGATGAAACTGTCGTCCCGTGGCCGGTGGGTTAGGCAAACGCACAGAGGGCGCCTGGCGTGGGACTGACTTCCTGGGAAGGCAAAGCTTGAAAGCCTCATCATCCTCCTTTTTATCGTCACACCGTTGTTGCATCAGTGCGACGGCGGGGCCGAAGAGAGCCCGGCCGGGGTCCACCGGCGCGCCCGCGATGCGCCGTTTCTCACTGTCAGGGAGTCCTGACAGGTTCAGCCAGAGCGCGCGCTCTCCAACCACGGAAAGCGCCATGGAGCGCCCGCAAGCTTGGACAGCCTGCCGAGCGTTACGAAGGACGAGGTCGTTCACCGTGAGGATCTCCTTCCACAGGGTTTCAGAAGGATTTCCCTTTTCCAATTGTTGCCCTAACTCTTTGAGGATCTCCGCCTGGTAGGCGGAGAGGAGCGAAGAAACGTTAAGGTCCCTGACAGCCACGGCCGAGGACTTATAAGCTACCTGGTGAACGGAGGCAGCAAAACGGTCCATCTTGTTGGGCAAGACCGGCTTAGGGGGAGCGAGCAGCCTGCCCTGGGCGGGGTTAAGGTGCCTGGCGATGGAAGGCTCAACGGCGGGAGGTTCGCCCATACCGTGCGCCGCCATGTCCTTAACCTCGAGTCCTGTGAGACCGTGTCTGAAGTCGAGCGGGTCGCTCCAATAATTCCTCATGTGCTTCGCGCACGCCGGGAGGATGGGGAAGAGTTGTTTCCTCGGGCCGGGAGGGGGTCCCAGCACTTTACCATCATAAATATCCCTTTCCTGGTCGGTGGCACTCTGTGGTGCCGGCCATTCAATGTTGAGACGAGCGGCCGCTCGCTCACACACTTCCAGGAGGATGGCTTGAGGCAGAACCGCGTGGGCGGTAGCCTGGGGAACACCAGAGGGCGGGATGGCCTCCTCGTCCTCTGAAACCCCAAGAATGGCCGCATCCTCCTCTTCGCCAGAACCGGGCGGTTCGTGGACGAGAGCGAGGTTGTCCCCGAAGATGTCCTCCTCGAGGAAGGCGGGATTGGGCTGGTCAGCCCAGATGAGAGACGTTGCGCCCCGGGAGGCCCCCGGTAGCGCGTCGTCATCACCGTGTCCCCCGTCCGAGTCAGAAG
>CM060624.1:2187090-2292090 GCA_030578275.1 Meda fulgida
GTCTGATTTCATTATCATATGCATCACAAATGTTCATGTTTTTTTTCTCCCAACAGTAATTTCATTTCTGTATAAATCATCTCTGAATTTATATTCATGAACTGATTTCAAAGTGGCTTTAAAAATATAAAAGCTGTTGAGCGGCTGCAAAAAAAAAGAAAAAAAAAATTGTGAATAAAAAACACATTTAAATACGCCTTTAAACAAGAAAGCCTTACAGCAGCAGCGGAACACATTTAGTGTTTTTATTTCAGTGAACGGAGAAGTGGTAATTTCTGGTAAAAGATCATTAGACATTTTCTGTCTAATAATCATATTATATATATATTATAACATTAATACAAATAGAAGTTATTTTGTATGCGTTGGGTCAGAGGTCACTCTTTGACCAGAATTAGACTTGTGTACAGCCGTTACAGAAAGCCAGTGAATAGTTTATTAAGTTATGGATATTTTTCTTACAGAATCGCTTCAGAAGACCTTTATTAACCCTTATGATGGACAGATGCACTTTTATGATGGACAGATGCACTTTTATGATGGATAGATGCACTTTTATGATGGATAGATGCACTTTTATGATGGACAGATGCACTTTTATGATGGATAGATGCACTTTTATGATGGATAGATGCACTTTTATGATGGACAGATGCACTTTTATGATGGATAGATGCACTTTTATGATGGATAGATGCACTTTTATGATGGACAGATGCACTTTTATGACGGACAGATGCACTTTTATGATGGATAGATGCACTTTTATGATGGATAGATGCACTTTTATGATGGACAGATGCACTTTTATCATGGATAGATGCACTTTTATGATGGATAGATGCACTTTTATGATGGATAGATGCACTTTTATGATGGACAGATGCACTTTTATGATGGATAGATGCACTTTTATGATGGATAGATGCACTTTTATGATGGACAGATGCACTTTTATCATGGATAGATGCACTTTTATGATGGATAGATGCACTTTTATGATGGATAGATGCACTTTTATGATGGACAGATGCACTTATGATGGACAGATGCACTTTTATGATGGATAGATGCACTTTTATGATGGACAGATGCACTTTTATGATGGACAGATGCACTTTTATGATGGATAGATGCACTTTTATGATGGACAGATGCACTTTTATGATGGATAGATGCACTTTTATGATGGATAGATACACTTTTATGATGGACAGATGCACTTTTATCATGGATAGATACACTTTTATGATGGACAGATGCACTTTTATGATGGACAGATGCTCTTTTATCATGGATAGATGCTCTTTTATGATGGACAGATGCACTTGTATGATGGACAGATGCACTTTTATGATGGATAGATGCACTTTTATGATGGGCAGATACACTTTTATGATGGATAGATGCACTTTGCACTTTTATGATGGATGGATACACTTTTTTGGGTGCACTCTAATTAGAAAAGCTTGGAAGAGCCAGGATATTTTTAATATAACTCTGATTGTGTTTGGCTGAAAGATGAATGTCATACACACCTAGGATGGCTTCAGGGTGAGTGAATCATGGGCTAACACTCACACATGTTTGATTCATCAACGTCCAGAACCAATAACACATACCTCGACCTCTGCTCTCATTCTCATCTCTCTGACATCATGATGATACTGCTCTCTGATTCGCTGGAGCTGCTTCAGGTACTCCTGCAACACACACACACACACACACACACACACACACACACACACACACACACACACACACACACACACACACACACACACACACAGACAGGCCTTCAGCACACTGTGTCCTTATCTAACGATCATGAATAGGAGTGTGACGACAGTGACCTCCTGTCCCTGCAGTTTCCCGCTCTGAGACGGTTTTCTCCCATGATGCTCTTGTGCGTTGGGCGGCCGATGGCCTTCAGCATCTGCTGTCGACGGTCTGAGACCCTGAACACCAGAAATCATAAATGACTTCACTCTACATCAGATCTGTTCAATATTACTGAAATACATGAAGATAAATACAGCTGTAAAGTACAACACACATGCACACATATTTAAAGATGTTATGAAAGCAAAATTATGGAAGCTTGTTTCTCCACAGAATAAAACATTTTAAAAGATAATTTACTTTTTATCTCGCAATTCTGACTTTACATCTCGCAATTCTGACTTTATATCACACAATTCTGATTTTATATCACACAATTCTGACTTTATAACACGCAACTGCGAGTTTACATCACACAATTCTGACATCTTTTCTCAGAATTGTGAGTTAAAAAGTCCAATTCCAAGGAAAAAAAGACGGACTTAATTAATATCTCAAATTTCTGACTTTAAATCACGCAATTGTGAGAAAAAAAATCTGAATTTGACATAAAAAGTCGCAATTAACTTTTTCATTTTTCATTCAGTGGCGGAAACAAGCTTCCATACAGAGTAGACCCAAACTGACCAGTGCAGGAAAAAGCAAGGGTTTTTCTGTAGTGAATGATAACTTGTGTTCAGTGACACTCACCAGTTGTTTCTGAGCTCTGAGTTTGTTCTGATGGGCTTCACGTCTCCTCTGAAGATACTCGTCTCTCGCCTTAGCGACACTGAACACACACACACACACACACACATTCGTATAAAAGCCTCCAGTGATGGAAGAGTGTGGAACTCCGAGAATCAAATGATTTTTAACAGTAAATCAGATGCGGTGGTTATCGAATTAGAGGGATTGATGACTTTGTTTCAGAGAATATTAAGACATAAGTCTCTTTTCTCTAGAGTAAGGTCACAGATGAATCGAAAAGAGGATTTGGTTTCGAGTGTCTCACAGTTTGTAGGGCTCCAGTGTGTGTGTGTCATGATCCTCCACAGGCTCCTGCCGCTCGACCGGCCCGTTCCACCGGCGCTCGTGATCAACACAAGGTTTAAACCCAATCGGGTTTTCAAACACAGCAGGAAATCCAGGCTTTATTTGCTGAGAGACGGAGGACGGAGACAAAAACATTTATTGTATTAATTCAGTATATCTTCATTAGACTACGAGAGTGTGCATTTATTTATTTTCATCTCATCTAATAGCCTATCATTTATCTTAAAGGGCTCCTGTTCTGCCTTTCTGCATGTTCACTTTTTTTTTAGTGCGTAATGTTTCTGAACTCCCCGAAACGCCTCCATTGTAGTCTTGAGTTTCTTCCGGGAACGAACATGTGACAATGTTCCTCATTTAAATAATTCATACGCAGAATAAAGGGGCGGGGCCTGGTTGAGTTAGTAGTGTGTTCAACTGGCGGTTATGGTAAGGGGCGGGACATTTCCCAAACACACTCGAAGCGCTCGACCAATCACAACACACTGATCCAGCCGACCAATCAGAGCACAGTGTGCTTTTCAGGAGGAGGGGCTTCATAGAGACAGGAAGTAAACAGAGCGTTACTGACAGACTGGGAAGAGAGGAGCCGCAACAACGGAGAATATGAGGAAAACAATGTGTTTTTTGAATATTGAATAACCTATTTTAATAGAGTCTACAAACAAACTCAAGACTATATAAATGGGTACAATAGGTTCCCTTTAAGGTGCAGTCACATGACTCTACACTAGTAGACTCATACACTAGTAATGTGAAGCTCAAAGATCAAACGTCAATGTCTTTATATGAAGACTCACTTGTGCTTTGGCTCTGTTGCGTCTCTGCTCGGGTCTCTGTGGTGGTTTGATGACAGGAGGTCTCAGCACTGGTTTACATCCCACCGGATCTTTAGAAATGCCAAAGAATTCCAGATAAACCAGGTCACTTTCACACGACACACTTCAGGACACCAGATAACACATTCAGCTTCATTTACTGTATGTTGCAGTCTACTCACTCACACACTCACATACTTACTCACTCACTCACACACTCACATACTTACTCACTCACTCACACACTCACTCACATACTTACTCACTCACTCACACACTCACTCACATACTTACTCACTCACTCACACACTCACTCACATACTTACTCACTCACACACTCACTCACATACTTACTCACACACTCACTCACATACTTACTCACTCACTCACACACTCACATACTTACTCACTCACTCACTCACTCACTCACATACTTACTCACTCACTCACACACTCACTCACATACTTACTCACTCACTCACACACTCCCACACACACACACACACACTCACTCACTCACACATTCACTCACTCACTCACTCACTCACACACTCACTCACATACTTACTCACTCACACACTCAC
The DNA here is from genome assembly GCA_030578275.1 of Meda fulgida. NCBI lineage: Eukaryota > Metazoa > Chordata > Actinopteri > Cypriniformes > Leuciscidae > Meda > Meda fulgida. The sequence goes on from CM060624.1 coordinate 2,191,367, forward strand.
TCACATACTTACTCACTCACACACTCACTCACATACTTACTCACTCACTCACACACTCACATACTTACTCACTCACTCACTCACTCACATACTTACTCACTCACACACTCACTCACATACTTACTCACTCACTCACACACTCCCACACACACACACACACACACACTCACTCACTCACACATTCACTCACACACTCACTCACACACTCACATACTTACTCACTCACATACTCACATACTTACTCACTCACTCAGACACTCACATACTTAATCACTCACTCACACACTCACTCACTCACACACACATTCACTCAGTCACTCACACACACACTCACTCACTCACACACTCACTCACTCACTCAGTCACACACTCACATACTTACTCACTCACTCACACACTCACTCACACACTCACTCACTCACACACTCACATACTTACACACTCACTCACACACTCACTCACACACTAACTCACTCACACACTCACATACTTACTCACTCACACACTCACTCACACACTCACTCACTCACACACTCACATACTTACTCACTCACACACTCACTCACACACTCACTCACTCACACACACATTCACTCACTCACTCACTCACACACACACTCACTCACTCACTCACTCACACACTCACTCACACACTCACTCACACACTCACACATTCACTCACACATTCACTCAGTCACTCACACACACACTCACTCACACACTCACTCACTCACTCACTCACACACACACTCACTCACACACACACACACTCACTCACACACACACTCACTCACTCACACACACACACACTCACTCACTCACACATTCACTCAGTCACTCACACACACCCTCACTCACAGTCACTCACACCCTCACTCACAGTCACTCACACACTCACTCACTCACTCACACACTCACATACTCACTCACTCACACACTCACATACTTACTCACTCACACACTCACTCACACACTCACTTACTCACTCACACACTAACTCACTCACACCCTCACTCACACACTCACTCACACACTCACTCACTCACTCACTCACACACACACACACACACACACACACACTCACTCACTCACACATTCACTCACACACTCACTCACTCACTCACACACACACTCACTCACTCACTCACACACACACTCACTCACTCACACACACACTCACTCACTCACACACTCAGTCACACACACACTCACTCACACACACACTCACTCACACACACACTCACTCACACACACACACTCACTCACACATTCACTCAGTCACTCACACACACACTCACTCACACACTCACTCACACACTCACTCACTCACACATTCACTCAGTCACTCACACACACACTCACTCACACACCTGTGTTGTGTGTGGCTTTAGGTGCCGCTGGTGTGTGTCCGTGAAGAACTGTGTGACTAAACTCTTCCTCCAGCAACTGACATGAAATGAAAAAGAAAGTGCAGCTTTATATAACTTTTCATATTTTAAAAAGTTTTAGTAAATCTGTAGGTCAATATTGCAGTTCATGTATTGTTATATTGATGCATATAAATGAAAATTATATAAATATATATATTTAATGATTCGAAACAATAAATGAAAATGTATTAAACATGAAATATTTAATGATTAATTGAAACGATGAATGAAAAAAATCAAATATGACACGATAATGATTAAATATGTAACGATTAATTAAAATGATTATTGAAAAAAAGGTTAAATATGAAATATTGGTGCATATAAATAAAAATGATTAAGTATGAAATGTTTAATGATTAATTGAAATAAGTAATATAAATAGGATTACATATGAAATATTTGTGAATATAAATGAAAATGAGTACATATGAAATATTTAATGATTCATTGAAATGACTAATGAAAAAAAACATTCAATATTGATGCATATAAATGATTAAATATGATTCTTCCTTGAGGTCTAAACATGCCTTGATTATTTGACCTAGATCTTACTGTATTTGACTTCTTTAAACATTAAATACTTTACAGTGACTGATTTATGCTTCCTCATACAGTATATTAGATATATATAGAAGATAAATATTGAGATGTTTATATTTGTAGCTGGATCATCCAATCCTAGTGTCTACTTCAAGTGTTTTTAGCTTTAGTAAATTCAATTCACATTTATTTGTATAGCGCTTTTCACAATACACATCATTTCAAAGCAGCTTTACAGAAAATGCATGAGTCCATATTACAGTTTACAGTGATCTGTTATGAGAGGAAACTGTCCAAGTTATGTATTTCAGAAATGCACATAAAGTCACAGGCAGCTAAAAATGTAAGATGTAAGAATTGAATGCAGAAACAATGAGCTCATTGAAGTAATGAATACTTGTTTTTTAACAAATGATTGACATTTAGAAAATGTTAGGTGGATGTTGACTGAGTGTTTGCGTAAACGGCCAGGTGACGTCGTACCTGTGTGTGCAGGTGTTTGCTGATCTGAGCCTGCAGTAATGGTCTTCTGAGGAGTGTGTTTGCTGATGGACGGTCTCGAGGACTGATCTTGAACAGCTGGTTCAGCAGAAGTCGAAGTTCATCACTGTAGCGCTGAGATACTGGACTATAGCGCCCCCTACAGATCCTCAACACCAGCTGCTTTAAATTACTGCCCTCGAACTGTGGGACACACACACGCACGCACACACGCACGCACACACACACACGCACGCACACACGCACACACACACACACGCACGCACGCACACACGCACGCACACACGCACGGACACACACGCACGCACACACACGCACGCACACACACGCACACACACGGGACTGTATGCCATGACAAATTCTGCAACCACATGATTTTAGAAAGCCCATCCAAACAATCTCCACGATGTACTCACTGGGTGTCTCAGTGTGCAGAGCTCATAGAGGACACAGCCCAGAGACCAGATGTCCCTGCAGGACACATGAGTTCAGAAAGACCAATCACACACAGAACAGCAGATGAAGATGAGGAGCTGAACACACAGATGCTGTACCTACGTCTTGTTGTTGTACGGTCTGTTCTCGCAGATCTCTGGAGACAGATAGTACGGCGTCCCGACGCAGGTTCTGGCGAGATCCATGGTGCTGTCCAACACACACATCAGGGTGTAACCAGGGTTTGAAATGAACACCCGCCAAATGCGAGTTAAAATCAACTATGGCAGGAAACACTGATTTTGTTTGAATAAGAAATTAATGTATGAAATCCAAATTTTATCATATATATATGGTCAAGTCATCTTCATTTATATAGCTCTTTTAACAATGTAGATCGTTTCAAAGCAGCTTTACAGAGATAAACATATAATTTAAGGTAACAGAGATTGTTTTGGCTTTATAGCGGTTCTTGAATAATGTTATTTTCCAGCTAAAGTTAGTTTCGATTGATTCACTTCCGTTGAAATGATCATTTGTTATTAAATATTGTGTTCTCTCTAAACAGACTTTAAACTGAACCTGAGAGAAACAACGCTATCTCACGACCAATTCGTACGAATTCGTATGAGTGATTAAAAAGTGGCTAATTCGTACGAATTCGTACGACCTCACTCGTACGAATTCGTTCGATTTGTCTAAACCCACGTGATGGGTAGGTTTAGGGGCAGGGTCAGGGATAGGTCATTCGTACGAATTCATACGAATTGGCCAAAACGTCAAATATGTACGTTTTAGCCCAAATCGTACTAATTCGTACGAGTGAGGTCGTATGAATTCGTACGAATTAGCCACCTCGTAGAATTCGTACGAATTCCCGTGAGATCGGGTTGTGAGAAACGCAGATGGCGTTCACATGCGCATTAAGAACTGATTCTATAGTAATGTGCGTTTGAATATATGTGCGCAGGTTTGTTCCCTATTCTACAAACCATGCCTAAACAAACTACTTGTCTTGCCTATATGGTTTTGGAAACATTTTGTATTTGCGAGAACAGATGAAGGCAATGAAACCCCATGTTATTTATAAACGTAACCAACAGCTGAAATACTCGGGAAATGCTGCAAACTGGTCAGCGCATCTGAGAAGGGAACATGGAATTGAAGAAAGTACTTTGGCTGACGAAAAACAGCATCTGTTCACCTCCCATGTTGAACATTTTAAGTTTTTCCTCCCAAAAGAACTACTAATATTATGTTCTTTATTTAAAAAAAAACTGTGTCATTTTTTGTTGTTGTAAATATCCCAATTGGGAGCGGGTCGGGTGTGCAATTTTCAACGAGTTTGATTAAACACTCATGTTATTGGTTGCATTTGTGAGTGAATAAAAATGTAACTGGTTGAGTAAAATTGGCACATAATATCTAAATATCGATAAATCAATCGATATAGCCCTGAATCTAACCAAATCATAATCATATCGCAGTATTTTTTGAGGTATCGGCAAATATTGTATTGCTGGCCGACAGAATCGGTCTCATATCGTGAACTGTCAGATTTACACCTCTAACAAGCACCCAGCCGAACATCAGCGCATGAGGAAAATACACATACCATCAAAGAAATAAACACAGACTCACTTGTTCAACATTCTTGCGATGCCAAAATCTCCCAGTTTGACTTTCTGTCCTCCTTGAGTGAGAAAAATGTTCTAGAGCACAGGATCAAACACAGCATTCACTGACAACATCAGATGCACACGTGTGTCTAAAGACCCCGTTCACACCGCAAGACTTAATGCTCAATTCGGATTCTTTGCTCAGATCCGATTTTTTTTTTTGTTTGGCTGTTCACATTACCTTTTAAAATGTGGCTATATCAGATTCCAGTGTGAACTGTTTGCGGTTTCGAACTGACCCGCATGCGCAAAAGAACAATGACATCAGACGCAGCACGCTGTTGCAATAAATTTGTGGAGTTTATGTAGGAAGTAAGCATTTTCGCTTTTATTTCAAAATGTTTGTGTAATGGCAGCTGTAAAATTTATGAGCAGGTGCTGAGGAGGAGAAGAATGAAGAGAAAGAGAGCAAAATTGGCTATTTTGGCCTTTTGCGCGGTTATGGCTGCAAATTCACTAGAGGTCTGTGTGGATGTGGAGACGAAGCCTGGGAATGTGATGTGAATAGCTTCACAGAGACGCTGTTTTTGAAAACTTTCGGATGTCGAGGACAATTTTACTGTCTGTGTCTAGGGCTAACTCGCCGGCGCATAATTTGTGACAAATGTCGACGTAGATTGACGTAAAAGTCGCATCAAATACGCCTTGGTTGTTCACACTGCGGCCGCATTGAAAAAAATCAGACCTGGGTCTGATTCAGGACCACATATGGAAGTGGTCTAAATCTGATTTGAAAAAATCTGATCTGAGCAAGATTTGAGTGTTGACCCCCAAAAAAATCAGATTTGGGCCACTTTTGCCTGCAGTCTGAATGGGGTCTAACAGTACCTGAGCTTTAATGTCTCTGTGCAGGACCTTCCTGTCATGAATGTGCTTCAGTCCCAGACAGATCTGAACAAACCAGTCCACAATCTGAAACACACACCAACACACTAAGAGCCAGATTTCCTAAACAGGACAAATCGAGCGCAATCCATAAAAGCGTGAAAAGTTCTGCTCAAATTAAAGAACAGATGCAGCCGAGATCTACACAAACACAATCTACCAAGAGCAGTGCAAATTAGCGTCTGATTGAAGACGGGTTTTGTGGTAAATCGTAAATACATGCTCGTCGTCCTCATCGGGGTCTCGACCTGACCTCAGTTCGTAGTCGTAACCGACTTGAGTGGGCAAATGCTCACATTCGATGGCATCTGGCACTTTGGAGAGGTGTTCTCTTCACGGATGAATCCCCACAGACAGTGTGTATGGCGTCGTGTGGGTGAGCGGTTTGCTGATGTCAACGTCGTGTGGCCATGGTGGCGGAGGGGTTATGGTATGGGTAGGCATATGTTATGGACAACGAACACAGGTGCATTTTATTGAATGCATTTTGAACGCACAGAGATACCATGATGAGATCCTGAGGCTCCACGACCATCACCTCATGTTGCAGCATGAAAATGCACGGCCCAGTGTTGCAAGGATCTGTACACAATTGACCTTTGGCAGGGAGCTTGATTGACAGGTGACCAATCAAACTTCGCCATCCGCCATTTTGTCCGACAAAGCAGTCAGAGGAGTTAGTAGATTAACATGGGAGGATTTGAACTTGAAAAACGGAATGTACTGACGCCTTTCCGCGGTTAAAACAACATTCCTTCTTGTTCATTCATGTTTATTTGATGCTAAAAATTAACCAGAAGGAAAAGATGATCGGTTCACGAGCAGCTTTAACTGAGGCTTCACAGCGATCTGTCACGACACATTAAAGAGCCAAAAAGTTTTATTGTTTAAATTTCTTTTAAAAAAATGACCAAATTTGAAAGGTGAGACTTTGTTTAATATGTTTAATATCAAAAGCAACTGAAAAGTAACCTGGTCTGTCCTGTCTGTCAGCGTGTTGTCAGTCTCCTCTCTGCTCCGCGATGTATTTTTCACTGTGTGAGAACATGCTGTGGAGTGAGAGCGGCGTAGCTTGACGGACATAGCGACAGTAACTAAGTGGGGCGGGGCTTAGTCAAATGTGAATTCCTGGAAGCTGAAAACATCCCAGTTCTTGCATGGCCAGCATACTCACCGGACATGTCCCCCATTGAACATGTTTGGGATGCTCTGGATCAGCGTATATGACAGGGTGTTCCAGGTCCTGCCAATATCCAGCAACTTCGCACAGCCATCGAAGAGGGGTGGACCAACATACCACAATCAACAACCTGAGCAAATGGTGGTCACACTAGATATTGACTGGTTTTCGGATCCCCCCAATACAGTAAAACTGCACATTTTAGAGCGGCCTTTTATTGTGGACAGCCTAAGGCACACCTGTGCAATAATCATGCTGTCTAATCAGCATCTTGATATGCCACATCTGTGGATGTGGAGGATTATCTCAGTGCTCACTAACACAGATTTAGACAGATTTGTGAACAATAATGTCTGTAAACTTTGAAAAACCATTAGCCACAGTATCTGGTGAGCAAAGAAGTAAATGTGAAGCCCTGACCTGCTCCTCTGTGAAGGGTTTTCCTCTTTGCATCTTGATTCTGTTCATCAGATCACCGGCGTCACAGTATTCCATCAGGATGTAGAGGTTATTTCTGTCTGGATAACGCACGCAAACACACAACAAATTAGTGTGTGTTCAAATCCAGCAGGATGGTTTACTAACATTCAATTTAAGTTATAAAAACATTATTTCTGAATTTTTCCTAACATATGTTTTTTCTTGGTTATATGAACGTTAAAGGGATAGTTCACCCAAATATGAAAATTAGCCCATGATCGTAGTAGCCCATGATAGCAGAAGTTAGCGAAAGTTAGAGATTATAGGTTTTAAAGTTTTAAATATGGATATTTTTCTTACACAAACGCATTGCTTCACTTTAAAAGGCCTTTATTAACCCGCCGGAGCCGTGTGGAGCACTTTTATGATGGATAGATGCACTTTTATGATGGATAGATGCACTTTTATGATGGATAGATGCACTTTTATGATGATAGATGCACTTTTATGATGGATAGATGCACTTTTATGATGGATAGATGCACTTTTATGATGGATAGATGCACTTTTATGATGGATAGATACACTTTTATGATGGATAGATACACTTTTATCATGGATGGATGCACTTTTATGATGGATAGTTGCACTTTTATGATGGATAGATGCACTTTTATGATGGATAGATACACTTTTATCATGGATGGATGCACATTTATGATGATAGGTGCACTTTTATGATGGATAGGTGCACTTTTATGATGGATAGATACACTTTTATGATGGATAGATACACTTTTATCATGGATGGATGCACTTTTATGATGGATAGATGCACTTTTATGATGGATAGATGCACTTTTATGATGGATAGATACACTTTTATCATGGATGGATGCACATTTATGATGATAGGTGCACTTTTATGATGGATAGGTGCACTTTTATGATGGATAGATGCACTTTTATGATGGATAGATACACTTTTATCATGGATGGATGCACTTTTATGATGGATAGATGCACTTTTATGATGGATAGATGCACTTTTATGATGGATAGATACACTTTTATCATGGATGGATGCACATTTATGATGATAGGTGCACTTTTATGATGGATAGGTGCACTTTTATGATGGATAGATGCACTTTTATGATGGATAGATGCACTTTTATGATGGATAGATGCACTTTTATGATGATAGATGCACTTTTATGATGGATAGATGCACTTTTATGATGGATAGATGCACTTTTATGATGGATAGATACACTTTTATCATGGATGGATGCACTTTTATGATGGATAGATGCACTTTTATGATGGATAGATGCACTTTTATGATGGATAGATGCACTTTTATGATGGATTGATACACTTTTATGATGGATAGATGCACTTTTATGATGGATAGATGCACTTTTATGATGGATAGATGCAATTTTATGATGGATAGATGCACTTTTATGATGGATAGATACACTTTTATCATGGATGGATGCACTTTTATGATGGATAGATGCACTTTTATGATGGATATATGCACTTTTATGATGGATAGATGCACTTTTATGATGGATAGATGCACTTTTATGATGATAGATGCACTTTTATGATGGATAGATGCACTTTTATGATGGATAGATGCATTTTTATGGACTTCAAAACAGAAACAGCCATTCACTGCCATTATAAAGACATTTTTTAATATAACTCAGATTGTATTCGTCTGAAAGAACAATGTCATATACACCTAGCATGACTTGAGGGAGAGTAAATCATGGGCTAATTTTCATTTTTGGGTGAACTATCCCTTTAAGGGAACATTCCATTTTAGAACTTTGCAAACATTGTGGAAATGTTACTTTTGAATGTTCTCTGAACATTCCAAAACAAGTAGGCCTAATTACATTTTTAAAAATGTTAGATGGATTAAAACGTTTCAGAAAAAAAAGTCCATGAATTATGAATGAATTATGTTTTTGATAATTTTCAGATAACTTTGAACAAACATTATTTTATTGTTACTGGAAGAACGTTTGTTCAGAACATTCCTGGTTTAATTAAGTCTACTATGTTAAAACTAATGTATATCACACACAATATAAAGAATAAATCAGGACAGATGCAGCACACTTACCGGAAAATGATTTATAAAATGCCACAATGTTTGGATGTCTCATTTTGGACAGCAGAGTCACTTCCTTTCTGGAGGCGTCCTTATCCCGAGCAGACAACTGAGACAGAGACACACACACACACACACACACACACACACACACACACACACACACACACACACACACACACACACACACACACCGACACACACACACACACACACACAGACAGTTTCTCCTGTTCTCTATTCCCAGATCCCATAAATCCAGCGCTCATCCCACATGAACGGATCAGAGACTGCAGCAGCACATCATGATTTTAAAACAGTCATTCTAGTATTAAAAGATAAATTATAACAGCTTTGAGAGTTCTGTTTGTTCCTGCTGTCATTGCCAAACTGGTGAGTATTTGAACAATTTAATTCAGAATCAATGTTTTAATTTTATAGCCTGTTAACTCACAAAAGTTCGTTTTTTGAGTCTATTTGTTATTAATGAGGGATTTGAGAACATATTAATGTTCCTTAGATCTGTGGAGTAAACGTTAAAGTTCTTATTTTGAGGTAAAAAGCTCAAATGAAACCCTTTGGGGTAAGATGGGCCATCCAGAAATGTTACTACTAGTGTTGTGATTTTTATTTGTGATAATTACCGTAATTAATTGGCTTATTGAGTATTTGGAATTCGATGAAATTTTAAAGAAAGCGAACTTATAACAACTAAATTAGCAAATGTTTCTATTTATTTCCTTTAATAACTAATTTTGTCTGATGCATCATCATCCTGCACATGCTAAACTTATATGTAAATATGTTGCTGTTTAAAAGTAAATGCTCACTGTTTCCCCATGTTCCCAACTTTTATGCATTTAAGCGACTTACAAAAGATATTCGTCAAAGACAAACGTCAAACAACTTCTCCAAAATCTACAAAAAAAAAATCCATATGAATGTTGAAGAATTGGTCATGAACGGATTCAAGCAAAGTTTATTTGTATAAATATAGCCGAAGCAGCTTTACAGAAAATCTCCAGCACACAGTCACAAATTATGAAATGACATTTTTTTTATGTCAAGCAGTCAGAAGTGGCTCTGCCTGAAGGATCGGGACTGCTATCTTTATAACTTTACCTGTCTCAGGTGAATCTCTTTGATGACGTATAGCATCTCGTCTCCGTGTCGGTGTTTGACCAGAAGCGCGCTCCCGAACGCGCCTTGACCGACCTGTCGAATAACCTCATAATGATCCATAAAGCCCGAGGATTATGATGATGATGATGATGATCTTCAGCCGCTTCAGCAGCAGCCGTGTGAATATGAGCGCCGCGTCACCATGGCAACGCGTCAACAACAGCGTCACTCCGCAGAGTTACTGACAGGAATCCGTGTGGAAATATTCTCACCAAAACACAAATTAAAAGAGCATCAAAAGTGTGCTCGGCTCTTGTGTGAACAGGAACAGTTCCTATAAATGGATTTCGTGAAAATAAAACAATTTGCAAGGACAGGCTTGATCGCGCCTGACAGGGCAGAGAGTGAAGCATTCTGGGATTTCTAGCGCCATTCGCATTTTCTCACTGAATTGTGAAGTATAAACACTGACTGGCCTATATAAATCATGTATATAGATCAGTGTAAACTCTCAATTGTTGGAAAAAAGAGCAGTTATCCAGCAAACACAGAACGTTCCCATATGTTTTTTGGGGGAACATCTTCCCTTTTTAAACTTTCGCTGCAGTTTTATTTTATAACCTAAAGAAAACCTTCCTAGAACGCATTATGTAAGTGAAACACACAAAATAAAACAATAATATTCAAGCAGCTTTGAAACCATAGGATATTTAAAGCGTTATAGAATGTAGAACCCTGAAATGTTATGAAAAAACCCGAGCCTCATATTTGACACTTTTCTTTATCGATCTACTGTTTGTCTGTTGTACTCGAAGTTACCATAAAATTAAAACTGACCAATTTGATTTATTTTGGAACATTGCAGTTTATTTTATATAAATGGAAATCGTTTATAAAAATTTGATTTTATGGTGACTTTATGGCAGTTATGTGTGAAGGAGTTGTCGTTCCTGATGACGACACAAGATGGCGCTGCACACTAACATGTGTCCTGATGAGACCATGGGCTGTATCCATCATTACTCCTCTAATACTAGATGAATGGTTGGATGAAAATGAGGACAAGAGTACCTAGTGCAAGGAAGATCCAGCCTTTGCGATGTTTTCGGCCGAAGAATTCAGATGAAGTCAACTTGGATCGCCATTTAAAACGATCATCATCCTTATATTGTAATAATTACGCGCAAAAGTTGCAAATGCTGATTAAACATGTTCCCTGCGTCTTCTCAACTGAATACATGTTAACAGCGCCATAAAAATAAAATCGAATTGAAAACGCTCATTTATTGTTATTGAGGTGCATTATGGGATTGATCATGTGCACTTGATTATGTCCCCTATGGTCTTGGACACCACTTCAAATGGCTGTGTTCTAGAATAGTGCTCTAGATAAGGGTATAGGAGTTTATTTCTGACACGATCCTGAATAACCAAGTTTCTGATCACATCTGGTCAAATTCTGACCGTCTGAGATACCTTTACCTGTTTATTATATATGTCCCAACTGGTGATCATAACTCTCATTAATCTGCTATATGTTGCTTTTACAAGTTTATCAGCTGGGCTGTGAATTATATTCTCCAGTTGTTTTCAGGCCCTCTGCTGACTGGAATTTCAAATCCCATGTCTTGAATGTGCATTCGGTCTGTTTACACTGATACCAGATCACTAGTCGGTAATCAGCTGATTGAAACATGGATTTTAACATGAAGTGAGGTCTACAATACCTGGAGTTCTCCATCCGTTCACTCATGTGAAAACAGGGTTTCTGCGGGTTGTGAAGGTAAATTTAAAGTCTCCCTGTAGTCAATTTATTCCCTTAAAACTCATATTAGATCACCAAAATTTCATATTTATAAGTGAAAAAAAATTCTTCATGCCTTAAAATATCTTACATGAAAATTGACACCCTTTGCTCATTTAGCATGTGCGGTTCTATGAATATGCAAATGAGCCCCGCCTCCACTCAGAGATCCACTGGTTGACGAGCACACGTTGATCTGATTGGTTACAAGGTCGTTTGTGACGTCAGAAACACCAGCGATTTCACACCGTGTTTTTGAGACTGTCTTTGGTTCACTGCAGTTTTAAGCAGAAAATACTCAGCAATGCTGTCGACTTATGAACTTACACATGTGTGTCTTAAAGCATATTAAAAACACCACATAGACACATAAACAACATTAAAAACTTGATTTCACCACAGAAGGACTTTTTATGGACCTTTTTAAGACTAAGTAAAGAAAATCTAAGGAATATATTGAAGGGCAGGGTACCCCCAGGATCCTCCAACTTAAATTCAAGGCTTTTTAAGACCTTTTTAATACCATTTCAAATGAAATTCAATGCCAACTTCGTACCCATTCCGACAGAAGTATGAGGGGAAAATGTCAAATCTGTATACATTTTAAACCCTAGAAAATAATTATGTACAAGGAGGTTACTTGAATTAAATATATATTGAATTATATATCAGTCATATTTAATACATACGCAACAGCATTGTAGCGCGCACGTGTGTGTAGGCCAGTGTTAATTTTGGCAGCCATTTTTGATTTAGTCTTAGTCTTCAGACGAAAATGCTTATTGGTCTTAATCACATTTGAGTCATCCTGTTTTTTATAGTTGTAGTTGACGAAAAGTCTTTGCATTTTTTGTCAACTTTTAGTCAAACTGCAGTTACTTTACTTGTGGTAAAAACTAAATAAGACCTTTGTAACGAAATCCAAGACTTTGTATACTAAATTCAAGGCTTTTAAGGCCTTAATTTGAGATGATCAAATTCAAGACTTTTTCAAGGCTTTTAAGACCCGCGGGTACCCTGGAAGGGAAATCAATACGTCAATGTGTTCTCTGAATGTAAAAGTGTAGGGAGAAAAACTAGGGAGTTGTAGCAACACTTCCAAAAGATATTTAAAAAAATATTGTTTATTTAACAACAAAAAAGGTGATGTTCTTCCTCTGTAGTTTTGTGCAAATGTCTAAAGATTCTTAAATCAAAATGTATTTACTGGAGATTCAATGATGTCTTGTTTTCTGTGAAATAAATAAAAAAGAAGTGAGTTTATGATTAAAACCAGAATAAAAATCTGCCAGTGGCAATTCAAAGGGTTTTAACAACTCATTGACACAGATATTCGTTCTTGTTCTAGTCATAAACTCACATAATTGTATTTAAACTTTCAAAACTTTATTTTCCATTTAAATGTATCTTGATTTAAAGAGTTTTTTTGCAATGCATGCAACATTTAATGCCATGACTTTATGAATTTAATACTTTCTGCCCTAAGACCTTTTTAATTTGTGTAAGGGCAAATCAAGACTTTTTAAGACCCACAGAAACCCTGAAAAAATCTATTTCCCACAGTTTAGAGCCTTTCAAAAAGTATCTGTCTGTTCAAACCACTATAACTTATGAAATATTAGTGATTTAAATGTTGTTTGTACTCAGAATACATGCATCAAGTCTGCAGTTTTTGCACTAGATTTGAACAAATTTCTAATTCACCCTTAAACACGTTCTTTGATTTGATGTAATTCAGTTTTGCGTATCATGAACCCTTTTCACATTTCTGAGACTCTCAGAAGTCGTCGTCATAGTTGGGCAAACTTGGTGAACGGAGATGACAGCAAACTTTTTTTTTTGCTCAACAGCAAAGTATAAAAGCGTTTCTATTAACAGGGAAAAACAGAGAGATTGATTATGTTCGTCGGTCTGAAGAAAAATGACAAATTTGCCGTCAGCCGTAGCGTTAGAAACACCCAGTCCGTGCAACTCAATGACCGGGAAAAATAAGACAAATGTGCAACAAAAAAAAATCATTTAACTTCAGTGGTAAGAAACACGTCATTTCAGCGTGTATCTGATTCTGGTGAGTTGTTTTAAGTGTCCTTTAGCCATGTCTTTATGAAGCACAATCTCTGACTTATGTTTTTATATAAGAACTGCATTATTGCACACTTTTCCCAGCAGTGGAATGAAACGGCACTGGATTATGAAACTGGAGGCTTTCTGATAAAAACATCAATTATTGCTGAATAAACAGAAGCTCAAAGCCGAGCGAGATTGTGCCGTTATATCCTCACACCGCTGAGCTCTCCAGATGTTGATTTAATTACACGTTAATAATCTCGCCGGCACTGAGCCATTTGGCACACACCCGTACCGGACAGAAAAGAGCGTTGTTCATATGAGGATAAAGCCGTGCATTATGGATTCCAGCACTTCTTGTTCCCTCGGGCTCAATAAGGACACCGGCAGGTGTGGGGATTTTTCTTTCTGCAAATTACTTTGACGTTATTGGAGGAGAGAAATGCAGAGAAAGATCTAGATGAGCTGTGGGGCGTTTGGACAGATGAGGTGAGCGGCAGGTTAATGTAGAAGACAAATCACCCAATAAACGCAGAATTGAGATGAACGACACCGTCCATCGGCTGAGATCGCAGCAAACCGAACGCCACGCCTCCAACCATCGGCTCCTTCCCCAACTAGAAATCGGGATAAAGGACAGAGAACCAGGGCATTTCTACGTGTATAAAAACGACAAACGGATTCATGGCAAAGGATGTCAGTGTTTGATAAAGTAGATCATTTGGTCAACTTGTGTCGTTAAAATTTAACAGCATTTCAGATTAAAAATAGATTTGATATATAGACATATATATGTATGAAGAGTTCAGATGCAGAAGTGCCATCTGAAATTTTCTTCTAGAATGATCATTTTTATCAAGCTCGTATATTTAAGTTCAGTTATTTCACTTAAATGACAATTAATAGGTAATTTTCAAGTAAAAAGTGCATTTACTGAACTTAAATATACGAGCTTGATAAAAATGATCATTCTAGAAGAAAATTTCAGATGGCACTTAGAGGCTTCTGCATCTGAACTCTTCATATATATATATATATATATATATATATACACCGACTTTGTATAAATGTGCAATTTTGTCGTTTTTCCCTTTTTTTATTTTCCCCAGTACGAATATATTAAAAGACCGTTTGTGAAACACAACTGTTCAACTTATTAAAAAATGTGATCTGCTGATGATTCGTTTTAAACGTCTTAAATTTAAAAAACGAGGGAAATGCACAACAATGCAGTCGCTCGTACTGGCGTCTATTCCCAGAATTCAGAGGAAACTGAATGACACCGCTACTTCATAAATGATGCACACAGTTGTGTCTGACACGAGCCGGCGAGGTGCGTTCCCTAGTCTCTTTTGTCTGAAGGCACACGCTGAGAGCCGATGGCTGGTGAACAAATACAAAGGTGATACAAAAAAACTGAAAAACAACCCAAAAAAAGTCCAATCTGGTGTGTTTTAATACTAGAATATTGAAATAAAAAACAAAAACAAACCAATAAACGCAGATAAAAAAATAAAGAACAACACAGTTCCGGCTGCATTTTGGTATGTTCCAGTCAATCGCCCAATGGGAGAGCAGAACACTTTCAGTTCGGATTGTTTCCTTTTTCAAATGGCAGGAGCTGAAACACCCACCGTCAGTCAGAGCGCCCTCGTGTGGAAGGGTGAAGGCGTCACAGACTGTGTCAGTGTTATTAGCTGGGCGAGTCTGAAGCAGAGCGGTGTAGGAGGTCACGGCGGGGTCAAATCCACACGACCGAAGCTCCTCGGCACATGACCGATCACTGGAGGAGACACGGACCGTCACTAAACACTCAGAACAAACTCAATGCACATACTGAAGATGCTTCGTAAATATCAGCGGTGTCAAAGACAGATTCAGAATCATCTATTTTAGCTAGTGTTTTAGCTTGTTGCCTCATCAGAACAAACTCAATACACATACATACTGAAGAATACACAGTCCTGCGGTGTAAGACAGATTCATAATCATCTATTTTTACTTTTTGTTGCATCATTTGTGGGAGATATGCTTCATTTCATCAGTCTGAAGTTTGTACAACAATAACATGGAGCAACACAAGCTAAATGCTAAAGGTAAAAAAGAAGTAGCTGACTAATGAGTATTTGAATGGCTACAGGGTGGACTATCATATATATATATATGACAACAATGTAATATAGTTTAGTGACTTGTTCTTCCCTCATATTTAAAAAATAAAAATAATTCCTCATATTTGTATGGTTTAATCACAGTTCTATGACATATGAGACATATGTAAATATATATATATTTACGACAATATATACACTGCCGTTCAAAAGTTAGGTACGATTTTTAATGTTTTTAAAAGAAGTCTTTTCTGCTCACCAAGGCTGCATTTCTTTGATCAAAAATACAAAAAAAAACAGAAATATTGTTAAATATTTCTACATTAATATATTACAAAATGTAATTTATTCCTGTGATCAAAGCTGAATTCTCAGCATCATTACTCCAGTCTTCAGTGTCACATGATCCTTCAGAAATCAGGAGAATATGATGATCTGATGCCCAGAAAACATCTGATATTATTATTTTTTATATGAATAGAAAGTTCTATTACATTTATTTGAAATTGAATCTTTTTCTAAAATTACAAATGTCTTTACTGTCACTTTTGATCAATTTATTGCGTCCTTGATGAATAAAAGTATAAAAAAATGATTAAAAGTTTCTAGTTTGCCAAATAATTTTGTCAAATAAATAACTTAACTAAGTTTAGTGACTTTTTCATCCATCATATATATATAAAAAAAGAGATATATTTATCATATTTATATGGTTTAATCGCACTTGTAGGGCCACCTACACTGAGATCTGTAGAAAGCGCTTTCCTGTGAGGCTTCCTGCCTCGACCAGCGTGTCGAATCCCTACAGGAGCCTAAACAGAAGATGAACAAAATTAATTTAATAAACGCACACTTTCTGTCACAATTCTGTGCCGAGGGGCAAAAGCAGCTGGACGTTTTATTCGCATGTATTATGGTCACAAATATGACTAGTTGCTTTTTCTGCAGGAAAAATTCGTAGTTGCTCATTTTTGTGATTGCAAAAAGTCACATTAATATTTAAAAATGTCCCATAATAGAAAAGTGACACATGTGATGTTGGTTAAAGTGGATAATCAGTATTCACTGTAAAGCCTGTAAATATGTGACCCTGGACCACAAAACCAGTCACATGGGTCAAATTTTTGAAATTGTGATGTATACATCATCTGAAGGCTGAACAAATAAGCTTTCCATTGATGCATGTTTGTTAGGATATGACAATATTTGGCCGAGAACTATATGAAAATATAAAATCTAAACATTTAGAAAATCGCCTTTAAAATTATCCATTTATGTTGGCGATTGTGCTGCATTCACTCACAAAAATGAAAGTTTTATATGTTTACGGTAGGAAATTGACAAAATATTTTCATGGTCTTTACTTAATATCCTAACAATTTTTGGCATAAAAGAAATACCGATAATTTTGACCCATGCAATGTATTGTTGTCTATTGCCACAAATATACCCGTGCGACTCGTGACTGGTTTTGTGGTCCAGGGTCACATGTGTGATCTGAAACGTGATTGGTGGACTGACCTGACTGGACATCATGGGGGGGGCATGAAGTAACGGAGGGCGAATCTGAGGGCCGTACTGGAGCGTGTGTCCCAGAAGAGGATAGCGAACGTCACCTGACAAATACACACACCTGATCAGAGGTGGACCGTATACACTACATTTACCTGAGTACTGCACTTAAGTACACTTTTTGAGTATCTGTACTTTACTTGAGCACAAATTTTTCTGGAAACTTTGCTACATTTGAAAGACAAATATTGTACTTTTTACTCCACTACATTTCTGTCAAGCTCCATGAGTAGAAAGAAGTAACGTCAGTCACGGGATGCATTTTGGTTGGAAATGAAAGCAGTGTTGACGTCAGGACCCAGTATTACATACAACAATAATCATAAAACAATTACTTTTGAGTTCACCCAAAAATAGTAATTACTCGTCCTCATGTTGTTCCAACCCCGTAAGACCTTCGTTCATCTTCACAACACAAACGAAGATATTTAGAAAGACAAAAAGTGTCCAGTAAGTTGTTTGAAGGTGCTCTTTGGGGTCGGGAATTCATAAGTGTAAAAAATAAAAAAATCCAAGGCTCTCTTCTTCAAAACTATTTAAAATGCCTTTATTCACTGACTATTTCATAATAGAAAAGTAAAAGACATAGGGTTGCTTCTCCCTATTATGAAATAGCCAGTAAATAAAGGTTTTTTAAATAATTTTGAAGAAGAGTGCCTTGAATTTTTTCTTATTTACACAAATTAAGATATTTTTTATTAAATCTGAGATCTGTCTCACTCCTTCATAGGCTTCTATGCAATTTCATTCTGCCGGCCCAGAAAAGTTAGTAAAAACATTGTTAAAATAGTTTTGCGCACAAAAAGTATTCTCGTCGCTTGATAAACTTCAGGTTGAGCCACTGTAGTCACTTGGACTATTTTAACGATGTCTTTAATAACTTTTCTGGGTCGGGAAGTTTTGATCCCTTAAGAAGCCTATGGAGGAGTGATCCAGCGCTCAGATTTAATCATACATATCTTCATTTGTGCTCCGAAGATGAACGAAAGTCTTACGGGGTTGGAACAACATGAGGGTGAGTTTCAGAATATAATTTTTGGGTGAACTAACCCTTTAAGTACTTTTAAAAACAAGTACTTCTGTACTTTTACTTACAAGTAAAAGTTATAAAGACCGATTTCTACTTGTAACGGAGTAATATTTGACCAGTAGTATCTGTACTTTCACTCAAGTAAGGAAGTTGTGTGCTTTGTCCACCTCTGCACCTCACAACGACTTCAATGCTTTAATAAACACCAGACAGGACGAGAGGACTCACCTTGACCTGAAACGAAGGATCTGGAGAAGTGAGGCACGATGGGAAGGGTGTTGAGGCCTGGACGGATATTCTTTACATTAGTGAGGTGTGTTGGTGTGGGCGACTGAGCCGGCGAGGTGGACGGGCTGCAGATCTGAGGACTATTCTGCACACAAACGGTTAAACATCGACATGAAGCTGCATTCAAGATATGAAGGAATCATGTACGACATTGACAAAGATGTGAACAGATTTTACAAGCTCCCACTAAAAAAACAAACATTTTATTAACAGTGCTGCTGGATTTTATTTCTCAAAAAGGTGCATTAAAGTGATTTTGTTGTTGTCAAATCTGCACATTGATCCCTAAATGTGGACTAAAGGTCCTTGCACATCGAGCCCGATAATCATGTCCGAAATTTTTGCACGTTAAAAAATAAATACGACCAATCACGTTTACACACTGCCTCCGAAAATTCGTATCGGTAAACATTTTCTGGGTTTTTCACATCCATAGCAAGCATTTTGAGAGATGTTTTGACAATTCAGAGCCACCGTACAAGCGAACGCCAAAATGAACTGTTCAGGATCAATTGGTTCACAGAAATTGGTTGTCATGTTTTTAATATGTGGCTCCAGTATCACTAGCAAAACATCAAACTGAGCCACTGAGATCCTGAAGTAAACTTTGAATCGCTCGGGATAATCCCGCAGCTCCTCGTCCTTGATTCCTCTTATTTTTTTTTTAAGAAGAGAGAGGACAACAAAATCATCCTCACTGCTTAAAGACTCCATTTTGTATTGTTTTGCGACTTATTTTTCGCAATGGATTAATTAATATGCATCAGACTCAGTGTGGAAGGTTTCTGTGCGTGACGAATTTGTAATTGACGAATATGAAAAAACGCATACGAAAAATTCGGACTCAGTGTGCAAGCTCCTTAAGGATGCGAAACACTGATATACCGAGTTCAAATCACTCATATACCAAAATCACTCATATACCGAGTTAAAAATCACTTATATACCGAAATCACTCATATACCGACCGAAATCACTCATATACCGACCGAAATCACTCATACACCGACCGAAATCACTCATACACCGACCGAAATCACTCATACACCGACCGAAATCACTCATACACCGACCGAAATCACTCATACACCGACCGAAATCACTCATACACCGACCGAAATCACTCATACACCGACCGAAATCACTCATACACCGACCGAAATCACTCATATACCGACCGACCGAAATCACTCATATACCGACCGAAATCACTCATACACCGACCGAAATCACTCATATACCGACCGAAATCACTCATATACCGACCGAAATCACTCATACACCGACCGAAATCACTCATATACCGAAATCACTCATATACCGACCGAAATCACTCATATACCGAAATCACTCATATACCGACCGAAATCACTCATATACCGACCGAAATCACTCATATACCGACCGAAATCACTCATATACCGAAATCAATCGCGTTATTTTTTTTCCCAAACCACTTCAGCGGAAATCCCGCCCTGCAGCCGATTTCATTGGTTTAGGTTACATTGACGGGTAGGTTTAGGGATCAGTGTTTGGTGTAGGCAATCAGTACAGTGATTTACATGACCAATGAAAACTTTAGAATCGGCTGCAGGGCGGGATTTCCGCTGAAGTGGTTTGGGGAAGAAAAAAAATCACGCAAATCACTCACATACCGAAATCACTCATATACCGAGTTCAAATCACTCATATTCATAGACTGAGTTCAAAACATGTCGGAAAGTTCATATTTACAGGTTGAATGCACATGAACACAAGCACAAATTCATAAGAGATTCGGAGTTGTTTAATGCAACAGATGCATCTTCTGTATTGATGACAAATTTGTTGAAATTAATTACATAATTTTTTCAAATTTACAATAAAACATGAGTGTTGTACAATTACGAAAGAATATAGAGATGAGATTGAATTTAAAGCACCTACATAAAATGAATAACATTTTTTTTTTTTAAACCTGATGCGCTTACTTCATTTTATTAATTTATTCATCATTTTGAAGTACAGCTAAAAAATAAAAAAAATCTAAAAACAGGCTATCATGCTCCGACCAAAGCGATTTGAACGCACCCGACATCATAATTACGACTTTTCAACTAGTACAAACTTCCCAGAAGGACCAGTGATTACAGTAACTTCATCATGATGTGAACGCACCATTATGTATGTGAAATACACAAAATAAAGCAATAAATAAAACTAATTTACTGACACTTACTGCTGTTGAATTGTTTTAAATGGTAATTTGTAAATGAGTGTATTTCTGATGCTGGAGTGTGTTCTTACTCGTGACGTGTCCAGACAGCAGATCTCGCTGGGCTTGTGCTCGTAGTATTTGTTGTGTTTCCACTGCGGGGGGGAATGTGACTGAAGCTGCTGAGACGCAGGTAACGCCAGGTGCATCATCACCATACCACCTGATGGGGGCGGAGCACCTGTACACACACACGCACACACTCGTTGGGTTTTCATGTTTTATGGGGACTTTCCATAGACAATGTTTTTAAACTGTATATACTGTCCGCTTACACTAACCCGACCCATCACACAAAACTTTCTGCATTTTAACATTTTCAAAAAACATCACTTAAGCCCTATCACACCAAACGTGTTTTTCAGGTTCGAAAACACGAGGCGTTTTTTTCCAACTGCAAAAACGTGGTTGGTGTGATCAGGGCCCTAGTCTACGTTATAACCCGTTTTCCTCATGGGGACCAAAAAAAAAAAAAAAAAAAAAAAAAAATTGGATTTTGGATATTGGTGTCTTTGTGGGGAAATTTAGCAGGCCACACATAAAAACACACACTCATCACTCTCTTGTACACACACACACACACAAACTCACTCTCTCAATTACAGATTGTCTCCAGCAACATTTAGTCACCATGAAATCAAAATTGCCAATTCTTATTTTTTTATAGAATATTGCAGCATTTATTACAAATTATTTATTCATGCACATCATTTTTTTATATTCATGTGCCTCATATTCTTGATTAAAAATAACTTCCTCTTGCATCATCTCTTCTCTGATGATGTGGGCGGGGCAAACTGTCTTTCACATGAGATCCACCAATAGCAAACCACAACCATCAAATCAATTCCCCACACACAAAATCAAGCCTGAAGTGTAAATATAACGTACGATTTGACTTTTAACAAGCAAGCTCATTCACAACAGGACATTAGATGCCTGATGTGACATCTCAGGTAATAATATATTATATATCCAGATGTAATTTCACATAGAAACTTCTGATTAAGTGGTTCCAACAGTGGCACAATGAGTCAAAATACTGCACAATCTCATTGTGTCACACTTCAGAAGAGCCACAACAGGTTTAAAAAGACTTTCTTTCTCATACTGCTTAATCCTCCAATTAAATTAAACCACAAGAAGGAGAAGAGGATCTAATTTGAGCATTTTAAGGAGCCCTTCTAGCCTCCTCTTTTAATTAGTTATTAAAGACGAGCGATGGAGAGACGCCACAGAGCGATCAGAGCACAGAAGCCATTCACATTAATGGAGGACACATCAGCTGGAAATGAGAGTCACAGGAGCCGTGAAGGCCTTCTTTAAGATAGCCATAACCCAGAACAAAGCAGCACAGGAATTACTTTTTAATTACCAGCTCATATCTGTTCAATAATGGGATTGTTGGGAGCAGAGAGTGTCATTTCAATTAGCACCTGTATGCCTCGAAGGAAATGACACGAGGCTGAAGGTCACGACAATGAGCCGCTGAATTATAAGTTGGCCGGTGAACGGGACGCTCATGTTCCCCCAGACGTCCTTTGTTTGAGAGAAACACAATCTAATTCCAGGGTTTGAAGAAAAGACGAGTCTGGCTGTATTGCGCTGAGAAAGGAGGAGGCTAAACGACTGTTTAATGTGGATCTGGATCACTAATGTCACAACTAGCACTGTTTAAAAATAGCACATAAAGCATAAAACGTATGAATAATGCGAACAGTAAGCTCAAGTAACGTCACACATCAAACAAGCGGTCATGACACCTGCAGTGTTTTCTGAGCTTTGATGACTGATAATCTTTAGTGAACAAATGAGCAAGTTAACCAATAAATAATTGACTCAGTATGAAAGCTATCCAAGTGTACTTGGATCATGAAATTACATAATTTCTGATCAGCGGGAAAACAGCTGATACTTTATTTGAAATGCATTATATTTTATCATAAATAATTGTAACCAAAGATAAAATGCAGTATAATTTTCACAGATTCCTTGCTACATCTGAAATTGGTTGTTTGTCACGTGTTTTAATGCATTATACTTTCTAAAAGTGTAACAATGAATAGACAATGGTTACAATTATTTATGAGATCACACATTGCATTTTAAGGTGTTACGAGGCAAAATCAATGCAATTAAAAATACTTTTATAGCGCATTATGTATAAAGTGTTACCGATTTAACCTCCTGTGGTGAGTGTAAGGAATCTTTGGAATTAAGTATTTAGCTAATATTGCAATATTTCCCTTCAGAAATCTGTGCAAAAAGCATCAACGTCTAATTCTAGTGCAAAGAGGATGAGGACGAACGGCCTTCTGGGTCACTGCGGGTTCGTACCTGAGCACTGCTGGGTGGGAATCTGTTGCGAGCCGCAGGGAGGCGAGGTGCGGTGGTACGGCATCTGTTCTGATCCTGGAGGAGGCAAGAACCCCACGGAGGAGCTGCGGAGACACACACATGCAAACATTCGCTTACGATGCCAAAATCACGTCACATACACTACCAGTTAAAAGTTCGGGATCGGTAGGATTTTTTATGTTTTTAAAAGAAGTCTATTTTCTGTTCACCAAGGTTGCATTTATTTTCTTAAAAAGTACTACAACAACAAAAAACAGTAATATTGTTAAATATTATGATCATTTAAAATAACTGTTTTCTTAATATATTTTAAAATGTATCTTATTCCAGTGATCAAAGCTGAATTTTCACCATCATTACTCAAGTCTTCAGTGTCACATGATCCTTCAGAAATCACGAGAATATGATGATTTGATGCTCAAACATTTCTGATTATTATCAATGTTGAAAACAGTTATTTACATTTTTATTTCAAGATTCTTTGATGAATATAAAAGTTCAAAAGAACAGCATTTATCTGAAATAGAAAGCTTTTGTAACATTAAACACTACCGTTCAAAGGTTTGGGGTCGGTAAGAATTTTTATTTTGGGGGGGGGGAATAAATAAATCAATACTTTTATTCATCAAGGTCGAATTAAATTGATTTAAAAGTTACGGTAAAGACATTTATAATGTTACAAAAGATTCACATATATATTGTGAATTTAATATATGATGATGTTGTATGATGTACATACATACATACATACATACATACATACATACATACATACATACATACATACATACATACATACATACATACATACATACATACATACATACATACATACATACATACATACATACATACATACATACATACATACATAC
Source organism: Meda fulgida (assembly GCA_030578275.1). Classification (NCBI taxonomy): domain Eukaryota; kingdom Metazoa; phylum Chordata; class Actinopteri; order Cypriniformes; family Leuciscidae; genus Meda; species Meda fulgida. The sequence goes on from CM060624.1 coordinate 2,216,055, forward strand.
ATACATACATACATGTAAAACTCGATAAATTAGAATATCGTGCAAAAGTTCGTGTATTTCAGTAATTCAAATTAAACGGTGAAACTTATATATTTAGTATATATAACTATATACATATGCATGATTATACTTTTCAGAAGGCCGACATTTCTGTATTTAAAATCCTTTTTTTTATTGATCTCATGAAATATTAACATTTTCTGAGATTTTGAATTTGGGGTTTTCATAAACTGTAAGCCATAATCATCAAAATGATAACTTTTGCACGATATTCTACTTTTTTGAGTTTCACCTGTATGTATATATGCATGTGTATATATATATATTTCACATAGAAAACAGTTATTTTAAATTGTAATAATATTTCACAATACTGCTTTTGTCTGTGTATTTTTAATCAAATAAATGCAGCCTTGGTGAGCAGAAGAATCTTCTTTTAAAAACTTTAAAAATCTTACAGATCCAAACTTGTATTCAGCTGTGATCAGTACGACACCTGATAAACGTGACGAGTGCCAGATCAACACAGCTCAATGAGTATTCAGATCATCAGTATTCACAGAGCTGGTCGTCTCTAGCGGTTTAATAAGGACACGAGGCGCGTGACGCAGCTGTGAGGAGTCGTTCACCATCTGTGAACCGCTTCATATGAAGGATGTGCTGCGCGACATCGCTCTCCTCACGGGACCCAGCGTTATATTAAGACCAGCTGCATTTCTGGACTTATAAATCATCTTGAACGTGGCCTACTAAAGTCAAAGTCCCACGAGACGACAGAAGCAGAGCGAGCGACCTCTTCCTCACAGCTCTGCACAAAACCCATACAGCTAGAGCCATTTTACACCACACTGAAAGCCTTTTCATGTCTCATCTCGGTTCGTAGCAGAAGATTAAATGAGTCTGAATATATTATTCTCAGGAAAATTCATCAATGGACATATAAAAAAAAAAAAAAGAAATTCAGAGCTGAACTCCAAACACAGATTTTTAGATTCATTATTAATTATACTGAACTTTCTTCTGGGAACAAACTTATACAAAATATACAATGCTATATACAAAAAGGTGGTTTTCTGTTTAAACACAGGTGGATCATCACAGTATCATGTGCTTTTATTGTAATTAATAAATATGCAACATATACAAAGGACTGTGGCAAATTTGAATAAGGAAAGCAATAACTTTGCCATAGTATCCTTTTAATGGTTAAACTGATTTTTTTCATGAATATATAATCAACCGGAAAAATGAAAGCTGTATCTTATATTTGAATATTTATATGAGCAATATCACGCTCATAGTCAAGCGAAATGTCTTTATATCTATATCAGACAGGCTGCAGCTTTAATTTTGCATGAAAATATTGTTTAATCGAAAAAATTATATAAATATATATATTGTCTTTCAATAAGTCAAGCACTTTTCAGCTACCTCTTTATAAATATGCCTGTTTTCATGGGTTTTCCAGGACTTCAATTACAAAAAGTCAAATTCAAGCGCTTTAAGCACCTTGTACGAACACTGAAATATGCATTTACAAGAAGATCTGAATGAATCATAATGCTTCTGCAAAACAAATAAACTGTCCTTTTAATTTTGCAAATGAACACAGCAGTTTCACCTTTTTTCAGTGTAACTGATTGGCTCAAGACGTCCGTACCTGACGGCGTTCTGTTGGTTATGAGGTCCGATGCTGTAGTACACCTGAAAGCTGGACGCAGGTACGGGTGCATGACTGACGACGGGCTGATGATACGCCTGCTGTGGCACAGCCGAGGACACCTGGCACACAGGATTACATTACCTTTAGTGTCATTAAAAACAGGTATAACGAAATTAGGAAGTGCTTCCCTTAGTGCCGGATTATACGACAACACAAATATTAAACATATAATACAAAAAAAATTATCAGTTTTAAATATTGCACTAATAAGAAATATATTGCACTAAAACTGCAACATTGCAAAATGAAGAATGAAAAAAAAAAGACGTCTTAATGTACGTTCTCATCAACAGAAATTAAACTGCTCATCATGAGACAGCTCTATATTCACTAATGTGTTATAATGAGTGTTTGGAAAGTCATTACAATTAACTTGAGTTACGTAATCGGATTACTTTTGCAAGTTATTAGTAAAGTAACGCATTACTTTTTCAAGTTACAACTAAATATCTGAGTTACATTTTCAAATAAGTAACGCTAGTTACTTTTATAATTTTTTTGACTGACAGCTCTTCTGTTCCCATGTTGAGAGGAATAAAGTGAGAAGGTGTGTGTGTGTGTGTGTATATGTGTGTGTGTGTGTACGCTGTGTAAACATCATGGTTATTTTAGTTCTAGACTAAATGTGAACATGCATTTACTCATCTCACTGAAAACATTCAGTATTTCTCAAAATGAATAAAAACAGCAAAATGCAATTTCAAAAAGCACGGCTGAAAGGTTTGTTTGACCTGCTCCTCTACTGTACAGGCGTAAATATGCATTTCCTTCAGTCTGAAGCTTCATTTCACTTTTGGTGCGAAAGGGCCTTAACGTTTGGCAAACATTTTTTGTTATTAAAAAATAAACAAGCAAGTCCAGCCGAGAAAAAGTAACGCAAATGAAATGTAACAGTTACTTTTTATGAAAAGTATTGCAAGAAACGCAATTAGTTACTTTTTTGGGGGAGTAACGCAATATTGTAATGCATTACTTTTAAAAGTAACTTTCCCCAACACTGATAATGAGTGAAGATGTCAGACATCCGCAAAGACTGAGATAGTCCATTACATGTTCCTCACCTGATAAGATGGCACTGACATATACTGGACCATCATGCCTTGCATCTGACTTCCCATATTGTTGTGTTGGCTGCTGACCAGCGTCTGATTCTGCATCGGCTGGATGGCGTTCTGGTAGTTCTGCTGCTGATTTGGCATCACAGTTTGGTAACCTGAAGGAACGTACAGAAACGACAGGACAATGCAAGCGCTTCAATAGCAGATACATGTAGTGAAAGTGGCAGAAATACCCATTAACTGTCCACTAACAAAACAAAATAATCCCTTCAAATGAACAATAAACAATCTCTATTTTTTCAAATTATTTATTTATATGTATAGCACTTTTCATACATAAAATGCTCTATGCTTTATGTTCTTTTTAAAGTAAAACAACCATAAAATAAAAACGTACAACACTAACAATGCGATTTCTATGGAAGCTTGTAATTGCGATAATTGTAACTTTTTATCCCACAATTGCTAGTTTATTTCACTCAATTCTGACTTTTTATCTCACAATTGCGTGGTATAAAGTCGCAATTACGTGTTTTAAAGTCAGAATTGTGAGATCCAAGTAAAAAAAAGTCAAAATTTGGAGTCAATTTTGTTTATATATCACAGAATTCTGACTTTATAACACACAATTGCGGCTTTATATCACGCAATTCTGAGATAAAAAGTAATTTTTTTGATTCTGTGGCAGAAACAAGCTTCCATAGATTTCACAAAATGTCAATATTGATATGAATATATTCAAAAGCTTTTTGAGGCATAGTGATTCCTCGTAACTCCAACTCGTAATCACGACTCGTAATTCCAATATTTAAAGTCCAAATTGAGAGATATAAACTCGCTATTACAAAAAAAGAAAGAAAAAAAAAGTCACTATTGCGAGAAAAATGTTCTAGGCTTAAATGTTATTTCATGCTGTGACTATAGGGTTTATATATTATGCTCCATATGAACTGCATATGTGAATATTATATGTGGATCTATTGTTTATATCCAATTCATACTTTAAAATGAGGGTAAACGTCGCAGTTTGCCGGTTTAATGCCTGCGTTTCACTTTAAAAGGGCATCTTTGACGACGGTATTCTGTGAAAATGAAGGCCATCTTTTGTTTGCATTTCGATTCTGACATCCAAAGAGGCACAAGAAAGCATTTTTTCCTCTTATTTTGTGAATCTCACCCACTTTTCTCCACTTTTTGTGGAGCAAACCACCAATTGTACCAAATGTACGTGCGACTTCTGCTTCCCAAATGGTCTTTATATGCTCTCAACTTTTTATTTTATTTTATTAGCACTCTAGCTGCTGCATTTTGTATCCATTGCAGTTTAGATGAGACGAGAAAAGATAAATGAATTCATTTCTTAGCATCACCCAAAGCTAAAAGGACAAATCCTGGCATTACTTCACTTACGTCACTTTATTTATACGAGATTTAAAACTCAGATCACAATCCAAAACTACACCCAGGTTTCTTTACTTTAGAGATTTGAATGATCCTCAATATTTAAGACCAAATACAGATTCATGTCATCGTAAAGCTTGTCAATTAGAGCAGAGCTAGCTAATGATAGCCTTGCTATCTAAACGCTTTAAATCACTAATGATCTCCCCAAACCAGCAGCATTAAATTGCCTCTCATTATCGAAACGCACACGCTCCCCAAAAGACAATAGCTTGCATAATGGCTGCCAAAGTTACGCCTTTAAAAGCTTCAACATGTAAGATGATAATTTACACGAGCGGCGGCGTACGGCGAGCAGAAACGGCCCATTATGAGGCAGGATAATTTGCATTGGTGTCAAGGTTATTGGGGGTAGCGTGTAACTATGTGACACTATCAAACACACTCTCCCTGCGGGAGGAGGGTGTTTTCAATTTCTGCTGGCTTTTGGCCAAAGGGACGGCAATCAATTTAGCCCAGAAGTGGGACAAAAGAAACGGACGGCCCGCGGCGAGGAGATGGTGAACGGCGCTATTTTTAGCTCTATTCTCTCACCTTCACTTAGAAGCAGAGCATGATGGGAATATAATATTAAACACTGGGTTCTGGCTGAGCAAGCAGGTACAGAAGAGGAGAAAATGTGTTTCACGCGGCGGTTTTCAGTCTCAGAACATCTGAAGGGTTTGATTTATAATCATCATTTACATCACACAGGATTCAGACTATATTCCTCACTTTTCTTTCTGATGCAAATGAAACATAGAACTGTGAACAATGTGTATTTCTAATTGTGTGTTTTCATTGGAGATGAGCTGCAAACGTTAGACCCAACAGGATTCAGGATTCATCTGATGTGTCTCATCCAATCAGAATCTGAAAAATCTGTTTTGAGACTTGTTTCATGAAGCTGTTGTTACACTCATTTGATACAAATCTTCTGATTTGATACACTTGCAGAAAAATCAAAATGAAGCAGCTTTCATTCACCATAATATACAAAGACATTACGATATGACCACTAAAACATTTTAACATTGAATTTCCTGAAGAAGAAAAAACAACAACTATAATTGTTTCACATGAACCTTAAGAAATCATTTTAATATGCTGATTTGCTGCTTAAGAAACACTTATGCTGCTTCATATTTTTGTGGAAACAGTGATACTCAACCATTCAAAAGTTTAAAGGATTTAAGACTTAAAAAAAGGAGAATTAATACTTTTATTCAGCAATGATGCATTAAATTGATCAAAAGTGACGGTTAAGAAAAAAAACATAAAAAAAGCTGTTCTTTTGAACTTTCTACTCATCAAATAATCAACTTCTTTCAACATTGATGATAATAATCATCATATTAGAGTGATTTCTGAAGGATCATGTGACACTGAAGACTGGAGCAATGATGCTGAAAATACAGCTTTGATCACAGGAATAAATTACATTTTACAATATTTCACATACACATCCATTATTTGAAATTGAAATAATATTTCACAATCTTTACAGTATTTTTTGATCAAACAAATGCAGCCTTGATGAGCAGAAGAGACTTTTTTTGAAAAAAAAATGAATGTTTAAAAATCTTTGACTAGTAGTGTGGACCATTAAATTACATGAATTGACCGCAAACTGCCAGCAACTGACCCAAAAAAGGGACGCGTGTTAAACATTGGTCCCACTTTATATTAAGTGGCTTTAAGTACCAAGTACTTGCATTGAAATTAATAATTTGATACAATAGACTTATTGTGTACATATGTTTTTACATGGTAAATGGACTGCATTTATATAGCGCTTTCAGAGACCCAATGGCCACCAAAGCTAAAGCACCATTACAGCTGTAACTAATGTATGCAATTACATTTGTTATTACACTGTTGACCCGTCTCTTACACCTTAACCCACCCTTAATCTGACCCATACCACCACACCTGACCCTAACCTTACCAGTATCACACCTCAATAGCAGAAAAAAGTGTTTTACAATACAACATCCACACAATAAGTACATTGTACTTATTTTTCGATGTAAGTACTTAACGTCACTTAATATAAAGTGGGACCTAAATATTTTATGCAAACATCACAGACTAATGCTGTGTGACAGTCAAAGAGATCACGTGACCTCACAGATGGAAGATTAACGATGACTCAAACGCAGCTTGATCCGATGTTTCGAGGAGGAGTGAGGGGCTGGAAAAGAGACCGGTTCACTGTGAGAATCGTAGGGCGTCTCAGACAGTGCCTCGGCCCCGCATTCAGCCGCTCCGACAGAACTCACCGATGACCAAAACACAGCAAAGCTCCAGGACGTACCGTCACAACAGCTCTGAGCGTCCAGTTCCTCTCTCGGTTCTCAACGGATCCGTTTTCAGATATTCAAAGCACGCGGGATGTTTTGTTTCAAGCTTTCCAATTCAATCCAGTAAAACATTTGTCACCGCACGATGCACAGCAAAATCAAACCTCTTTGTCTCTGTTCAAAGGGCCAAATGCCACGATCTCCTGCGACAATCGTCGTGTGTGTGGAACACACAAACAACAATGTACACAGAGAAGTGTGGATGAAGAACGAGCACATCGAGAGGCCCAGTAATTAACAAACTAAAATCAACATGAGCTCAAAGAGACGAGGTAAAAACTCCTGTGAACTGATGTAGTGACAGAGCGAGTGTTATTGTGCTGATAACAGTAAACTTAAGATAAAGCCAGATTTGATGCTTGACAGAAACAATTGTTTTTTAGATGCTTGTCTGACTTCTGCTTTACGGCCCAACATGAGTTATTTTTTGTTCTTCACTTAGGGGCAAAAATATGTATAAAATACCTTTTCAGCGATATACTATTAACGAACATCGTGACCCCGTCCACGCTGATGAGAGCGACAATTAAATTAATATGTGCTTTCCTCTCAATAACAAAATAAACTTGTCTGGAAAAGCTGTTTCGGACTCCTGAAACTAACTTTGTTTTGCCGGCTTTTTTATTGACGTCACACCAGTTTGTTCTTCGATTTTGCTCAAAGTATATCAGAGCCTTTCGTGAGCCAGTGGGAGATATTGTTTCTAGATTTCCAAATATTCCTTTTGGAAATCTTGTTATAATACAGTGAGATTTTTGTATGAACCAGAAAAACGACTGAGTTGATCTGCGATTACACGAAAGATACTACTGAGACTAAATAAATAGAAGTATATATAAATCCAGAATACATGGATCAGGAGTTTCACATGATTTCACTCATGTTCAAGTGGGTCACGTGGATTCACTGGGTTCACCAACGAAAATCTTCTTGGTTTGAAAGTGACTTCTGTGTGAGTTTTGCTTCATGCATCTACACTTCTGGCAATGGAAAAGCACTTAGTTAAAATAAGTTTATTGATAAACTCTATTCATTATAAATCAAATCAATATCTGGTTTGATTACTCTTTGCATTGAAACAGCTTTTGGACAGGTATACTTGCACACAGTTTTTAAGTTGCTTTTATGAGTATCGTATTGTACCAGCATTGACAATAACCATGAATACTACACATGATAACATCGCAAATAATGGTTGACACTCCAAAATAATAGTAGGTAACTATATTGGACCTTAATGCTAGTTGGAATGCTTAGTGCGATCCTTTTTTTTCGTAATCGAGTAGTGAACATCTGATATCACGACAGCCCTTGTAGTTTTGCAGGTAGAGTTTTGTTGGAGGAAATAGTTTGTTTAATAAAAGGACTGTAACATAGTGTGTTGGCTGCTAAAGCTCTTGTGCACGTGTGTGCATGTGTCAGCATGTGTGTGTATGCGTGTGCATGTGAGTAAGCGTGTACATGTGTGTGAATGTGAGTGCATGTGTCTGCATGCGTGTTTGTGTGTACATGTAAGTGCATGCATTTGCATGTGAGTGCATGTGAGTATGCGTGTGCATGTGTATATGAGTGCATGTGTGTATGCGTGTGCATGTGTATATGAGTGCATGTGTATGTGTGTGTGCATGTGTGAGTGTATGTGTATGCGTGTGCATGTGTGAGTGTGTATGTGTGTCTGCGAGTGCATGTGTGTGCATGTGTGAGTGTATGTGTGTGTATATGCGTGTGCATGTGAGTATGCGTGTGCATGTGTGAGTGTGCATGTGTATATATGAGTGCATGTGTGTAGTTACCTGCGGGCTGCGTGGGTGCTGTGGGCATCTGACTCTGAGGGCTGCTGTATGGCATCGAGCCCACAGGCCGGTACGGCTGTCCAGACACGGTGTACTGACTGGGTGAACAGTAACACGGTGCCATCTGTGACAAGAATAACATGACGTGAAGTTCAGTGACATACCTGTATATGCTGAATCACACAAAACGCCTCCAGGTGACCCGACTACAGTCACTGAACTCATGACAGCTGTCATTTCTGCACCGTCGATCTGGGGAGACCATGGGCCCATCCTGATACTCACTCACAAAGTTCAGCGGCCTTAACGCACACTATATACACTAATAACGTTAATTTGAGTCTACGTGTATCCCATCATTCATCATGTTCAGGAATAAAAAAAATGTGCAATGCACAGGAAAACAAAGTAAGTTAAATTAATGAGATAATTATAGAAGTTTGTTTCCACCATGGAATAAAAACAAAAAGCTAATTGTGACCTTTTATCTCAAGTTTATATCACACAATTCTGAGACAAAAAGTCAGAATTTTGAAATCCAAATTAAAATATTATAAATCTGAATTGTGAGATGTAAAAAAAAATGATAATTTGCAATTATGAGATATAAACTGGGAAAACAAACAAAAAGTGTTGCACATTGTATTGGTGCAGAGGTGAGTTGGAGTGTTTTTTAGAACATTTGCAAATGCTTATTTTCACTTAATTAGAAGCATCACAATTACGTAGGAACTACTGAACAGACATTTAGACGTTTATTTTAACGTGCAATGCACTGAAACTCTAAACATGTAGACACACATGCATTTTTGTGGCATGTAAGACAAGAGGTCAAATGCAAAAACCGCAAGTGTTTGTATGGGGACAAAACACATGTGTTGACATTAGTTGATGCTGATGCAGCTCTGATTTATGATTATATATATATATTCAGATTTCTATCCCGCACCTGCTGCTGGACGAAGCTCTGCTGATGGTTGACAGTGGCCGCGTGCGGTGAAGGGAACGTGGGCACGTTCTGTCCTGGCGAGGGCATCATGTATCCGGCCTGATGAGGCGCAGGCGTCTGGAGGGACACGGGCGACGGGTAAACGACTGCGTGAGCGTCACGGGTGTCTCCCGAGGCCTGCCGAACCATCATCATGTGACTGAACTGGGTGCTCAGATTATCCTGCTGACAGAAGAATTTGTTTCATAAAGTATTTGCTGTTTGTTTTTAGAAATGAATAGAATCAACTGAATCATGACACTTTACATAAAATCAGATGATTAAAATTCTATTATTATGAGCTTAGTTGCATCAATTTGATCAAAGAATTGTGTTAACATGAGGTAAATATGAATTGTAATATTGTCTAAATCTCATTATAATTGCATTATGAGGCTGGATGTAAACATTGTCATTTTGTATTATTTTCCTGTTTGTTACTGTGAGGCTGCTTGAAACGAGTATGTTAGTTAGTTCAACTGTTGCTAGCGAGACGGCCAAAGCACTTCATCAGTATGTAAGATAAGATGACAAGTTCCTGCTCTTACTGTAACTATTAGCCTTTATGAATTTGCTTTTTGTGCCCTATTAGAAATGGAAAGAGACGAGACGCTTTTCTATTCAAAGAATATTAATTCCAGCATCTGCTACTCCATTAATTATTCAAAGCATCTCCCACTCTTTTAATTAGTCATTAAAGGGTGTTTACTGGCTGTGGGAGGTCACGAAAAAGAGGTTATGATGCGTGTCCAAATGAGCCATGAAGGGTTTAAAAACGTTTCTTAAAATACTGAAACCTGCAGCTTTCTTATGTGCTATTGATGTGAAAAGCATACAATGATGGAGTCAAGAAGTAGAGAAATGCACAACGTGGTCGAGAGAGAAAGAGAGAGAGAGAGAGAGGGAGAGAGAGGGAGAGAGAGAGAGAGAGAGAGAGAGAGAGAGAGACAGAGAGAGGGAGAGAGAGAGAGAGAGAGAGAGAGTGTGAATGAAATCATGAAAATGAAAATGTAAAGGTGAATGTGAGTGTAATGTGTGTGTCTGACCTCAGTGTTTCCCTACTGTCCACCACAGTGACCCTCAGTAATGTGTGTGTGTGTGTGTGTGTGTGTGTGTGTGTGTGTGATAAAACACTGTGGTATCAAATGTTCACACAGTTTAATTAGTTAAACTGTTAATTTGTACAATTAATTTAATTTGTACACTTAAATTTAAGTTATAATATTTTATTATTTTTATGTCTTTATAATTATTCTATGTATTACACGCTTTGGAAATATTTTATTATGTACAGTCATGCCAATAAAGAAATTTTGGAATTTGAGAGATAGAGATAGAGAGCTGTAGGTACCACAGTGAACTGCTGGTTAGGAGACACTGTAAAGATCGGTGGGTAACACACCGTGGACGGCTGGACAGACCAGAGAGGCTGAAGACACAGAACAGGAAGAGGAAACACACACACACACACACACACACACACACACACAGGAAGAAGAAACACACACAGGAAGAAAATGGATTTAGTCCCAGATGTACAGGATGGAAAAAGTCACAGAATCAGGAGAGATAGAAGTATAAAGTTATAAATCAACGACACTGAAACACAGATTCATTTTCCCAAACCTAAGAACATTAATGTGGCTCCTAGAAAATGTATATGCCCTTAAATAAATCCATAAATCAATGATTCCTACGTCAGCAATACTAAACTCACCTGTGACATGACGTGATTGGTGGGCTGGTGCTGCTGGTGAGCGGCTGGAGGCGGAGCTACAGATGATTGACACCTTGAGGGCTGTGAGGTCATACTGGGGTTGTAGACAATAGCACTGCTTTCAGGGTTCAGGAAAGGCTGACCTGCGATCAGTCAAGAGGATTGTAGATTTACAGCACTGAACATCAGCAGCATCTTCTATATTTAAACATATCCAGTTTAACAGGATTCATCAGAACACAAATGGACAGAACAACACAACAGAATACCCAGCCCTAATATTTTAAAGCCAATCTCATTGTTTATATTGTAGTAAAATGTAAGTATATTATTGCCCAGCTCTAATCTGCTGAATGCAACTATGAGCATGAAGATATTAATAAACATTACTATCATGATTTTCTGTGAAGTTGCTTTGAAACTGAGTATTGTGAATGTGCTTTAGAAATAAATTGACTTGACTTAATGGTAATGTCCAGTATTGGCTCATTTGTTCACACGGAGAAAGATGAACCGCACTAGATTACGAAAAACAGTGCAAATGAGCTAAAGTCTGAATATAAACCTGTAAATGATGACAAATGCAGCACATAAGCAGCCATTGAGCCCCAGAACACGATCCCACAACCCAGAGGCCTCAATAGAAGTAAGAAATTTCCCATTTACAAACTCCGTAAAGAGGTCAATATGCAATTACACACCGGTGCTGCCTAGTGTAAATGCATTAGTGCTGGCCATATAACGTGACCTAGCGGTCGCATGCATATTTTAAGGTCTCCAATGAAACAATATTTTACACGTGCGCCTGGCCCCGGACACATCACAAATTGTTGCTTCATTAGGAGTTTCCCAGTCTGAGGTTGAAAGTGACCTTTAAAACACGTTTTTTTTTTTTTAAGATCACTATCAAGAGGAGATTTTAGGGCCCTATTATTATAATCATGTTTCATGATTTAATCATTTTGTTCAAAAAAGGATTTTGAGACTAAATGAAAGATATTTTTTAGGGCCCTAAAAATGTTCAATTTCGTAAGTTCCATGATTTCAATTAATTAGACATGCTTTTTGATTACTAAAATTTATTTTAACCATTAAAACAAGAGTCCATTAAAACGGAAAAATCTGAATTTTCAGAAGATTTCAGAGGGCCCTACGACTGACAGAGCATCTATTATCTATTCTTCTGTCAGAAGAAAAAAAAAAATCCTGATTACAAGACCAAACTGTAATGTACCATAAAATCCCACCATCAATTCAGCATCAATGTTTATGAAACGACAGTCTGAGACACACAGTTAAGATCAGGGTTAGTGATAGAGGATATAAAGACATGCATATCGAGAGAAATCAGTTGCAGAGCGTTTACCAACCTGTATGTTGATTGACCAAGATACTTCCGGCCGGTATCCCTGCGGCTTCCAGGGGAAGCAAATAGTAGCTAGCATTAGCCGCAGATGCTGGCGGCTCATAGCAAACGCCGCTACTAGCGCTGACAGGAGGATAGCCCATCGACTGCGTTAAAGCCACGGCAGAGAGAGGCTGGGATCGAGAGAGCGAACCCGTGGACGAACCTACGCTACTACAAGAGTCAGAACCTAGAGAGGGAGCAACGACAGGAGCCTTAAAGGGATAGTTCACTCAAAAATGAAAATTAGCCCATGATTTACTCACCCTCAAGTCCTCATAGGTGTATATGACATTGTTCTTTCAGACGAATACAATGGGAGTTATATTAAAAAATGCCTTGGGCACTTACAAGCTTTATAATGGCAGTGAATGGCTGTTTTAAAGTCCATAAAAGTGCATCTATCCATGATAAAAGTGCACCTATCCATGATAAAAGTGCACCTATCCATAAGTGCATCTATCCATGATAAAAGTGCACCATCCATGATAAAAGTGCACCATCCATGATAAAAGTGCATCTATCCATGATAAAAGTGCACCATCCATGATAAAAGTGCACCATCCATGATAAAAGTGCACCATCCATGATAAAAGTGCACCATCCATGATAAAAGTGCACCGTCCATGATAAAAGTGCATCTATCCATGATAAAAGTGCATCTATCTATGATAAAAGTGCACCATCCATGATAAAAGTGCATCTATCCATGATAAAAGTGCATCTATCCATGATAAAAGTGCATCTATCCATGATAAAAGTGCATCTATCCATCATAAAAGAGCATCTATCCATGATAAAAGAGCATCTAACCATGATAAACGTGCCTCTATCCGTCATAAAAGTGCATCTATCCATGATAAAAGAGCATCTATCCATCATAAAAGAGCATCTATCCATGATAAAAGAGCATCCATCCATGATAAAAGTGCATCTATCCATGATAAACGTGCCTCTATCCGTCATAAAAGTGCATCTATCCATCATAAAAGAGCATCTATCCATCATAAAAGAGCATCTATCCATGATAAAAGAGCATCTATCCATGATAAAAGTGCACCATCCATGATAAAAGTGCATCTATCCATGATAAACGTGCCTCTATCCGTCATAAAAGTGCATCTATCCATGATAAAAGAGCATCTATCCATCATAAAAGAGCATCTATCCATGATAAAAGAGCATCTATCCATGATAAAAGAGCATCTATCCATGATAAAAGAGCATCTATCCATCATGGATTTTTTATCATGGATAGATGCACTTTTATGGACTTTAAAACCGAAACAGCCATTCATTGCCATTATAAAGCTTGTAAGAGCCCAGGGCATTTTTTAATATAACTCCCATTGTATTCGTCTGAAAGAACAATGTCATATACACCTATGAGGACTTGAGGGAGAGTAAATCATGGGCTAATTTTCATTTTTGGGTGAACTATCCCTTTAACATAGCAGCGTTGAGAGCGATCGCTCGTGAATTCACTGGGGATCGTGGAACATATTGGCAAAGGAAGCGCGGCAGCTATTAAAGCACTGCAGAATATGGAAGTATAGAAAGCAAGGTCAGACGAATTTCAACAAGATGCTCAATTCAATTTCATTTCTAATTACCTCAGGGACTGAAGCAATGGAAGAAGAGAATAATTGTATTAGCCTGAGAATGACATATTAATTAATTTCTGATTAATGTCTCGGCTCATTTAGCAATTTACTTGTTTCTTGTCTCTTCTCTCAAATATGGGATGATTTTTTCCCTATTTTGAAATGAAAAGCACTAAACGTGTTCATGTCTCAAATGCCGTGCAGGCGGAGGACGGTAATTTACATGAGAGCGACCGTTCAACAGTTTGGTTACATTTCTGGAAGTCTTTTCTGCTCATCAAGGCTGAATTTATGCGATCAAAAATGCAATCGTTTTTAAAAAAATATTTTTATAATTTAAAATAACTGTTTTCTATGTAAATATATAGAAAAGTGTAATTTATTTCTGTGATCAAAGCTGAATTCTCAGCATCATTACTCCAGTCTTCAGTGTCACATGATCCTTCAGAAATCAGGATAATATGATGATCTGATGCTCAAGAAACATTTATGATTATTATCAATGTTGAAAACAGTTGACCTGCTTCAGATTTTTGTGCAAATCATAATGCTTTTTTCAGGATTCTTTCATGAATAGAAAGAAAGAACAGCATTTATGTGAAATAGAATCTTTTGTAACATCAAAAGAAAAGAAAAAAAATTGTTAACATTAGTTAAAATCAACTAAGAGTGCAAAATACTACAAAAGCAATTTTTAATCTTAGTTAAAGTTAATTTCAACATTTACTAATACATTATTAAAATCAAATATCTGAGTTTAATAATAAGTATTTAATAAAAAATAAAGTATTTAATAATAAGTATTAAACTAATAAGTATCTGAGTTCATATTATTTCATGGACCTGAGCTGACATGAACTAACAATTAGCTTATATTAAAGATGAATAAATACTGTAACAAAGGTATTGCTATGACTATTGGTCTTACTAAGGTCTTAAGTGTCAATGAGGGAAAATAAATAAATAAATAATAATAAAAAAAAAATCCCAAACCTTTTAAAGGTTGAATATTAACGATCACCAATGAATTCAGAGGATTGTAAATAAAAGTGAATTTCAAAGCATGCTGTTATGAGCAAGAATAAAGACTGAGAAGAAAAGAGCATGAAATCATCAGAGGAAGAGTGTGTCAATCTCAGGGCTCAATGCTGCGGTCGGGACAGTGGTTCAAACTTTTACTCGTCCTGCTAAAATTTTCAATGGCCTCACCACAAAATAATTATAAAGAAATAAAATAGTTTCCCATTTCAATACCACAGCAAAAACTACTAGTCTAACTAACATAAATCTCAAACATCGTTAAAGACAAGTAAACAGTCAGTAATAAAATAAGAACAAATAACCAAATTACAAGCAATGGCTTGTACAAACATAAAATAGAACAAAAATAGAAATGAAATAAACAGTGATTGATCAAATCAATCAAACGCAAAATTACACTGCATAGTATAAATTAAATATATATGAATCCTTATTAAAGCTAAGAAAACTATTCACTCAAGAGCAGTGAGATTTTTTTCTTTGTCTTCTGTAGTTTAACATTAATGACAAATACAGTATCAGGAATATTAGGCTGTTGTCACTTTAAGACAATGCATGGATCAAATATACTGATACACAAGTGTTTTCTTTCTCAGCTGTTAACGCTCACTTAAGATATAACCGACTGTATACTAGGACACTTGCCAAGATGGACATTTTGACAATTTTGTGTGAATTTGTCAGTTTAAGTTTCTTAAGATTAAGATTTGTCGCTTTCATAGCACAAGAGTACCGAATTGAGTTCTCTTTATTGTCCTTTTCTGCTTAAATGTTTAAAGGGTTAGTTCACCCAAAAAAGAAAATTCTGTCATTAATTACTCGCCCTCATGTCGTTCCAAACTCGTAAAACCTTCGTTCATCTTCGGAACACAAATTAAGATATTTTTGATGAAATCTGAGAGAAGTTTCTGACCCGTCAATACAGCAATGTCATTATAACTTACAAGAAATGTATTAAAGACTTCGTTAAAATAGTCCATGTGACTACAGTGGTTTAACCTTAATGTTATAAAGCGACAAAAATACTTTTTGTGTGCAAAAAAACTAAAATAATGACTTTATTCAACAATTTCTTCTCCTCGGTGTCAGATTTCCTACACTATTCGCGTAGTAAATGCAGTGCAGTGCTCCCTGGTTCTACGCCAGAATAGTGGTTGAACCCCTGTAGTCACATGGTCTATTTCAACGATGTCTTTACTAGCTTTCTGGGCCTTGAAAGTGGCTGGTTCAGAAACCTCTCAGATTTAATCAAAAATATCTGCATTTGTTTCAGGTTTGGAACGATATGAGGGCAGGTAATTACTGACAGAATTTGTATTTTTGGGTGAACTAAATCTTTAAATTAGCAAGGCTTAAAATACTGATGCAAATGTACAACTTTCATGATGATGTTGCACTGGCCCGATCGGGACACTAACAGTTCCGTCAACGGTCCCGAGCGTCTTTCACGCCGGCCATCGGCCCGTCAGTATTATCGAGGCCAGAATCAACAAATAAAACTAATAATCTTCTGTTGTCTTGTATTCATTACTTCAATGAGCTCATTGTTTCTGCCTTTAATAACATTGTTTAAATTAATATATTTTTAGCTAACTTTGATTTGCACATTCCTGAAATGCATAAAGGTAACACTTTACAATAAGGTTTATTAGTTAACATTAATTAATGTATAAACTAACAACGAGCAACACATTTGTTACAGTATTTATTAATCTTTGTTAATGTTAGTTAGTAAAAATACAGCCGCATTATTTGTTCATGTTAGTTCACAGCGCATTAACTAATGTTAACAAATACAACCTTTGATTTTAATCATGTATTAGTAAATGTTGAAATTAATATTAACTCATGAATGAATTATTAGTTCATGTTTACTAAGGTAGATAACTAATGAACCTTATTGTAAAGTGTTACCTGCATAACTTGGACAGTTTCCTCTGATAACAGACTCTGAACTGTAATGCGGACTCATGCATTTTCTATAAAGCGGCTTTGAAATGATGTGTATTGTGAAAAGCGCTATACAAATGTCAATGTGAATTGAACTGAATGGTCTTGTGGTGTCACGCACCTGTCTTTGAGAGCCGGCCCACACTCTTACTGCTGCTGGAGCTGTCGCCGCGGGTCAGAACCGGGATGCCACTGAAGCTGCTGGCTTTGGTCATGGCAGGCTTCAGGTTGCGGTTTGAGCTGTCTGAATCCGTGCTGCTCCACGGACGCGACTCTGAAAACCTGGCCTCGTTCTCGGAGCTGCTTTGCCGGCTGTTTGCCGACCGATCGTCTTTCAGCCTGCGTGAGAACATCAGAAAGCTTTACAGAAAACTAACCAACAGCTACAATTCACTAGCAGGTCAAACGAATATGATGAACGGCAGTGATTACCTGAAGATCTGCCGTCTCTGCTGTATGTTGTTACACATCTCGTCCTCCTGAATCCTGGAAAACAAGTCGCTTATTACTTGACGTTCAACATGATTTATTACGGCAGTACGGGCAACTTTAGCTTTATTTCTATAGCGCTTTATACAATACGGATTGTTTTAAAGCAGATGTATAGTTACAAACAGGAAAATCAATGATGCAAGCATCATCAAATGAGACAAATTCAGCTATTAGCAGCTCTACAAAAAACATGTTTTATTCAGTTAATTTTAGTTCAATGTTGATTTAATTCAATAATGTCAGTGTTGCAAAGTTCAACAGTTACGAAATTAATTCAATTCAGCTGTAAAGCAGCTCTATAGTCAATTCAGTTCAAGATTTGTTCTCATTCGGTTGAGTGGTTAATTTGATAATATTACTGAATATTAAGTTTATAGTTAAATCAAATACTGTCTGGCACCCATTTACTCCCATAATGTAAGCAAAATATTTTGAAATGATGCATGATATTTAATAAGTACAAAAACTGTAGGGCGGGATTTTCTTTATGTTGTCTATTCCTCCTAATCTAATCATCTAATATGCCATTGTATATTACAAATATTGTACGAATTGCTTTTGTTCCTTTTGTGCATGTCGTTTTGAATAAAAGCAAAACTAAATGCATACATGTAAATATTCAGTTCAGAGCATGAAACACCCATCATTTGACGTTTAGGCAGAAGCTTTAATCCAGAGTGACTACATTACATTTCAGTTCATGCATTTCCTGGGAATCAAACCCATGATCTTGGCGTTGCTAGCATCATGCTCTACATGCGTTTCCTTTAAATTATGTGTCTTTCGTCTTACACTCACCTTTGATCCAGCGGGAAGGTGTCTAAACCCTGCAAAAGAGATTCAAGGCTGTTAAAATTGCATTTCAAAGACCCATAAGCACACGATCATGTAGCAGTTAATGCATCTTACATCAGCGAAGATCCTTTCTCGCGCTTTCTGATATTCCTCCTCACGCTCCTCGATTGACTTGCTTCTCCTGTCCTCTTTTAGTTTCATACGCATCTGAAACACAAACGCTCTTTGAACTTTCCCTTCAGTATATGAAGTATTGCAGTTAATATGCAAACTAATAGCCTGTTTGATGTTGGCTTTATTAGCAGCTCTCCACCTACCATGTTGTCGTCTTTGTCTACGCTGGAGTTGTCCCGTTTTAAGATGTAGCGCTTCTGGAAATCATCCGTTTTGTCGTCTTTGATGTGTTCGGAAAACTTTTGATCTGGTCTACACCCGTCGGGGGAACAGAGAGAGAAATACAAATGAGACACTTTCCAGGAGAAGCGCTGTGTTTACGGCCGCTTTATTCCCTCACTTTGACAATCCTATCTCAAATCCCTCATAATTACGTTTCTGCTCTAAAACTCATTTCAAAGGGATCAAATGCAAAAGACGCCGCAGTCACTCACATTCGTGTATTGATGGTTTTGTTGATGATGACACATTTCCCGGTTTGGTCGACGTTGTGGTCTAAGCCGAAGTAAGCAGAGACTCGGTGCAGGAGCATTCGGTGATAGGAGGTCATGGGCGGAAACTTTCTCCTCTGACACCTGGAACATACAGAAACCACATCATTAACTCATCATTTAAACATTTTAACAAATCTTTAAATTGTTAATGCTGCATGCATTCAATTGATTAGACTTTTGATTATTAAAATTTAGTTAAACCACTAAAAAAAGCATCCAAATATATTAAAATGGAAACAAGTTTGTGAAAAAATTAAAATGGATTTCACAGGGCCCTAAAATGTAACCTTTGTTAAACTGTTGCTATATTGTATACATTATTTTAATTTATTCTACATGCTTTTTGATTACTTGCATCAAATCGAACCATTAAAATGGAATCCAGAAAAATTCAAACAGAAAAAAAAATATTTTGGAAAAAAATAAAACAGATTTCATAGCTGCAATGAAGGACTTACTCGTTATTACTGATGAAGTCAAGGATGTCCTGTTCCAGCTTCAGCAACATCATTCGGTCCCTGTCGATAAACGTCGACATTTAGCCATTTAATACATAATGATTCAAAACGGGAATAAATATAACCAGCACTTTCCAGAACAGGGTAAAAAATAACTAAAACAAATGTCATACTTCAGGAAATGTTGAATGACCACCTCTGGAGGTCAAATTTAACAATTAAACCATAATAACTGTTCTTAAATCAAATTTAAAATCTAGGAGTGACCGAGCATTTTCCATAACTTTGCAACGGTTTACCGATTCATATTAGAACTGCACCAACATTACATATTTTTACATTTAAATTAAAAACATATCTCTTCACTGTTGCCTATAACGTGTGATATCCCTTGTTGTTCGGTTTTATTTTATTTATTGTTTTTGGTTTTAGAACATTGTACAGCGCATTGGTCAACTGTGGTTGTATTTAATTGTGCTTTATAAATAAATTGAGATTGAGATGGGCACTGGTTGTGGACAGTGTGCTCATAGGAGGTCAAAGGTGTCTAACCTGGGGTTGTTCTTCAGTGTGTTGGCCAAGAACTCGTGCAGGTCGATGCCGGTGGAGTCCGTGTAATCCTGGCTGGAATCTTCAAAGAGAGAAAAACAAGTTCATTTTTAACATGTTAACATTTTCTTTGTCTTTAAAATCTAATCACACAACACAACGCACCTCTGGACAGCATCTTGCGTGGCATTTTCTCCAGTTCCTCAAGCTTGTTGGCACTTTTGTCTTTATCATCATCGTTTGCCGTAAGAGGCGAATCTTCTTTGTCAAACGTCTGGGAGAATATAATATGATCTCCATCCTGTGGGGTGAAGATAAACACAACACTAATGGAGCAGAACAATAAGCACATTTTCCACAACACTACACCAATATCTTAATGAAAACATAGACTTGATTTTATGTCAGCACAGTTCTTGCTAACTACCTCAATCATATTTTTAATAAAGCCACTCATAATGCAACTATAATTCTATGATATAGTATAACTATGATAAAAGGAAAAGATGAATAGCATTAATTTAGTGGTCTGTTATTAATAATATTGCCGTTAATGACAATCAAACAGCAATACTGACAAGAAAGAGAGAAAATGTAATTATTTTAATTAGTATATATTGTTGTATGAATATCTGAATATGCAATATGTGACCCTTGATCACAAAACCAGTCACGAGTCGCACGGGGATATTTGTGGCAATATCCAACAATACATTGTATGGGTCAAAATTATCAATATGTCTTTTATGCCAAAAATCGTTAGGATATTAAGTAAAGATCATGTTCCATGAAGACATTTTGTAAATTTCCTACTGTAAAAATAAAACATTTATTTTTGTGAGTGAATGCTGCACAATTACAAACATAAATGGAAAACTTTTTTTTTTGCACCCTCAGATTCCAGATTTTAATATAGTTGTATATCGGCCAAATATTGTCCTATCCTAACAATACATCTATTGGAAGCTTATTGATTCAGAAAATGTACCCATGTGACTGGTTTTGTGGTCCAGGGTCACATATCAAAATAACAAACAAAATAAAACCGTTTTATTCAAGCTTAACGCATTCCTTTTTTTTATCAACACTTGAATGTGGGTAAGTTTCATAAAAAAATAAAAAAATAAAAAACATTTTGAACAAAAATGAGAAAATTGTGTTGTCAAATACTACGTCCGGATGCGATTCAGAATGATTATCAAAACAGATGGAGTAGATCGAGTCCATCAACACCCCTAAAGCTTCACAGTCCTAGAGCTCGTCATGCTTCCACACTTCATTCAGTAACATGTGGCAGTTTTGATTCACATGCGGTTTAATGTTGATGATCGCATTATTTTACATATGCATATGCTAACAATAGATATGGCTTGTCTCTGCTGCTGCTTCGCCTGTTTTGATCAGGAGATTCAGTGCTCGTTCAGAAGTTGCGTAATAGCGCCCCCTACCATATAACAGTGAAAACACGGATAATATTTTAACATAAATATATAAGATATTAGTATCATGTAGCTTAGGGTGACCAAATGTCCTGTTTTCCCAGGACATGTCCTGTTTTCACGTCCTGTCCTGGCCGTCCAGGCTGCTTTTTTATAAAGTGATGAAAATGTCCTTGTTTTCATTGGGCCATAAAGAAAGACAGTATAAAGAGGAAGAAGAAAACTAAAGATATAGATATCTTATGTTAGTTAGTTTTTGTAAGTTTGTGAGAGCTATTTTGGTTCAATTTGGAGGTATTTTTTTAGTTAGGCTATTTATTTATTTATTTTTCTTATACAGAAGAGACATTATTTCTATCATTATTTCATTCGTTATTTTTGAAACCTGTCATAATAAAACATGTTGAGTAACCTCTGAGAAGCATATCTGAATTTGTCTTTGGTTATAGATAGTATTTTGTAATGTAACAATTTTCTATCCACAGAGGAGGCATAGCCTACTTTAAATGTATTGATATTAATAAGGCATCTTTGAGTAAACTTCGAGTATCATTTGAGTATCTCACTGCCGGGCCGAGTGTCCTGGTTTTCGGAAATCAAAATATGGTCACCCTAATGTAGCTGAATTATTACTAGTCACAGCAGGACTGAAATGTACAGTATGATTGAAACATGGTAAACAACGTGAAAAAAATCTGAAATAATTTATATGCATCAACAGATTCATGTCATCTGAAATCACTTCTTTGTCACATGACTCATTAAAACGATACATGTGTGTTGGACAGCACGTCATGAGCTGGATTGCATTGAGCGTTGATGAAGTTTACCTGCTGGTCTTGAGGCAGTTGTGTTGTAATTGTGGAAGGAGAGGGTTCTTCACAAATGGCCAGGCTCCGAACTAACTTTAACTTTGCATTAGACTGGAGAAGAGTACGGGTGAAGGTTACACAGAGAGTCATTGACTTTCACAAGCAGAAGTGCATGAACGCATGGCAAAACTAACCCCTGAAAACAGGGAGCAAATACACTACCAGTCAAAAGTTTCACGTTTCAATGCTTTTAAAATGCTTTTTTAAAAGGCTCTTCTGCTCAACAAGGCTGCATTTATTTGATTAAAAATAATAATAAAAAACAGAAAATTGTCAAATATTATTAGAATTTAAAATAACAGTTTTCTATGTGAATATCTAGTAAAGTATAATTTATTCCTGTGATCAAAGCTGTATTTTCAGCATCATTACTCCAGTCTTCAGTGTCACATGATCCTTCAGAAATCACTCTAATATGATGATCTGATCCTCAAAAAACATTCGTTATTATTATCAGTTTAAAACCGTTGTGTACAATTTTTTTCAGGATTCTTTGATGAAAAGAAAGTTGAGGAATAAAATTATTAATTTATTTTATTTATTTCCCCCCCCCAAAAAAACTAAAAATAATTTCATACTGACCCCAAACTTTTGAACAGTAGTGTTTAATGTTACAAAAGCTTTCTATTTCAGATAAATGCTGTTCTTTTGAACTTTCTATTCATCAAAGAATCCTGAAATAAAAATATAAACAACTGTTTTCAACATTTATAATAATCATAAATGTTTCTTGAGCATCAAATCATCAGAGTGATTTCTGAAGGATCATGTGACACTGAAGACTGGAGTAATGATGCTGAAAATTCAGCTTTGATCACAGGAATAAATTACACTTTACTAGATATTCACATAGAAAAGAGTTTTAAATTGTAATAATATTTCACAATATTACTGTTTTTTTTCTTTTTTCAAATAAATGCAGCCTTGGTGAGCAGAAGAGGTTCTTTTAAAAAAAATTTTTTTTAAACTTACCGATCAAAAACTTTTGAACGGCAGTGATTATTTTAAAAATCCCATGCAAACATAAACATGGGTCACAGATTATGAAACGGCCTCATCAAACTGAATGCAAACGTGTGATCGTCAGGAAAAACTGATGAGAATCATGCAGAGAACTGAACCAAAGCATGACGGCGGTACATGGCGACGTCTCCGAACTATTCAAAACACACAAGCCGCCCGTCACAATGAACAATCACACAGCGACCGACAGCAAACACTGAACCGTCTGACAGGTGGAAGCAGCAAACACACGTGCTCATGCCTCAGGACACGGTACCTTGGGTCTTTTAGTGCCTTGTCCGGGTATTTGCCGCTGTATGGTGGGCAATGAGACAAAATTAAGCATGTGAACCTCACCGAGATTAATGTTTCTAAACCACAAACTACAAAAAGCTCAGCACTGCATGAGATGCTACGGAGAAACGGACATAAGGCCACATTCATCTGAACCAAAAATACACAGAAAATATCATGTGCAGGTGAACAGATGCATCATTTCCTAGTGGTTAAACATCAAATGAGTGAACCAGAAACTGCTTCTTTTCATGGATTTTTTTTCATTTAGGGAAAAATACAGGTGAAACTCGAAAAATTTGAATATCGTGCAAAAGTTATAATTTTGATGATTATGGCTTACAGCTTATGAAAACCCCAAATTCAAAATCTCAGAAAATTGGAATATTACATGAAATAAAATAAAAAAAGGATTTTAAATACAGAAATGTCGGCCCTCTGAAAAGTATAATCATGCATATAGTTATAGTTATATATACTAAATATAATAGTTTCACCTTTTAATTTGAATTAGTAAAATACATGAACTTTTGCACGATTTCATAATTTTTCGAGTTTCATCTGTATACTTTGTTTCTGAGATCGACCACAGGAATATTATTTCTCTGGAACACTGGCGTAAAATAAATATATATTCAACAATAAACCAGTCCTGGGATTTATGAAAACCTTTCATTCAAGTATATTGGACACGATTAGATTAATAAAAGACAGGAGTGTCAATCAAAAGCCATCATTAGATTTACAGCTGCCATCTTCCCTCATTGGACATGAGAAAAAAAAAAAAGTGTCACGCCCTTGAAA
Organism: Meda fulgida; assembly: GCA_030578275.1. Classification (NCBI taxonomy): domain Eukaryota; kingdom Metazoa; phylum Chordata; class Actinopteri; order Cypriniformes; family Leuciscidae; genus Meda; species Meda fulgida. The sequence continues at coordinate 2,240,510 of CM060624.1, forward strand.
TGTCCTTTTTAGGATACCTTTGAGGTTTCTGCTAATATAATATAATGGAAATATGATCCCTCAGGATGAAAACCCATTACAGAATCACTCTGGACACACTGAAAAAAAAAATTATATTAAAAAAAATGATATATAATAAAATAAATATATAAAGTTATATGGTAACACTTAGATTAGGGAACGCGTATTGTTGAGAATTAAGTAGTTGCTTATTAGCACGTATATTACTAGGATATTGGCTGTTTATTAGTACTTATAAAGCACATATTAATGCCTTATTCTGCATGACCATATTCAACATCGCTTAACCTACATATAACCACTACAACAACCTTACTAAAAAAAGCAGTAATTAGGAGTTTATTTATAAAGGGAAATTTATAAAATTATTATATTAAAATATTTGAATGTACATTTAAATTATTATATTTAAAAAAACTATTTAAATGCAAAGATTATACATTTAATATAATTAAAAGTGATTGTGTTCCCTAATTTAAAGTGTTAGCAATTATATATATATATATATATATATATATATATATATATAAAATGATTATATTAAAAATATCTATAATTTAAAAACATTTATAAAATATGTTTATATAATATAAACATATTATATAACATGCCATATAAACTAATATATATATAATTAAAAGTAATTTAAATATAAATATTATATATACAGTATATATGAAACAATCACATTAAAAACATTTAAATTATATATACACATTCAATATTAAGTATATATAATTTAAATTGAAATATAAAATATATATATATTCACACACACACACAGATCCATGACATCATTTGTTCACATGTCTTTTGTCTTGATTGTTCTCTCAGCCTCAACAGACAGAAGTGGCCGATTGTTAATAAGCACAGGGTGTCTTTACTGAATAATGACGGATGGTTATTCAGCTTTAATTGGCTATTGAACATAATGTATTCCCTGAGAGGCTGAATCTGGCATACGGCCACACAGAGCCTCACTGACAACTGATGCTGGAAGAGTCTGTAACGTGGCCGTCTGCGCTCTCTAAAACACACAGGTAGAGTTGCATTGTGAGCAGGAGCTGCCAAGCTCTGCAAGAGAAGAGCCAGATGGCCACAGAGACCCTCGCTGAGTCCCTTCGGGCAGCATGCGGGACGCTCACGGCTGTTGACTCGGTCATCCGCTTTCCTTTCACTAGCGCTTTTCAAAGATCATAGAATGGCTTTTAATACGCAGTAGTGGTGTGACATTTTCCTTTGTCTGTTTTTTGCAACCGTTTCTGATTTTACTGTTTTATATGTTGTTGTTTTTTATTTGTATGATATGTTGTTTTATTTTTAATCTTTGATGTGAAGCACTTTGGATACCTGATGGTTGTAGTAAAGCGCGATACAAATAAATGTTGATTGATTGATTGATTGCTTGAAAGATGGCAAAGGGAGTTAAACGAAAAGAAAGAGGAAAGTGTCACCGTATCAGAGAGAAACTCTCATATAACGATGCAGTGCTGTAACCTTCACCATCTGAAGACGCCTGAGAGTTTGTCCATGTCTGCTGCTTCTCGTAACACAATTACCCGGCGATTGATCGCTCGACTCCTGAGGGCTTCTGTGGCTAAACAGAACAATCACTTCGGTCTTTGTTTTGCTGACCCTTGCTCTCCGTACAAACAAAGGGCCAATCCCTTTCTGCAGCACAGAACTAACTATAATGATCAATATGTGCGAAGAACAATGTGCTGTGCAGGTCATTACAGCAAACGGCCTGTAGGGGGCTAACTATCGATTAAAAACCTATCAATAATTGCACATTTAAAAAAAAATTCCATAAATATTTACGTTTATTTAAATCCAATCATTGCAGAGGATTACATAACCTGCTGCGTATATAATAATAATATTGTATTATTAGTCTTCATCTCATTTGAGTGTTTGCAAACACTTTTTGACTGGGAGAAAACTTTGGTAACACTTTACAATAAGGTTCATTAGTTAATGTATTAACTAACCATGAGAAATACATTTGTTACTGTATTTGCTAATCTTTATTAACGTTAGTTAATAAAAATACAGCTGTTTATTGTTAGTTCACAGTGCATTAACTAATGTTAACAAGATTTTAATAAAGTATTAGTAAATGTTGAAATAAACTAACAAAGATTAATAAATGCTGTATACGAGCAATTCATGTTAACTAATGTTTATTAGTTAATTAACATTAGTTAGTAAAAACTGTTAGTTCACAGTACATTAACTAATGTTAAGAATATTTTAATGAAGTATTCGTAAATGTTGAAATAAACATTAATAAAGATTAATAAATGCTGTATACGTGCAGTTCATTATTAGTTCATGTTAACTAATATAGTTAACTAACGAACCATATTGTATAGTGTTACCAAAACTTGTATCCGTTTCTCTCCAGTAAGCCTTGTGTTTTGTGTTCCTTAAGCTGGGAACTGAAAATGAAAGGCTCTGAAGCGAGACTTTCGTCCTGACATCACATTACCTGCGTCTCAGCCCTGTCGTCGCTGCAGTTCTCGTGGTGGTGTTGGTTCTGTGACGTGTCGGGGTCGGCTGCGGTCGAGGTGTTTTCGTCCAGAGCTCTCATAGTCTCACTGACAGTATCAGACATCCTCATCAGACACGGCTACTTGGAGCGTCTACCAAGAGCCTGGAACCTAAAACACATGCTTGAATTATTTTAATGCATTTAAAAAAATAATAATAATAATAAGAGAAACTACCTCTAATATCATCAGTGGCTGATTCGGTTGCTTTATCATTAAGCACTAGGGGTGTAACGATACCCTCATGTCACATATCACTGAACTCACGATATGATATTATTGCGATACTCCAAGACATATGATAAAAGGTTAACAGAAAATGAACTGTTGATTAAAATGCTACATTTGGTTTTGCATTGTGTGTAAATGAATAGGCTTGGACTTGGTGCTGGAAACCCAATGCAGGACAATAGAGACACCAGAATATCAATATTCATGATTCTGAAGCTGAAAACAGCTTTCATATTATATATGAAAACGAATATGCTTGCATATTTTAAATAATGTAGGCCACTTTTTACTGGTAACAAGATATTTGGCATTATCAGGACACTTTATTCCCCCATTGCATTATTATAAATTATATTCAACATTATATATAGTAGTTTAATGTAGCACTGACACTAAAACTCTGTAATCTTGAATTCTTTCATGCACAGTAATTTTCATTTTGGGTGAACAATACATAAAACATATTGCTGCATTTTTGTATTGCGATATATTGTGACATGATATATTGTTACACCCCTATTAAGCACATAAATCTCAAGCGTTTGTGCTTTTCACGATTTAACTACAAACTGCAGGTATTTGCTGCAAATCGGTCAATATGAGCATAAAAAGCATAAAATTATATATTTTTTTTAAATGCATGACGTCTTCAATGACGGAGTTGAGTTCTCTAGGGAGACGGTGTGCATGAGTGCTGTTACCCAAACCAATTAACCTCTAGCAATTATGAGCTGAGTGTCTTGCACAAGAATCTGAAGGGCAAAATGAGTTAATGAGAATTACACCAGTCTCAGACTTTCATTAACACGTTTGCACAGAGTGAGATTTCTAACACGCGCGGCGGTCCAAATCCCCACCGAGACGACACCTCATCCAGATGGTGATGAAACCTGTGAATGCAGTCGGCGTTAGCATCAAACTGCACGCAGAAACATCTACCTAAAGAGCGACGAGGACGCCGTTTAAATCATAATGACTTGTTACTTGCTTATTAAATATCTATTAATTAATAAGACTTTTATAGACTAGCAAAAAGCTCTTTCTCTTCGTCACACTCAATTTTGCCCGAAGAAAAGCTTTTTTTTTTTTCATTGAAAAAGGGCATCATTAGATTTAAAATTTCATTAATTATGAATTATTTGTTTGATTTTGAGGAATTGCTTAAGTGTGTTGCCTGAAAGCAACACTGTGCTCCAGTGGATTTTTTAAAAACCAGCTCAAATATGTGTTTGATTGCAGAACTGATCTTAAGAGAGAAAAAAAACTGAATTACTTTTTGTTAGCATTGGCGTAAAAATAAAAAAATAAAAACCAGTTTCTAATTCTATAGTTTAATAGTCTAATTTCTAGTCTATAGTAAACTAGATCATGGTTTTTAAAATACATTTTTGATGAAGTTTTGGTTTCATTAAAAATTTCTTTCAAAGAGTTAACTCAATAGAAAAAGGTTTATCTTTGTTGTGTTAATAAACCAAGCGCAACATAAAACATGCTTCAGGGATAAAGATCATGTTGGTGGATCTTCTCCTTATACTAAAAACTTGACTAAACGAGAGTTTTTCAGCGCTGTTACCCGATGGCGGCCTGTTGACGTCGCCCTGGCGCGAAGACCGAACCCTGGTCCGTTTCAGTGGCGCTGTTGAGCGTGTTGTGGCATGAGTTGAAGCGGCGGCCCATGTCCTCTTCACCAGCACCACAGCCAGATCACAACAGCGCCGGCCGCCAACAAGCCTCTCATGTCCTTCAGGAACCTGCAAACACAGATAGATAGATCGTGTTCTTTAATGCCACGTCAGCATCTAAAGCTCGGCTATTTTCATGGCAAAAATTCAATTACAAAAATACAAATATCATATAAATACAATAAAAAACACAACAAGTCATATAATACAATTTTATTTAAATTAACATGATAAAAAAAAAAGAAAAAAATCAGGCATAATCTTACTAAACACGCCTGCAAACACAGAAGAACGACGGGTCAGAACATGAATGCAAGAAATAAAAACGCTTTATTCGCTTGCAAACTTGAGCCAGTTACCCTGTTTTGTGGTTTTTGAATGAGTTCTAATGCAGAACGGACTAGAGCCTCATTGAACAAGAGCTTTGAATATTTCCCTGCGATGCACTTTGACCTTTAGTAAAAGACATGAAAACAAGGCCAGAGATGAAAGAGGGTGCAGGAAACAAACACTCGCCGGGGCAGAGCGCTGACAACGCAACGCATTTATCAGCCAAATGCGAGCGAGGCGCCGCTTCTGCATTATTTAAGAGGCTGATGGCCGCGGCTGATTGATATTCATGAGATCTGAAGCCTCAGGGTGTGTGTGTTGTCATTGCGCACACACACACACACACACACAGGTAGCTGTCAAATCACTGCGTCTGTTCGCCGCATGTGGGAGTGACGGCGCGCTACACTCGCAAACATCCTTCAAAATGAATTCTAAAAACTCCCATATTCCCCTCTAAACGCAGCACTCGAACAGCATTCGGGCCGTAATCCAGAGAGAAACAGCTTGTTCTCTTATCCAAACCGGACGCCAGCAAAGATGGAGACTCGACAGGGGACAAAGAGGAGGAAAGGGACGTGTGCCAGGATCTGGTGACACCATACGTTTGCACGGACACACACCTTCAAAACGAGGACAGAGAGCACAAACAAGCAACAGAATTGGTCACACTGAATGTAAGATGCACAACAGTTTACAAACTCTGATAGAGGCTTAAAAACAAGACTGGATTTCCATAAATCAGTATTTTTCCTCGAGGATCTGAGGATGGAGTCCACGCTCGGCGCTAATAGGCCCGTGTGTAGCAGACAGAAACGATGTTTGAATGAGACGTCTCACGGTCGAGCGCGCCGGGAACTGCTGACAGGAGGATTGGGAAAATGAAACGGGAGAGAGAAATACACAGTTCGATGGCACTATCAATCTGAACTCCTGAAATGAGACATAGGTGTTGCTGTCAGACGAGCGCTGCACATGTATTGATTTTGTCAGCTTAGACAAATAAGCTGTTTGTTCTGCGTGCCGTTTGTGAAATGAGACGAGCGCTGCTGTTGGGATCGACAGTTTGTTCAACACAGACGGCTGCCAATATAAGCCACGTCTCAAACCCTGAAAAACTGAGAATTATGTTAAAAATATATATATCATTCTAAAACAAATAAAAGGCTGTCGTATAAATGAACAGTAAATTTACTATTTAAACCCAGCAGTGCATTGTAATCATTTATATACATTTATGCATTTTGCAGATGCGTCATCAGGTGTAATCTATCCTCTTAATTAACGATTGCATATAATAAATATAATAGCATTTTGTTATTGAGCTTTTCCTTCATACATTCATAACCACGGCGTACTTATTAATACGAGCCCCATCTGCTCCGCAAGTCATTATTTTCAGTCAATTATGCTCAGATGATTGACAGCTGCCTAAAAATACAGTATAAAAACAGTTTATTATTAAATAAATAGGGACAAATTTACGTTTTTAGGAAGCCAAAATTAGGAAGAGCGAGTCTCGTGATATTAACTGAGACAGCAAGTTTCAAATTCTAATTTGAATAGATAAAAAATGCTTTATTTCTACAACGCTTTATACAGTACAGATTGTTTCAAAGCAGCCTCACAGTAATAAACAGGGAAATAACAGAATCAATGATGCAAACTTCATCAAATATGAGACAAATTCAGCTTTAGCAGCTCTGAAAAGACAAAAGCGTCACTGTTGATTCAGAAAAACTGCATTTTCAAGTCAAGTTTAGATTTAACAGAAAGTGATAATTAAATACATTTTAAATCTGATTTCATCCCTGAGAGGACTTGGACACTCGGATGCCGTTCATGAGACGCTTGTGTGATCAAACACCTCCATCTGCTCAATTACACGACCACATGAAACACACTGAACAAAGCCCATCTCCACACAGAGGAAAGCACAGGTAAAACACACACAGACGCCAAACTTCATACTGAAATACAACCAGTCATCACACACTGATCAAGTGCACTTCACAGCAACTTACAGTAAACGGCAGCGCTCATACATTAATAAACCGTACCAGCACATGAATGTCCTCACCTCACCCGACACGCAACCAGCTCAGCACTATAACACCGGACTGGAGAACGCCTCAATCGCAATGAACTGAGTTTGGAAGAGACGTTTCACAGACGCAGACACATTCACCTCGTCTGAAACGGCACAAGCCCCACATTCACCTCGTCTGAAACGGCACAACCCCCACGACAGCAACAACTAGAGCATATGCATTTATGCATTTAGCAAACGCTTTTTATCCACTACAACACCGTACTGGAAACAGCTCCATCACAGTGAACTGAGATAGAAAGAGACTGTCGAGATCCCAGCATCACATTCACCTCGAGCAACAACTAAAGCATATGCATTTACAATCACATTTATGCATTTAGCACACGCTTTTATCCAAAGCAAACCCCAAATTCCCCCCGAAACAAACAGTTTGCATTGCTTTTCCTGCCTTGAGCAAAGTTTCTAACAACTACATTTCACGCATTACCTGTGTGTCCGCATCGAACACTCACCTGACACATGTTCGCAGTCATTATTTCCATCGATCAGAGGGTTAGTTTCCATATTACCAGAGACTGCATGGGCTTCTGCGCTCCCTAAAGCGCCTCCTCTTCCTCCTCCTCCTCCTCTCTGTCTCAGTCTTCAGCGAGAGCTTCTCTGTATGCGTCTAACTCTCGAAGCCCATGGCTGAGACTCTCGCCCGAAGCCTCAGAGACAGCGGCAAATCAACGGCTGGCCAACGTGATGTCATTAGCGCTCAGCCAGTCAGAGCGCGCGACTGCGCTCGCGGCACGTCACTGGCTAAATTGAGCTCTTCATTAGCCACACAGCCGAGCCCGAGGTGTCAGGGGGAGACGTGGGTGGTTTACCTTCACCCCCAACCCCAAAAATACCACCCCCCCCCCCCCCAAGCACGTTGTTGGGAGGGTTGGAGGTCTACAGAGGCCGGGTCACACACCAGATCTATTTCAAGAGGGTTTAATCAATAATTGTAGGGTGCTTTTCAATTGCCGTTTGCATTACGGATTGTCATTAAGATTAGCACTATTAAATTAAATGGCCCACAAACGCCACCAAATATTTCAAATGCACAAAGGAGTGTGAGCCGTTTTTAGACAAAACGCTCTAAAACACTCCCGACAATCCAAGTCACCGTTATTTGCATAGCACTTTATACAATACAGATTGTTTAAAAGCCATTAAATATATAAAATGCATAAATGAGGTTATTGTTTTCAGATAAAACACTTAAACACTCCAAACAACCCTAAAACAAGTTAAGTCCCTTATTTCTATAGCGCTTTATAGAATACAGATTGTTTCAAAAGACACCAAATATTTCAAATGCACAAATAAGTGTGAGCCGTTTTTAGATAAAATGCTCTAAAACACTCCCAACAAGTCAAGTCTGCTTTATTCTACAGCGCTTTATATAGTACAGATCGTTTCAAAGCAGCTTCACTGTGATAAACAGAAAAATAACAGAATCAATGATGCAAACTTCATCAAATACGAGATTAATTCAAATTCTGCGGCTCTAAACATATAATAGTGTCATTATTCAGATAAATTCAGGTCGATGTTGATTCAATTCAGTTCAATGTTGCAAATTCGTCAAGTATGAAACCAATCGGATTCAGCTCAATAGAAGACAAGTGTCATTCATTATTCAACTAAATTCAGTTCAAGGTTTGCTCTCATTCGATAGCGTCAGTGCAGTCAAAAATATTGATCAATGAATATTAATTGATTTTTAAAATACACAAACAAGAACAAAACAGTGGCAGCAGATAGCTATTAATATAACATGTTTTCTAGGTGTACATTTGATTTTAGACTTATAAATAACTGATGCACATCCAACATTAAAAACAAAGAAGGTAATAACGCCACAAAAAAAAGGTCCAACAACACCATCTGAAGAAATCTCACTGTAATTTACATATAATTAAACCAAAATTCTCATTTAGATGGGCTTACATCTTTACACTTCCACTGCTCTGAAATAATTGCACCGCTGATAAACTGCACGCAGGAATCTTCACCCTGTAATCAATTTATTTCAATTGTGTGCGTGTGAACTATTACTCAGAGGAGATGAAGATTTGCTCCCGCACGGAGACAGAAGAACGGACACCTCGTGTCTCTCAGACAATTACTGCAGCATAACATGGATGCACTAATATCTATTTTCAATGAAGCACCACAGAGCTGCGACGCAGGAAAGCGTGCGTTCACTGAATGCTGTTACATTACTCCTCAGAAAAAAAACAATGCGACAAGTAATAACGCAGCAGCACATAATATCCTAATAATGAGAAGATGATGAGAAACATTATGCGAGCTGTATTTGTGCAGTTTTATTGACAAACGTGAGCAAATAGCCGCGAGTCTCGCATTTAAAATCGCCTGTGACATGTTAATATTTGATGATTTCTCCTAACACACACACACACACACACACGCACGCACACACACGCACACACACACACGCACACGCACGCACACACACACGCGCACACACGCACACACGCACACACACGCACACACACGCACACTTCGGTTCTGAGGTGTGTATCTGTAATTGCTCAAAGGAACAATGAGGTGCTGAAAACACGACCCAAATTGACACGCGTGTCATTGAGCTGCCGCACAAGTTTATTACCCGTGTTCAGGTGGTGAAGTCAGATTGACAGGCGGAGGTGCGAGCGATGTGTGTGTGTGGGCGAGAAGCGTCAACACATCAGGGCACACGGGTGGAGAAACTGCCAACAACTGTGGTGTGACCTTCCAGAAAAACCCTGAGCCAACATCACAGCATGGATGGCGAGCTCGTCGCTTTAACACGTGAGCGCCGGTGACTTCAAGACTGACGAGAGCTCGTGTCACTAAACAGGACGTTTCTCAACACATTAGCCTACAAGATTGGGCAGTTAGAGAAGAGGAACGTCACCATGTGCTGGTGAGATTCACAGCAACACACACTCAACGCACCTGCAACAGCTTCACCGCAACACCTGCACACAGTCAGAGCAGAACATCCAGATTTTCCCAGAGTTATTGACATGCAATCTCTTGTTTCTTTTCACAAATCTTCACGCATGCCTCACTGCTTTTCGCAGGGGATTATAAACTAGGGCTGCACAATGTATATCGAAATATTGCAAATGTATATATCACGATATGCATATCGCAACTGCTTGCAATAACTGGGTCATGAACAACAAAGAGAAAACCACTCACTGCTCTTGGCTGAATAACTTTTGTAGCTTTAATAATAATCAGTATAATATATTTAATTCATACAGTGAAAACTAAGCAGTGTTTATTTTTACATTTGATTATTCAGTTTCTGTTGTTTAATAATCCTAATGTAGGATAACCTGAACCCCGTGATTTACACTGATGTTAAAATAACACTTCTTATATACAGTAAAACACTGGTCACTTTCAGAAGCTGTAGGGATGCTTTCTTGTCATAAAAAGAATGCGAAACACGCATGTAGGTTACATCATTTTAAATATTTTTTTACGTTTTTTAAGTCATTTAAGTATATTTTACACACTTTAAGCATTATCGTATTGCATATCGCATAATTTAATGAGTTATCGTAAATCACACTTTTCTTGAATATCGTGCTGCCCTATTATAAACGTTTCTTTCTGTCCTTTACTGTGGTAAAGTAGAAAAACGCTGTTGGACAGATACCTTTTTACTTGCATGTCAAGTTTATTTGTATAGCACATAGTAACATTGAATCGCAATACTTGAAGTATTAATATGTATTATCACAATATATATTATATCGGCACCCACAATTCAACATTGAATATGGCCTAAAAATCTTGCACCTGCAGAAGATAAAACAAGCTCTTCAGAACTTTTACAGCAATTGCTCTGGTACATCGGGAGAAAACATGAAGATAAGAGACGGTCTCTGTCATCCTCTCGTGTCCCACATCCCTCTCAAAGCACAGAGTTGTATTAGGGCCATATTGTGAGAAGTTTTGTGTGAAGCGCGCGCCTAGAAAGCCGCTTCTCAGACAGCTTGCGAATGCTCAATTGAGTTCTCTTTCACGTCTTCTTGTGCTTGAACAGATCAAAATCTCAAAACATAGTAATATTGAATCGCAATACTTGTAGAATTACAATTCTTAAAAAAATCTCAATACATATCGTATCGGCACACAAGTATTGTGATGGTATTAAATCAGGAGATAGGCTAGCTGTATCATCCCAGCCCTAACATAATAATATTTATATATATGGCGAATCAAACTTGGCTTAGTTCCAAAAATTTGTGTAACTTCTATTGTTTTCCATGTTCAAGGACTTTGTATCATTTATGTATTATATATATGTATATTTTTTTATGTTCAAGGACTTTGTATCGTTTATGGATTATATACATGTATTTTTTTAATGTAATTACTGTATAGATTTATGCACGGTACCAATACCATTGCCACTATAATTAATTCCAGCCACTCAAATAATAATTAATTACATTATTCCTCCCACTAAACCACCGCTTGAAAATAGATTTCAGTAGATTTTGAAACTTGTTGTTCATATTCCAATATAATGTCCAAATATCAGCCAAAGTTTTGCTGAAACGTGGATCCATGAATCATGGGAAAAACTGAAGGGTTCATATTTTAACTTCAATCTCAAATATTATTTATCAGCATTTTAATACTGAAACATGCTAAATCTGATTGGCTGACACAACTCAAGATTCAGGCCAGATTTACAGGACAAAGAGACACAGCAAAAGTTCCTCCAGAATAAATCAACTCAAGTCCAGGATGGACTGCGGCCTCGTACTCAGTCACTGTCAATTTCCAAGACATAATCCTTCCCAGATCTCCCTCATCATCATCCCTCGCTCGTGCTGCCGGTGTGGATGGCGGGAGCAGGTGGGCAAGATTATCATTCCACATTTCCTCTCATAAAACCTGCCGCTAAGGGGGAAGACTTATAGATTTTCAATATTAATCAAGCCCTAACCCCACGGGAGAAGCGCCCGCCCCGTTACATGCATGATCGTTCCAACTCCTAGATTTCCGGGAATCAAGTTCTCGGAAAAGAGGAGAGATGAGAGAATAAGAGAATCCCAACGCTTGACAGCCACAGCATTCGGAAAATCATCATCCCTTTTCTGAGCTCGACCGCAACAAAGGAAATCAAAGTAGCGTCGTCACTCACAGCGCTAAAGCTGTGGATGGGAGAGGAGGGGAGGAAAAAAATCATCTGTCAAATAATTATAGCTCGTCCTACGATTTCACAGTACAGTTGTCTTTTTCTTCAGCGCGAGGATGAAAAAAGCCTTGCCAGCATTCAGCCAGAAAACACCTGGCACAAAGCTTGCGAGACAACAGTTCCAAGTGTTCGGCCGCTTCATTTACATTATAAAGAACGCATAATGGCAGTGCTTACTAATTAAGCCTCACAATGCAATTTCTCTTCCTGGAAAAAGCTAAATAGGGAGGGAGCTAAGTGACAAACGCGTTTATTTACATTTTTCCCTAAGGAACGATGTGATTCCTGCATGGAGACGGTGAAAAAAAAAAGAAAAAAAGCCTAATGAGGTCCCCGGAGGCCGAGCAGGAGAAGAGCCTTCATCGGGACGTGACAGCGCTCGGCGGACACTGTTCTCCATCCTCATTAGAGCAGGGGAAAGATGCCGATCTGGTTTAGGATGTGTCAGCGAGCAGCGACAGTGTTCCTCTTCACCGTGACATGCTGCTTCTATAGCACAGGACAGGTGGGGACAGAAAACGGCAGGCAATGTGACGCTTAATGCACATTTACTGCCATCGCTACACCTTCCCGCATCTGTCCTCGGGTCACACGACAATTACAGCCTGAGAAACGTTCGATTGCATGAAGCCGAGGGCAGCCATCGGCACTTACTCCATCCAGGCTAATTCTGCTTCATATGATGTGACTGACTCACTCATCACATTATTCTTCAGTAGCTCAAGATGTATGTGACCGAATGTGTGTATGGGACTTGTTGAACGTACACAAACTATGGACTTTTTTTAGCATCTTCTGCACATGTGTGTGGAAGGGGTTTTAAACGGTTTGTTCACTCAAAAATGAATACCCATTCAAAACCCAGAACACTTTCATTCAACTTTGAAACTAGGCCTGCCATCTAATAGTTGAGCAAACGTTAGAAGACTAGAAGAGGATTAAGATCCTTGCACATTGAGTCATGCGTAATAATTAGGCCTAATAAAAAAAATAAACATTTTGCAAAACCATACAAAATGGAGTCTTTAGGCAGTGAGGATGATTTTGTTGTCCTCTCTCTTTATAAAAAGAGAAAAAGTAAGAGGAATGAAGGACGAGGAGCTGCGGGATTATCCTGAGCGATTCAAAGTTTACTTCAGGATCTCAGTGGCTCAGTTTTGCTAGTGATACTGGAGCCACATATTAAAAACATGACCACCAATTTACATGAACCATTTGATCCTGAACAGTTCTGGAGTTTGGCGTTCGCTTGTACGGTGGCTCTGAATTGTCAGTCTGAACACCTCTCAAAATGCTTTCTACGGATGCGAAAAACGCAGAAAATCAAGCCTGATGCTAATTTTTTTTATGACAGACGAAAGTTTCTGAGGCAGTGTGTAAAACGTGATTGACAAAAAGTGAGGTTTTGAAAATTCGACTGAGAATTTCGGACTCGGATTTTTGGACCTAAAGTCGACCAAATTTTAATTAGTCGGTTAGTTGCAGAATGTTGGGCAAGAAATCCAAACGTTTTCCTATCATTCATCTACTTAACTATGGCTTCTCATTTAAAACATGTACCATATTTTCCGGACTATAACTCTCACTTTTTTTCATAGTTTGGCTGGTCCTGCGACTTAGTCAGGTGCGACTTATATCAAAATTTATTCACTGACTGACATGAACCAAGAGAAAACATTACCGTCTACAGCCACGAGAGGGCGCTACCCCTGAAAAATGTAACTGAAAACAACTGAAAAACTGTTAACTGAAAAATTTACTCAAAGACAACTAAGAAAGACTGAACACAAACAAAATCCCCCCCGAAAACGGTAATCGAGCAGCAGAAAGAAAGTTTGGAGTGAGTGAGAAACTTGTGAAGGAGTGGTGAAAAGCAGAGGTTACTCTAACAGTAGTGAAGAAAACAAAGAAAGCTAAATCGCAGTCTGAAAGCAAGATGGCCAGAGTTGGAGGAACGAGTAATGTGTTACGTTAACACACCGGACACCTACTCAGCCTGTTGTTTTGTGTAGTTGAATAACTTGCCTTTAAGATTAAATGTCTGTTCTTGGATTTTGTGAAATACATTTCTAAATAAATGCTTATAATCCAGTGCAACTTATGTTTTTTTCCTCTTCATGACGCATTTTTTGACTGATGCGACTTATACTCCGGAAAATACGGTAAGTAGTAGCCTAACATTTGCCACTTTACGTGGCCACTCGCTCTAAGGTTAACCTGGATAAATGTGCGCTATTATTAGCGCATACCCAAGTGTTCCCAGAGGCACCGGCGTGATCATGATAACAGCAGAAATAACTTCTGTCATACAGATAACATTCCAAACTGTAAAGGGTCTACTTTTATTTGTGTACGCTCACAAGAACATATCATTTGGCTTTCATTACTATTTTAGTACGATTTATCCATGTCAGTAAATATTCATCTACGGCATGTAATATTTTGGCTTTTGTAAAAAAAAAAGAAGACGAACAGGATGTGCGCTTTCTGCCATCTTGGTCTCCATGTACCGCATCGTGTCACAAAAATTAACTAAAACTCACAGTATTCTTGCCTAGACACATACACTTACACTATAGAACGGACGCTCGTGCATTTGTCACACGCTAAAACAAACCTCAAGACGACTGAAAGAACAAAATGAGTGTCACTAAATGACAGAATTTTAAATTTGGGGTGAACTACCCCTTTAAATGGAGCTAAAAAGACTGATGAATTTTTAGTATCTGCAAACAATGAAATTAGCCAATTTATTTAAGAAACGGAGAGTAGAATTGTGAACGAAGGGTGTACAAGTTTGCGGGTGTTTCAGCAGATATTCAACCTGTGAAACAGAGGAAGATCTATGAAGAACATGTTAAAATAACACAAGCTCAGTTTAGTCTTGTGAAAATGCATAACACCAGTGATGAGAAGCAGTTACACTAGCATTAGCATTAGTGTACACACACATAAGCATCGGTTCAAATGAACTTTTGGCTGTAGGAAACAATGATAGTTTTCTTATTGAGTAAAACTACGGCAGTCCAAAAATTGCTGACGAAACTCAAAAGAGAGAAAGTGAAAGTGACATGAGAAGGCCAAGAATGAAAACTCTCCTGCTAGTCTAGTCAACAGACCAACCTCTGCTGTCACACCTGCAATATGTCAATCTAACGTTACGCCTGGAGAAACTCAACAGAATCATTCATGAAGCTCTACACTTTCTCCATGGACATTCATCTATCACACTCAGCTGTTTTTACAATACACTTCCTAGTAGAGCGGCACGATTCTGAATAAATTGAAAGTCAATTTTTGTTGTTGTT
Organism: Meda fulgida; assembly: GCA_030578275.1. NCBI lineage: Eukaryota > Metazoa > Chordata > Actinopteri > Cypriniformes > Leuciscidae > Meda > Meda fulgida. The sequence goes on from CM060624.1 coordinate 2,255,950, forward strand.
GTTTAGAAGATCACAATTCTAAATAAATAAATTAGAAAAAAACATGCTATTTACTAGACAAAAGTTTAGACAAAATGTTCACTTCTGAAGTCTATTTTTTTACATGGCATTAGCCTACATTTTTTAAAATTTGATTTGATTGAATGATTCATAAAGACTAGGGATGCACAGATATGAAAAATTTGGCCTATAAGCGATAATTCTTTATATTTGAAAACCGATATGTTGGCCGATAAATCTAAATCCAAATTTTTATATAATTTTTGAGAGTCCGATTACAAACACAAGTCTTATTATTAAAAGCCACTTCCCATGACCCAAGCACACAATTATAATGTTCTTATTATATTTTTTTGTAGCCTATATGCGCATGTAGCACTTTACTGTATTTTCCTTTTTTGAAGTGATTCCAATCATATTTCAAGCTATTCGAACAGTGCGCATCCGAAGTGTTTCAGCTGAAGGAAATAATCCATTATTTATCAGCTTTAATATATCGGAGAAATTTTCTTGTCGGGCCAATAACGATAACAGTAAATATGAATGGAGGCCGATATATCGTGCATCCCTAATAAAGACTTCATTACAGTATGAATCAGCATTTTTGCATAAATCTCTTGAATGAATGATTCAATGACAAATACATTTTTAACATCACCATAGCAATTGAAATAATCTTTTTTTTGAAGCATCCAAGTTACTTTGAAAAGGTGATTTACTCTATTTTGATCACTACTGTAGACGTGTTTATATCTGAACTATAAACTTTTATACAGCTACTTCGGTGATCATTTGAATTATTGTAAGATAAATAATGTTACTGTGTGGTTGAAAAGACTGCATGTTAAGCTGTTTAATATATACATTTATATATACACATGACAATGGCTCTCTCTGGCTCTCTGGCAACGACAGAGTCGAATCGTTGTCATTTTGAAATGATCACATGCGTGTTTTTAAATCAAGATTGCGATTTTTTAATGATTAATTGTACAGCTCTTCTTGAAAGTGTCCCATCGTGATCCAAAGGGGGTAAAAATAATAGATAAAACATAATTTGAATACACAAAAGCACATGGGTCATTCCATCTTAAATAGTTGACTATTTACAATTCTCAATATTCAATATTCTCAATATGATTGAACTTTGCTAAAAAAAAACTGTCAAAAAGAAAGAAAAAAGATAAAGCAGGAAAATCTGATATCATGACTTGAAATGCAAATAGCTGCAGAAAGAGACCGTAAGTGAGAAAGAAATGTCACTTCAATCACTTGAGAGATGCCTGCAGCAATTAAAGAAAGAAAATCAACTCAAAATCACAATCCACACCAACACATGACGATGAAGGGCACCGTTGCACCATGGGACGGGATCCAGGGTTCTGCCAGCACACTCTAATTAGGTCAACCGTGCACTACATGTCGACCTCTACCTGGATCTGAGGGAACCTGGACAATTACATGGGATACGCTTCCCGCTCGTGGGAACGCCGAGAACGGCGGATATTCAGTTAGAGCGTGCCGTCGCTCAGAGCTCATGCCAATTTCACGAATCTGAAAACATTTTCATTTATGCGAGCAGCTGAATATTACAGACCGCCAACTTTGTTGGAGAAGTGAGCCGGTGAACCGCACAAGACACTTTTCTCTGCAAAGTGCACAGGCAAAACTGTAATGTTGTGGAAACTTAATTGACTCGATGACCCGCTGCATTGATGGATGGCTCTAGATACCCCGAGCATTCAAAAGACAAGAAAGACTGATGGCTGAGCCGGTAATGGTGTTAAACCTGCACAGAGGTGGAGGCAAACGGCCACCCGCTGCGTCAAAGGAAGAGCTCAACAAATGTCTAGTGTCAGACGCTTCATATATAGAGACGGGAAATGAATGTCTCTTATGTGTGATGGAGGAAAAGATGCAGAAAAATCAAGGATCCAGTTCCCTTAACACGAAAAATCTGTCAGGGACATTTCCATAGCAAAAGGCCAGAAGAGACAGGCACAAAAAGTGAGAGTAAAATGCTAAAAGGTTGAAAGAGCGAGCGTTGAGAGCTTTTACGTGCAACACTAGCGGGACGCGACACATGATGATACAGTCAAGAGAGATGCAGCGACAGGCACATCAACGCTCTAATGGAGACGGCGTCTATTGAGCTTTGGAAGAAAGCTGTGAGTTGCCATTCACGAACCTGCACTCGATTCGGGTCAGGCCATTACTCAGAGCGCGGCTTAATGCCTCAAACTGCACAACTGCTCTTAACACAACGCCAATGAAAAACCACACTGTAAATCAGGGGCGGATGAGGTCAAAGCCGCTGTATAATGTCTGAAATCGATTGAATAACATGCTACATGTTCAACAGATTCCACACAAAACTGCAGATCTTGTCTGATATATCATGGATGAAGTTAAAACCAATGTAGTGTCACATGACATGGATGGACATTACAGTACATTAGCAACCGTTTACGATTTAGTGCAACTTCAGTTTTTTACTGTCGTGTGTCCTAAAGATGCTACTCAGTTACAACAGGATCTTCACAAATTAAACTGCTTTGAAGTTTAAACTAAGGCTGCCAGACAGTCAGTAATTAAATAAGAACAATACACATAATACAAGAATAGATAAATAGATGCAACAAAGTTATAAATAAAGTAAGGTCTAACAATAGTTTTCAGGTACAGAAATGTAATAATTAAGTATAAAATAACACTGCGTGCATAGTGTTCACAGTATAAAAGAAATATAGATTAATCTTTGTTAAAGTGTGTTTTGTTGTTTGATTAACATTATAATGGCAGCAGATAAGAAGAATCAATGTATATTATTTAATTCATACAGTGAAGGCTATGCAGTGTTTTAAAGTCCTCCTGTGGTGAAAATCCATCTTTTAATGTTGTTTATATGTCTATGTGGTGTTTTTAATATGCTTTAAGACACACATGTGTAAGTTCATAAGTCGACAGCATTGCTGAGTATTTTCTGCTTAAAACTGCAGTGAATCAAAGACAGTCTCAAAAACACGGTGTGAAATCGCTGGTGTTTCTGACGTCACAAACTACCTTGTACCCAATCAGATCAACGTGTGCTCGACAACAATTTTTTTTTCCAAGGAAAAAAACTTTTAAATATGTCATTTTGGTGATCAAAGGTGAGTTTTACAAGGGATCAAATTATTGAAAGTTTAAATCAGGGTTTAATGACTATTGTATTGTGACAACTGAATATTTTAAAATTTGAATACTGTTTTAAAATGTGCAAATTGATAAAGTCCATAGGCTTGTTCCAGTCTGGATAATCTCGATAGTATCTAAAAATTAAGAAGATTGCGATTCAGCTCGTGGTTGTTTATTATAAGATGATAATCGCTCACCCCTCGCTCACCCCTCGCAACCAATAGGAAAGAAGACTTTCAGTGGAGATCACGTCACCGCCTTGAGTGCAGGCAAGAAGAGTTTGAGGGCGATTTCACTGTTTTATATGATTTGACTGTAACCACATTCATGGATATAATAAAATGATGCATGGAAAAGAAACTGTCGACAGTCTCATTAGCCGTGTTTCCATTACCCTTTAAATTGCGCAAATTGAAATTGCAAATTGAAAATACACCCAATGGAAACACGTCCATTTCGCAAAAACTCCCATTTATCGCAAACATATGCTCACATGATGTGGTTTTTCAGGCAATTTGAAAAAGGAATATTTTGCAAAACTGCAATGGAAACAGTTTTTGCGCATTTACAGTCACCTGACGTGTGTTTGGACAGAAGACGAGACCGAAAAAAGACAAAAGTATTACAGGAATACTGAATTCTAAACAACAAAGAAATGACAATTTATCAAGACCCTGAAGCAGAAATGAGTGTGAAACACCAGAAACTCCTCATAAGAGTCTTCTCACACACACGATTTTTGGAATGACTTAATATCGCGAGAGGAAATAATTACCTTTTAGTCGCATAACATCGGTTAATGGAAACGCCGTCATTTCGCAAAAGTTTTATATCGACATTTAGAGAATATCACAAAAGTTTTGCGCAAATCTGTAATGGAAACGCGGCTAGTGAGTTTAATTTATACATATAGTTCAAGTATTGTAATTTTATGATGCAACTTTAACACTCCTGCAGTTCATTTTACAGATTCCCCTGAATTATGTTGATATTAGGGACAAGAAAATGTATTATTTGTCAAATTCAAATGAAGTTTTAGTAATTTATGACAGTATGAATTAATTTAATTTGTTGATAGATCGATCGTTAATCTAGTAAATGATTTAATCCGTGAACACTGCTGTGGTAATGTAAAAACACTCTCCAACAGCATACTGTTTTTTTTTTTTACCTAATTCCAAGTCAAATTAAAAAGATATAGTTGTATATATCACTTGTGATGGTATTTTGTATAGATATGGCCAGACGTGCAGTCTAGCAATAACATTAGAGCATTACAGCACTACGGACGCCCACAAGCGACTTCACAGTACAGAGACTAGCGACATACAGCGACAAAGTCACTGGCGGTGTGAACAGGGCTTTAGTGTTCGAATGCACTCACTTGTTTTCATTCACTCCTTCAAGTGAACTATATTAGTGGACTAATGTAGGGAATAGTGAATTAGGCCAAAGGGGGCAATATCAGACACAGACTCAGTGTGTTTAGGTTTGGACGAGAAACTTTTGGAAAACGCTAGTGTGGATGTATCCTCAAATCCCAGTGAGCTTTTCTGTATGTGACGATACTAACCTGCTGATTAAAAGAGTTCTGGCTCTGGATTTTTCTGAACGGTTCATGAAGGCGGCTCACGGGGCCGACGGCTCTCAGGTGAGTTGGTCCCGTGAGGTGATGTGCACCTACAGTACATGTGTTCAGTACTCTTCAGCAGAGCTCATATATCACCGGCACACTATTAATATCAGCCGCTGACAGATACAGGCCATGGAGGAACACCACAGAACAATACTGCTGATAAGAGCACTTCTAATGTGATAAGACTGCAGCAATATCATGCACATGGCTCTAGATTGAAAACTCATTTTTCTCCTCTCTTTGCAAAATGGAAATTATATTTTCAACTAAAATGGCACGTCACCCTCACTTGTTTTTAAAGGCAGATTTGCAAATCGGCTTTAAGTCGTTGTGTGTCCTGTGTCCATTACGTCACTACTAAGTGCACTTGACAGCTACAGCTTTATGATGGATCCCTTATTTAACACACCTAGTTCAACTCATCCACTCATTACAAAATCTTCTGTTGAAACAGTTGCGAAAACACGGGAAAATGGGACAAACTGTGATATATAACCAATAAAAACATTCAGAAGAAATTAGATATAAAAGTCTTATGCAATAAGGCCTACTGTATAATATTGGATCCATTCATTTCTAAGGCTTCTAAAATATCAGCATGATCAACTGCTGAAAAACCTGTTCGACACGGTTGGGCACAATCTATAACTGTTAAATGCCATTTGTAGCCTGATTCCAAGTAAAAGGCCTTTTAGTATCATTGTTCAAAAAAAAAAGAAAAAGAAAAATCACCTTCAGGTCATGATTCACAAAAAAAACTTGTGAAATATGAACTGATTTTGTAAAGTTAACAGAAGAATAACTTTTGTATTGTTAGTACTATTTAAAGTTAAACAGACACTGATTGAAGCAACTTCGGTATACTTTATCTATAAATCATTGTTTAGAAAAATCAAATGTGAGTATCAATTATGATCAATCAGGCTTTAGAGGGACATTGACCACAAGACACTCACTATCAACAATTCGTGTCACTTATTAGATATTGGATACATCTCTCAATAATCTCATAACTATGACTTCATATCATGTGTAGACAAATTATTTTAAACCAAAGCTATTTTTCTTATGTGGAGGAAATGGGCTTCCATAGTACAAGGCTAATCAGATGCAGAATAAATAATTGTGACTAAACAGAAACCATATTTAACCTTTTCTAGTCAAATACTGCATTGCTAAGTTAACTGTCATTCACTCTGACTGAATCTCTCATTGACAACAGTTAGCATGTTAGCTGTGCTGCTAATAGACAGTCAATAATAAGATCTGTATTTGACAGCACGTTGACATTTATAAAGCCAAAATGTAATCGCAAAATGAAATCTATTGATCCAGATCAGTAAATATGAAAAGTGAACGTATTAGTGTGACATGTCAATCACTTAAAATCACAGGCCTGTTGAGTTCAGTCAGACACCGGTTTCAATGAAACACATGGCGCACTTATTAACAGTAGCAGTAAAATCACAACATGAACTAACCCGAGCTATTCCCACGATATAAAGGATTAGTACAGTCAGATTATTTGTTAAAACGAGCTGTCTTAACTAACCAGCTGATGCAGATACCGCGTTAGCAGAATTGCTAATCAGCGGCTCATGCAGCCGTTGGCCATTTAATAAACAGTACACCAAAAACAAGTATAAACATACTCTTACCGGTTCCGTTAAAGCGTGTCGTTTGTGGACGGTAATGCTAATATGTTGGTAGTGTTTGTTGTCATTTAATGTGGAAAATAAAGGAGCGACCGCTGAAGAGATCGGCGTGGAACACGTTGACGGACACCTCGTTTGGCCAATCAGAGCAGTCTATTTCAGATTGAGAGCCAATCACTTCACAGTGTTGACATGAGAGGCGGGTGTAAACGCAAGGACTCTATAAATATCAGCAGGAGCAGTAGAAAGCACGCATATGAGTGGAGATTGAGTGGGTGTTGGCATGTTAATGCTAATTTTTGTGATTTTTCCCCCGTGATGTATGTGGGTAATTGGAGGTAGATAACCACAGCACGCTTGTTGTGTTCCTAATTTGTCAAGTCACAGTTATTTCTATAGCTACCTCTTTATACAATACAGATTGTTCCAAAACAGCTTCAGGAAAATAACAGAATCGATGATGCATAGGCCTATGTAGTCAAATATGAGCTGTAAATTAGCTCTAAAAGCAATAGTGTCATTATATAGCTCATTCAGTTCAGTGTTGATTCAGTTCAGTTCAATAATTGTGTAAAGTTAATCAGTTATTAAACTCCACAGAAGACAATAGTGTCATTATTCAGCTCAATTTAGTTCAAGTTCTCATCTAACAGTGTCAATGCATTTAGATCAATAACATCATGAAGTGTCTTTTAACCCCCTCCCCCCAAATTAATGTTAATGTAGTTTGAGTGCTACTTTTGCATTGTAACACTAAACTCAAAAGCTAAAACTCTGAACTTATTCACCTTTTTTATTATGTGATACAATTTTACATTTGGCTGATGCTTTTGTTCAAAGTGCATTGCATTCAACCTATTTATTTACATTTGATCAGTTCTTGCTTTCCCTGGGAATCAAACCCATGAGCTTGGTGTTGCTAGAGCCATGATCTACTGTTTGAGATTAACAGGAAAGTTGAATTATAATGATTGAATTTGACTATTCTGCAATCAAACTAAAAAAATATTTCAGGATGTATTTCTTAGCTTACCTAATACGTCACAAATGCTAACTAATAAAGCTGCGAGCTGAATCCTCAGAAAAATATATTTTGGACGTTTAGTTATATAGCATTTATCCAAAGCGACCAATTACATTGCATTGAATGTACACATTTTATCAGTTCATGCATTTCATGGGAATCAAACCCTTGACCTTGATGTTGCAAGCACCATAATCTACACTCTTGCAAATGAAAGAAAACTCTGAAAGGTTATTTGTGAAATCAAATATTGCATTGCTGTGAAAACCCCCTTTTGGAACCTTTATGATTAAAAATATCCATATTTATAACTATAATCACTGGCTTCAGTAACGGTCGTATACAAGTCTAGTTCAGGCGGAAGAGTGACCTCTGACCTCTGACGTCATGCGTCGAGAATTAGACTTGCCTACAGCCGTTAAGCTAGTGATTAGTTATAAATATGGATATTTTTCTTTTAAAAAAGCGGCCTTTATTAACCACCGTATGAATTACCATATGGAGAAACTCAGACTCTATTCACTCCCAGTATAAAGTGTGTCAGTACTACATTGCACTACTATGTATAATATTGAATATGTATAATAATGGATTGGGTGAATATTTGTGTGTCCTGATAATGCCAAATGTCTCATGTTACCAAAAAGTGGCCTACATTATTTAAAATACATCTAGTCAGAGTGAAATCATATTCATCTAAAATAATTGTGTATTTTCAGCTTCAGAATCATGAATATTTTTATTCTGGTGTCACTTTTGTCCTGAGCATTGAATTTCCAGCCCCAAGTCCAAGCCTATTCATTTACACCAATGTAATACCAAATTTAGCATTTTAATCATCAGTGCATTTTCTGTCAACCTTTTATCATATGTCTTGGAGTATCGCAATAATATCATGTTGTGAGTTCAGTATCGTGATATGTATTGAATCGTGACATCAGGGGATCGTTTTGGATAAACGAATCCTTTACGAGTGTCTGTTTGAGCTGCTGGAAGGCACTAAGTCATTGTTTATTTTTGCCCACTCTCAATTTGGTGTATCTTCAGATCCGCCGATCTAACCCGAACTGCACAAGATAGCCTTTATCTGAGGAAACGCTTTCAGAGCCTTTTCCTCTGTCGAGTTGCACCAAATCTATTTGCTTTTGACAGTTTAACACGGTCCGAAGCCGACCACCAACCCGGCACAGACCCGACTGTAGCAAAGAGCGCTTCCAGACGATCTTCCGAGAAGAAAGCTGTAATTCAGCGAGGGCAGCCTCTGCTTCCCGGCCTTCTCTCTAAATTGGTTGATACCTTTGAGAAGTCACTTGCTGACGTTCATTCTCCTGTGAAGAGACGCTGTTAGTTTTATATAACGCTGTGTGGGAGGCCGATGACGATCGCAACCCATCCAGTGCAGTGTGTGTGTGGGCAGCCGCTTTTAACAAATGGATACTGGCTCGCACTCAGGTTATGGGGGAGTACAGGAATAAAATTATGTAAATACCCTCCAAAGTATGACACACACACGCTCAAACAGAGCTTGAAATATCTATTGATCTGTGCTGAATATTGTGTGTGTGTGTGTGTGTGTGTGTGTGTGTGTGTGGGTCTGCGCTTAATTTGGAATGGCAAATCCAGAAAATGAAGCTGAATTTAAACTCGAGATCAAATAAGAGTGTCGCTTCCACTTGAATATTTAGTTCAGACTGCAGCACTTCATTGGATTCCAGAGCATTGGCTACTAAAGACAAAAGTACTTCCCATTAAACCCAATAGCTGATCACACAGATATGATCGGCTGAGGGAAATACTCTGTGCTGAGGTTTATCGCCTATAAATCTGATCTAATCAATCACATCCCACTGCCAGTTCTGTTTTTATACCTTTTGGTACTATTCATTGCCTATATTAACTGTTGTGTCACTGTTGTTTCCTTAAGGAACCGTGTTTTGTTTCTATCCATTGCCACTCGATGTGCTAAAGTAATATTATCGATTTGACTGCACTGACACTGTAAGACCAGAACAAAACTGCAACTGAATTTAGCTGAATATTATTGTCTTCTGTAAGAGCTGCATCTTTCATATTTGATGAGTTTTTGCAACATTGATAGTTACTGAACTGAATCATTGAACTAAATTAAGATGAATAATATTGTCTTTTGCTGAGCAGATGCTTTATCTGAAATCGAATTTATTAACTTCAATTAACTTTAGCTTTACACAGAAAACTATTTCGCTGAACTTTGGTTTTGGCAACAAAAGATACTACTGGTTACATCTATGACATTAGTTGTTTTGTTTTTTTAGGCTATTAAATGGTAACTATTTTAAATATCAACATAATAGAACATTGACAAGTCTCTCCATTTTCTTATTTTGCTTAAAATACATAAAATATCCCTTTCTGCCAACAATTACTCTCCCAATCAAGCTCCATGCAAAGCATGATGGGAAATTAAAATTCTGTTATTTGATCGAGATACTGAAACGTTCTCCCAACATGAAAACATTGAGTTAAGCCAAAGAGTAACCGTTTCAAGTCAGTTTAACGTGATGCAATCGCGTTTGCACAAGAAACCTAATTCACTGATGTTAAATCAAAATGAATTATTTAAATAAAGTAGCCCTTGTGAAAAAAACCTCACTTAATTTCTACATCTGACGCAAAGCATGCTGGGAACTAGAACACTGCTATACTCATTCACTTTAAGTTAAGCTTTTTCTAAAAAGTACAATGAACTTTCAGTAATATTTGAGTGAAATAAGCATTGTTTAACAGTAACATTTTACCCTCTCATGTTACAATTTTTTTTTATAAAGGCAAGAAAATGCAAGGTGAGGTGACGAAATGAAATCCTGCATGGTGTTTCTTTCTGTACATTCAAAAAGCTGTGCTCTCGGACAAAAATGATTCACTGTCAGTAAATACCATGTGTAATGTGGCTTGATCCTCTACAGAGAGAGTCAGCTTCAGAATTATAATCAGGTATTCTCTTGCATTCAGCCGCTTGAACTGAATCCATTCAAGAAAGCAGAACAATACAGGCATCAGCACGACGCGACAGCGCTCGGCTTATCTGTCCGAAGCACTCAGGTCAACCAGCCAGCTTTACGAACCCACCAGATCATCCAATGACAGCGCGAATCATGATCCCAGGACTTTCTGTTGTGATATATGATCAGCTCTGGAGGCTGGACTGTGTGCGTGTGAAGATGCTGAAGACAGACAGGTTATTTATCTGTAAATTGATCGGGAGGACTTCAAGGGAGGAGGCCGCCACTCGTCCCCTGGTGAAATTGGGAGGGCAGCTTGCGCTCGCACATTCAGCACGGCTTTAGCCCTTTATAATGGAGCAATCTAGCTCCCCTCGCATTCCCCAGATGGCTTTTCCCCCGTATTATTCATCCTGCAAAAATTTCCCCAAGTTTATTGGTCCCCTGCAGCCATATTTTACTGGGCAGTTGACCTGCGTCATTCATATTAATTTTCCCGTCCTGGTGAATATCGTCGCCTCAGGCTTTGTCTTCACACTGACCCGAGCGCTTATGTCGGATTTCCGAGCCGTTTCATTCAGGACTGACGGTGGAAATGAGAGGAAGGGTTTTATGCACTCTTTACAGAAGCAATCACCCCAGACTAACAGACTTTTGTTATAAGAACGTTCTCCAAATATTCAGTGTTGGATGGGAACGTGAAAAATGTCCAGTTTTCTTGACGTTAGAGGAACGTGTTTTAAAAGGTATAATGTTCTTTCAACTAAGGCTATGTTTACACGGGAACGATCTGAAGAGAAAACGCGAAAGTGGCATTGCGTTATCACTTTTTATTCTGCGTTTAGACGAGCGTTATGGGGGGAAATCTGCGTGCATATGGTGACGCAAAAGTGTGTGAAATTCGATGTAGTGTGCACTCCAGGCGCTAGGTGGCGATGTGATGCACTGACAAACAACACCACCAATATCTGAGAATATTTTGTACAACTGCTGAAAACACTCTTGTATGTTTATCAGAGCTGCGAGGGCAACTTGAAGGTCCGACGTATGGAAATAATCCGACATGTTGGCTGTTATGTTCCTGTACTGGCACATGCCTGTGACGTAAACGCGTACGCGACGAGAGCCACCGTGAGCAGATTTGCGTTTTTACCCTTTAGACGGGAACGCGGCGGTGGAGCGTTTTTAAGATTTCCTCTCTGGAGGGTGGTTGCACTTTTTTGCGTAGAATTATCGGTTATCGTATCGGCCCAAATTTTTATATTGGTGCATTCTTATTTTTATCATCACAATAATAGAAGTAATGACACAGAAATTAATTTGAAACTGCTGTTTAACACCAATTATTTATTTTTCTGCAACAACAAAAAAAGATGCAAAATACGAGCCCTATAAAGAGACATGGGGATTGAAAATAACCCTATGAGATAGGAGGAAGATTATTTCAATGATTTTGTGTTTGCCTGCAAAACTATTCCATTCCTTCAAGAAACTTCATGTTTGCTCACAAAAACAGCAAAACAGTTTTCCCTCCCACCTCATTCACTCTTAAAAATAAAAAAATAAAATATTGTCATTGATGCTTCCATGAAAAACTTTTAACCTCAATGCAAGGTTCTTTTGAATGGTAAAATGTTCCACAGATTTTTAAAATGCTCTTTGAACTAAGGAAAAAAATGGTTCTTCTGTTCACTGAAAGGGTCTTTGGGGAGCTAAAAATTATGCTTTTTATTCCATTGTTAAATGTTATACAGGTGAAACTCAAAAAATTAGAATACCGTGCAAAAGTTATAATTTTGATGATTATGGCTTACAGCTTATGAAAACCCCAAATTCAAAATCTCAGAAAATTGGAATATTACATGAAATCAATCAGAAAAAGGATTTTAAATACAGAAATGTCGACCCTCTGAAAAGTATAATCATGCATATGTATATAGTTATACTAAATATTAGTTTCACCTTTTAATTTGAATTACTGAAACACATGAACTTTTGCACGATATTCAAATTTTTCGAGTTTCAACTGTATGTTTTCTCTTCTCTTCTCTTCTATTTAAAAAATAAAAATACATATGTGCTGTGACTCTTCCCAGTTTGGTCTAACACAGTATATTGTTATTGCTTCTATTGCTGTCCTCATCTGTAAGTCTCTTTGGATAAAAGCATCTGCTAAATGATTAAATGTAAATGAAAACACCCTTTTGGAACTTTTATTTTTAAGAGTGTATTATTTACATCAAAGTTTCCCCGGGAACGTAAATTTACTGACATATAGGCAAATGTTTGCTCCCATTTCTGTTTACCATCACAATACCCCTTTAGAGGCTCTGTACTAACGTCACGCAGGGAGTTCCAGAAACATAAGTGATGATCATTAATCTTTCTTTTCATTTATTTTTTCATAAGAACTTTTTTTTTTTTACCAGTTCATTTAAATGGACTGTACAAACCAACCGCTTTACTAAAATGAATTATGCCATTTCAGAGAGAATTCCTCGTGGACTGATTTGTGCTTCACAGCGAGAAATATGATGAGACATAAAACCAGCCATGTAATCTTTGAAACGCTCAATGAGAAACTAGCATGTAACATGGAAAAGCAACACTATTACTGAAACGCTATGGAAAAGAGTTCAACTAGCAGTATTTCTACGTTGAGTGAGTAACTCTCTAACACTAGCAGAACGAAGGCGTTACTGCCATTAATGGACTGTATTGCCTTCTGCCTTTAGGCTTCTTTATATAGAATGTGAGAGTGCTGCGGGCGAGAGAGAGAGAGAGAGAGAGAGAGAGAGAGAGAGAGAGCGAGAGAGAGAGAGAGAGAGAGAGAGAGAGAGAGAGAGAGAGAGAGAGAGAGAGAGAGAGAGAGAGAGAGATCCCGGATCCACCCATAATCCTCTCTGTTCAACAACTATCGACTCATTCGGGTCTATTTTTATTTCTCTCAAGGAATTATCTGTGGTTGCCAGAATAATAAATAAAAATATAGGCTAATAAAATATAATAAAAACGTAAACATATTTATACAGAACATTTACCATTTAAAACTAATTTACAAAAATGAAACTACATTTTAGACTGGTAAATCCAAGAGTCCAAGGCGACGCTGCTATTAAAAGCTGTTTTGATCCTTCAACATACACTGACATCCAAATAACACTGCTGGGAAAGAGAAACACATGATGAATCATAAGTTAATATATAGAAGATGCACAGTGTCAAATACAAAACACTATCATGGTAACACACATGACACTAAAATAATGCAATAAAGAAGAAGAAACAATAAATTAAAATGAAAAAAAACATAAAATGTGAGCTGTTATACAGGGAATTCTGGGAATGGATTTTCACTGTAAATTATAAGATGATTTGTATTTTTTATTTCCGAAAAAATGCAGCATTCAACAAATACAGATGAGATTTCCCATAAGAACCTACTGTCAACCAAATTAACAGGTACAGCATTTTGACAGCATTTTATAGTTAAAATTACAATATTTTTTACAGAGTAAATGCCAACCCAAAGAACTCTCACAACAGCCTCATTAAACCATCTTTAACGGGAACCTATGATGGCCTTTTTCAAGTCCGGATTTTGTTTTTGAGCTCTAACAGGTTTTCCTGCTGTAATGTTGATTATTTCCTCATATTCTCCATTGTTGCGGCTCCTCTCTTCCCAGTCTGTCAGTAACGCTCTGTTTACTTCCTGTCTCTATGAAGCCCCTCCTCCTGAAGAGCACACTGTGCCCTGATTGGTCGGGTGGAGCAGCGTGTTGTCGTTGATTCACTTTGCGTTAAATGTACCGAAATATCCCGCCAGTTTCAACCAGGGGCCCGGGACCAGCAGCACCCCCAGCATTTAGTCATTTATTTGTAATACACACTTTAAGTGGGCTATTTCAAAAGTGTTAGGACTACTTATATGTTAAATTATGCTGTTTAAAACATACACGCAGAGTGTGACGTCATATTGTGTGCGCGTAGAAAAAAATTGTCAGCTCGTTGTTCCCGAATCGTATTAGAGATTTGTTCAAAATGAACGAATAGTTCATGAACGAACCATCACTAGTTTCAACACACTACTGACACAACCAGGCCCCGCCCCTTTATTCTGCGTACGAATTATTTAAATGAGGAATATTGTGACGTGTTCCAGAAGAAACTCAAGACTACAACGGAGGCGTTTCAGGGAGTTCAGACATTTTTTAATAAAAGCATAATAGGATCCCTTTAAGTTAAAATCCAGTGTCTGTTGATACAGTAGCCTATGATATTTAAAGAAATTCTGTAGAAAGGATTAGATGAACACAGATGAAAATGCTCCACTGAGGAAACCCAGGAAAGAATAAAAGACTATATTCTTTTCAGAAACGATTGAATAGCAAACACGGCCACACGGTTCAGCCTCTCCACACTGAACCGATGATGAAGTGGAATGATGGGAAAGAGAGCGTGCCTTAAGGCCAGAAAGACACACAGAGCAATAATTATGAATCAAACACAAACACAAACGCTAAATGCATCTGCAGGTGGAAGTATACCGACACGATCCTGCGGCTCTGCGTCAAAAGCACGAATCCACAGGGTCACCAACAATTAAGAGACATCATTATCTGGCGCTGGCCAGCTTTGTTACGGGCTAATGAATTGTCACAGCTCACGTTAAGATGTCAGAATGAGTTCATTATGCTATCAGACAGAAATCATCCTGTGTCAACTGGTTTGTTGATCTGGTGTGCGTGTGCTTTGGCGAGTCGAGAGATTTCTCACCTGATGCATTCAACCCGATCACACTAAATGTGTCTCTATAGCACGCATTGGGTCTCATTCATGAAACATTCGTAAATATACGAGTCAATCGAGTAATTTGCGCGTAAAGAGACCTTCCCGAAAACTCTTTTTCTGATTCACAAATACTTGGTAAACGTCAGATGTGATTGAATTCCAATCGGTCGTAAATGAGACGCGCGTGCACGCTCATTCTCAATTACCATAAATCCCGCCATATGAAAATACGGCTTTTGGTGTATTCAGGTGTAGATTTCTTTCGTACCAACTAACATTTGGATAATAGGCCTACGAACATTTTAATGAATCCGAAAATTTACGCCAGAACCACTTTACACACGATTTAGCCTACACAAAACTTCGTTCTGCTCGTGTTTCATGAATGAGACCCATTGTGTTTATCGTGCAATTTATACGCCAAAATGAGTTTTTATACGTGCATATGATACGCATGGGTAGGTTTAGTAGTGGTGTGGGGTGCGTATGTATTAGGTACACGCAATAAAGTGCGTATCAGCATTCAGCACGTGGAAACTGCGTATCATGCACGTAAAAACAGATTTTCGCATAAATTTCACGATAAACAATGCGTGCTATACAGACGCATTTTCATGAGAACAAATTCATTACAACAGGACGGGACTAGAACAAAACTCGAACTGAATTGATCTGAATAATGCCACTATTGTGCTTTTAGAGCTGCTTTACAGCTGAATTTGAATGTTTCTCATATTTATTGAAGTTTGCATCTGTTATTTTCCTGTTTATTTCTGTGAAGCTGCTTTGAAACAATCTGCATTGTATAAAGCGCTGTAGAAATAAAGCTGACTTGACTTGAAATTTTCAGACATACTTCATGATTTCAACTGAATATTTATGTTTTCCCTCACATAACCCCGTTAAAAAAGGTAATGAAGTGACCTCTGAGAAATCAAATCCCGTCCAGACCGGAATGCCTATGATTGTGAACATTCCCGTTTCTCCTCATTTATTCTGAGCTTCACTGAATACTGTAACTAAAGCTCACATTGTACTTCTGAATACACCTTCATTATGGATTTTTGCCCACTTTCTGGGTTAAATAACAGTTGGTGGTTGGCCAGCTATTATCCTTCTCTTAATTAATTCACCAGTAATAAATGTGGACACATCCAGAGAAAAGAGCTAACACACACATCCAGAGAAAAGACCTAACACACACATCCAGAGAAAAGAGCTAACAGACACATCCAGAGAAAAGACCTAACACACACATCCAGAGAAAAGAGCTAACAGACACATCCAGAGAAAAGACCTAACACACACATCCAGAGAAAAGACCTAACACACACATCCAGAGAAAAGACAACACACACATCCAGAGAAAAGACCTAACACACACATGCAGAGAAAAGACCTAACACACACATCCAAAGACCTAACACACACATCTAGAGAAAAAACCTAACACACACATCCAGAGAAAAGACACACACATCCAGTGAAAAGACCTAACACACACATCCAGAGAAAAGAGCTAACAGACACATCCAGAGAAAAGACCTAACACACACATCCAGAGAAAAGAGCTAACACACACATCCAGAGAAAAGACCTAACACACACATCCAGAGAAAAGACAACACACACATCCAGAGAAAAGACCTAACACACACATGCAGAGAAAAGACCTAACACACACATCCAGAGAAAAGACCTAACACACACATCCAGAGAAAAGACAACACACACATCCAGAGAAAAGACCTAACACACACATGCAGAGAAAAGACCTAACACACACATCCAAAGACCTAACACACACATCCAGAGAAAAGACCTAACACACACATCCAGAGAAAAGACAGACACATCCAGAGAAAAGACCTAACACACACATCCAGAGAAAAGACCTAACACACACATCCAGTGAAAAGACCTAACACACACATCCAGAGAAAAGACCTAACACACACATCCAGAGAAAAGACCTAACACACACATCCAGTGAAAAGACCTAACACACACATCCAGAGAAAAGACCTAACACACACATCCAAAGACCTAACACACACATCCAGAGAAAAGACCTAACACACACATCCAGAGAAAAGACCTAACACACACATCCAGTGAAAAGACCTAACACACACATCCAGTGAAAAGACCTAACACACACATCCAGTGAAAAGACCTAACACACACATCCAGAGAAAAGACCTAACACACATTCAGAGAAAAGACCTAACACACACATCCAGAGAAAAGACCTAACACACATCCAGAGAAAAGACCTAACACACACATCCAGTGAAAAGACCTAACACACACATCCAGTGAAAAGACCTAACACACACATCCAGTGAAAAGACCTAACACACACATCCAGAGAAAAGACCTAACACACACATCCAGTGAAAAGACCTAACACACACATCCAGAGAAAAGACCTAACACACAGACCTAACATACACATCCAGAGAAAAGACCTAACACACACATCCAGAGAAAAGAGCTAACAGACACATCCAGAGAAAAGACCTAACACACACATCCAGAGAAAAGACCTAACACACACATGCAGAGAAAAGACCTAACACACACATCCAGAGAAAAGACCTAACACACACATGCAGAGTTCTCCATTAATACGCGCCGTAGCGGTTTTTATTGGCATCTAATCTATAGTTCCATGAAGAACCTTTAAAATATGTTCTAAGAATGTTTTGCTAATGTGTGTTTGTGTTCCACTTTTGGAACTTGTGAACAGCAGGACTGAGCATTTGATGTTTGTGAATTATTATTATGATTATTATTTGTGTTAACTTTTTCTTTATTGTTTATAGGGAGTTGGGGGAGTAGATTTAGAGCTGCCCCGGGGTACACATCATACTTCTCCGTCTAGAAACACCACCTGGGCGGACCAGCATCTGTGAGTTTGGTTAGGGCGCCTTGATCGTGTGCCAGATAGGTGATGTGTATAATTACAATAGGTTAGCGGTGGGGTATCTTTTGTTTATTTCTTTTCTTTGGTTCGTCCAGCTTTCCCCTTTCTCCCTGGAAATTATTATTGTTTATCATTCACATTATTACCGTGGCTTAGTTTGTACGGTATTTGGAATTTGTGTCCTTTTTTCGCACCACGACTCCATACCTCCTTCGCTGGCATTTGTGGGCCCGAGCGGTGGGTTATCAGGTTCCCCTCCCTTTTGGGGGCTGGAACGTAACATTCCCATTTGGTTATAAAATTTTTATTTCTGAATGTTCTCAGAACGTATAAAACGTCCAGTTTTTAAATGCATGTTCTGTCTTGATTATGAACGTTAAAGTCCCCTTAAAACTCATCTTTGATCACCAAAAGACATTGAAGTGTTTTTTTTCTTGAAAAAAAATGTCATGTCTTAAAATAGCTGGAAAACTAGACACCACTAGCCTCATTTATATGAATATGCAAATGAGCCCCGCCTCCACTCACTCACTCACTCAGAGATCCACTGGTTGACGAGCACACGTTGATCTGATTGGTTACAAGGTCGTTTGTGACGTCAGAAACACCAGCGATTTCACACCGTGTTTTTGAGACTGTCTTTGATTCACTGCAGTTTTAAGCAGAAAATACTCAGCAATGCTGTCGACTTATGAACTCACACATGTGTGTCTTAAAGCATATTAAAAACACCACATAGACATAAAAAACATTAAAAACTGTATTTTCACCGCAGGGGGACTTCAAGAAAACATTCCATTTGATCATTTTGCAAACATTATGATAAAGTTACTTTTGAATGTTCTCTGAAACAAGTAGTAACATTTAAAAAAAGTTTGACAAACAAAACATCAATCATTTTTAGTGCCAATGTTTGAGAACATAATTAAAGAACGCTAAATGAACATATTAATGTTACTGGAAGAATGTTTGTTCATAACTTTGAGAGAACCTTGCCACATTAATCTTTATATTGCACAAAATTCTTTATGGTGATGGAAAAAGGAACTTTAGATGATTAAAATGTTTTTCACACTAAGAAATAGTGCTGGGGAACGATTAATCGCATCCAAAATAAAAGTTTGTATAGGCTATGTATCATATAAATTATGTATAAATACACATCAAATATTTCTTAAATATATGTGTGTGTATTTATATATACAAAATAATGATACACAGTACACACACATATTATATAAACTGTTAACACAAACTTTTATTTTGGACGTGATTAATCGTTGCCCAGCACTAGAGACTGGAAGAACATTTGTTCATAACTTTGAGAGAATCTTCTCAATATTAGCTGAAAAATTGAATCTTCCCATTGCACAAAATTCTTTATTGTGATGGAAAAGGTATCTTTAGATGATTAAAAAAAATGTCACACTAAGAAATATGCAAGAGATGTTTTGGAGCATCGCTGTAAGTAACCTTTATTATTAAGAGTGTAGATTCCATCATCAGCCCTCGTGAAACCCTGCAAACATACAGTATTGCAAGCTTTCGCTGAAATGAATCAATAGGCAAATTACAAGCGAGTTAAAATCCGCTTCAGGTGTGAGCGCAGAGATTACGGGTCGAGTCGGAGAGGTTGGTGTCAGCAGAAGGGAATAAAGGGATTCTCCTCTGTCAGGTGGCCGGTGTGTTGGAGGAGAGATAACATTAGTGTTGTCAAGAAACTGACCCCAGATCTGCCGTCTGCAAGCGTCCCGCAGACAGACATGATTAATGCACGGAGACATCGCTCTCAGACTCTATTGTGTGCGACGGGGAGAGGGAACTGGAGCAATTAAAAAGGGAACACCACTGGCGAGCATCACATTACTCAAAGGCCTTCAGGGCGAGTCGAAGAGGGCTGTTTATATCACACTGATCCTGTTGTCGTAAAGACACACACACACACACACACACACACACAGCCAGGCTTAAGCGTTAGAATCAAAACAGCCAAGATTACAAGCCAATAAAACCTTCAGCTTTGATTTGGAGCCTCTAGTCGGGACGAGAAACGGGATGACAAACACTGCTGTCAAAAACACCATCAGCTGACATGGACAACACACACCTGGAGGAGGTTTAGATCAGTTATTCTGTTCAATATGACCCATGACTGTTGACCACAGAGTTTCTAGCCTTTTTAAAACCTTTTGGGGGTTAAAAGACACTTAATATTCAGTATTATTGGTTTGACTGCACTGACACTATTGGGTGAGAACCAAACTCTAACTGAATTGAGCTGAATGAGGACACTATTGTTTCTGTAGAGATGGAGGTGTCTTATAATTATGAGATACAATCTTAAATTAAGACAGAGATTTAAAAAATCTAAAAATTAAGACAATCCTAATTAAAAAGCTGAAAATTATGAGATATAAAGATACATTCGGACATACCAAGTCATAATTATGAGATAAAAGTTGAAATTATATATATAAAAAATGTATAATTATGACAAAAGCCAAAACTTAGATACTAAGTGGAAATTATGATATAAAAAGTCATCATTATGAGATGCTGAAATTATGACATAATAAATCATAATTATGAGAAAAATATTTGAATTATGACTTAAAAAGCTGAAGATTATGAGATATAAAGTAAAAATTATGACACTGAATCATAATTACAGTATGAGATAAAAGTTGAAATTATGATATACGGTAAGTCATAAAAAGTTGAAATTCTTGCTTAGAAATGTATAGTTATGACAAAAAAGTAAAAAATAACAGTGGAAATTATGATTTAAAAAGACATACAACTTTACATATCATAATTGAGGAACATTTTTTAAATTATGACTTAAAAAGTTGAAAATTATGAGATAAAAAGTAACAATTCTGACATACTAAGTCATATTTATGAGATAAAAGTTGAAATTATAAAAGTTAAAATTATGACATTATTTTTTTAATGATGACAATGATAATTATGACAAAAATACAAATGATTATTTTAAAGTCATAATTATGAGATTAAAAAAGAAAAAATGACACATTAAATCATTATTATGAGAAAAATAAATAAATTCTGACTTAAAATTATGAGATAAAAAGTAAACATTATGACATACAAAGTCATAAATATGAGTTTAGTTGAAATTATGACAACATTAAAAAAATCTTAATATTCAGTATATTACTGATTTGACTGACACTTTCAGATGAGAAGAAAACATGAACTGACTTGATCTGAATCATTGTTTCTGTAGAGCTGCTTTACAGCAGAATCGAATTTGTATCATAATTGATGAATTTTGCAACACTGATATTATTATTATCCTGTGAACTGTCAGAATGAATCAAACTAAATCTATTTCAGACCTTTTTGCAAACCCAATTAGATCAACAGTGATTCATTCAAAAATCACTACTTCTAATCCGCTGATAAACACGCATGCATGATTGCTGAAATATTATCAGGGTGAAATGATTATCAGTAATATTTCACTAAGATAGAACAGTATTTCACTATAGGGCTCTTGAGCACAAAAACATGAGACTTTCATTCGAAACACACAATGACTTCAGCGTTGCTGCATGTTTCTTGCTGTCAAAAAAAGTCTGAATCATAAAAATATTCTCATGCACACACAACAAACTGAATTGACGTCATTGTTTGTGAGAAAGCCAGTGTGGACTGTCAATCATCTGTCAGTGTTTTGTCCTGCTGTTGTTTATGGCATTAATCGTGGGGGTGTTTGGAGAAGGTCTTGTGTCTGTGAAACGCCACTTGCTAATGCAGACTTGTGAAATCTGTTCGCCGTCCAAACCCATTAATGGCAGAGCACTAGATGTGTGGCGTCTCTTCCCTCCAGCGGTGATGGTAAATCATTCATAACACTCATAATTCATCTGCCGTTCAGAACCTTCTACTTTGATTAGTGTCCATGATCTCGGCCAACGCGGTTTAATAACACCAGCAATAACGTTCCTGCATGCAGCGGTTCGTTAGAAACACAGACATTAATGATCAAACAAAAAAACATTGGTTTGTTCTTTTCTACAAGAGTATGAGTTTCATTTTGAGAGGCAATTTACGCCACCACATATTTCTGAGATAAAAATCATATTGAAATTATGACGTGATTTTAAGATCTAAACTCACACACTAAATCATAATTAAGTCATAGAAAGTTGAAATTCTGACATAAGTCATAAATAAGTCATAATTATGATATACAGAGTCAAAAATAAGACAAAGTCAAAACTATGATATACTAAGCCATAAATATGAGATTAAAGTTGAAATAACATACTACGTCATAATTATGAGAAAAATTATGAAATTATGACTTAAAAAGTGAAAATTCTGACATACTAAGTCAAAATTCTGATATAAAAAGTCGAAATTGTGATTGAAAAAGTTATAATTATGACATAAAAAGTTGAAAATATGACAAAAAGTCAACTTTAACTTTTAAAAAAAAATCGTATGTGGCAAAAATGGGCTTCCATAGAAAAGAAGCCGTAAAGAAGAGCGTCCGGCCTCAGAGATCTGCTAAACACAGCTCATATCCTCTATAGCTGGCATATTTGCCCTGAAAACACACACACACACACACACACACACACACACACACTCTGTGGCTGCTGTGATTAAACACACTCTCACAAAGATCCGGCTCAATGTGTGTTTGCTTTAAGCAGAGACGGAGGAAGGACTGATTTTCATTAATGAGTGTGTGAAGTATTGCAGTGACATTTATTCTGTGACTGTGGTTTGGAGCGCAGAGACATGCGGTAGTTTTTCACACACACTTTCTCTCGCTGTCATTTAATTAACCTCGCTGCAGATCAAAATGTTATCTGCTTTTATCTCAAACTGGCTTTTTGATTGTTGATATATATATATGGATGTAAACTATTCAGCGTTTGCCCATCATGTTAAGACAATGCAATATGATATTTGGAGGAGTCGCTCCAAACCGGCAAGACTGACTTTCTTCTGTGAATGAAGATAATTTGAAGATCATTGAAAAACCAAACATTGGACCCCATTGACTCTCATTATATGGGTGGGGCAGATTTCTCAAAATATCTTTTTATTATTTTATGTTCCCAAAAAAGTCTTAAACATAAAAATATTCTCATGCACACACAACAAACTGAATTGATGTCATTGTTTGTGACTTTTATGTTCTAAAAATCTTACATCAAGATGCATTTACTTGATGAGTAAAATGCGATAAGATAATATTTCTTGTTTTCTGGGGGGAAAAATCAAAATGAAGTGATTTTTTTCTTAAAACAAGCAAAATTATCTGCCATAGGGAACACAATCTTGTTTCCATTCGAAATTAAGATTATTTTCTCACCCCATTGGCATTTTACTACTTTAGTAAATGCATCTTGATTTAAGAATTTTTAGATATTTGGACTGGAAACAAGACAAAAATCCTGAGAAAGAAAAGCATTTTTTGGCAGTCTAAACATTAATTTTGATACATTTTTCAGCATACAAGCCTTAATATCATCATTCATTTTGCTTCTCTTGTAAATCTACGTATCTTGATTTAAGAATGTTTAGATATTTGGACTGGAAACAAGACAGAAATACTGAGGAAGATCATTTTTAACAACGGCGGTCTATAGTCACAGAAACTTACACGTGATTATGTAACAACAGCCACACAGAATAATGCTGAAACATTCTTACAGCAACCATAAGCTCATCGCACAACTTTAGTTATTTCTCAGGTGGTTATTTCTTTCCTTTGCTTTTTATTTATTTTTTGCTTATGCCCCACATTCTCTATTATTAAGCAGAAGTCTTGTGTGAATTGTCTTTAGCAGCATCTGCTGACCACGGTCTCAGGGTGGATGTGCTCACCTGGAGGAAACGCATACACTCCAGATGCTGTGTAAGCGAGAACGAGACATCTATCATCTGTGGCAGAGCACAGCAGACTGACTGACACCGGTCACACACACCTAAGATGATGTCACTTCTGACCCCAAGAACCCCAAATGACACGCTATACAATTTTATGCACTCATAGTGTACACTAGGTACTAATGCACTATGTACTCAGTGTGTGATTTTGTCATTCACAGTCTGATAGCTCCTCCCCTCTTCTAAAGCTCCTCCTTCCTCTGCTTTAGCCCCTCCTCCCTTTAAATTAGCTCCTCCCCTCTGCGACAGTCCCTCCTCCCTCTAATTTAGCTCCTCCTCCTACCTCTACTTTAGCTCCTCCCCCTCTGCTACAGCTCCTTCCCGTTTTACTGTAGCCCCTCCCCCTCTGCTACAGCTACTCTTCCCTCTACTTTAGCTCCTCCCCTCTCGTTTAGCCCCTCCCCCTCTGCTACAGTCCCTTCTCCCTCCAATTTAGCCCCTCCTCCCTTTACATTAGCTCCTCCCCCTCTGCTACAGCCCATCCTCCCTCTACTTTAGCTTCTCCCTCTACATTAGCCCTCCCTCTACTTTAGCTCCTCCCCCTCTGCTACAGCCCGCCTCTAATTTAGCTCCTCCCTTTCTGCTACAGCCCATCCTCCCTCTACTTTAGCTCCTCCCTCTACATTAGCCCCTCCCCCTCTGCTACAGCCCCCCTCTAATTTAGCTCCTCCCCCTCTGCTACAGCCCATCCTCCCTTTACTTTAGCTCCTCCCTCTACATTAGCTCCTTCCTCTACTTTAGCTCCTCCCCCTCTGCAACAGCCCCCCTCTAATTTAGCTCCTCCCCCTCTACTACAGCCCATCCTCCCTCTACTTTAGCTCCTCCCTCTACACTAGCCCTCCCTCTACTTTAGCTCCTCCCCCTCTGCTACATTTCCTTCCCCCTTTATTTAGCCCCTCCCCCTCTGCTACAACTACTCTTACCTTTACTTTAGCCCCTCCCCCTCTGCTAAAGCCTCTCCCCTCTCGTTTAGCTCCTCCCCCTCTGCTACAGCTACTCTTCCCTCCACTTTAGCCCCTCCCCATCCGCTACGTGATTAACGCTGCAACAGTCGAGTTCAGGAATTGTCCTAAGCCCCGCCCCCCTTAGTAACTGTTGCTATCTCGGACAAACAAACGGAGCTGCATGCTAACTGTCTTACAATGGCTACGTTTACATGAAACCAAATAATCCATTAGTAATGGGATTGACGGCTCAATCGCAATGAAAAGCCTTCATGTAAACGCCGTAATCGATCCGATTGAGCTCGATCAGAATGAAATTTCGATCGGGTTGTAGGGGTGGTTTATTCCTTTTCTAATCCAATCGAGAGAACATGTAAACACAATGACGCGTAATGACGTGAAGAACGAGCTGTTCTTCCTGTTGAATTAAGTGACGTATAAATGAGTTTCCCGTCATTCTATAATCCCCCTTTCACTGTGAAGTCCCACAAGCCCACCAGTGCTTGTTTCAGACTCTCATCCACACTAATAACACTATTTTACTAACCCTTAACGTTGCACACGTCACACATGCGTTTTGTTATGGTGAACTTTGTTCAATTTTTAAAGTATTTTCCTAATGTTAATTTTAGTCATATTATTAGTCAAGACTGGAGTCAAGAAGACTTAAGATGTTAAGTCTTATTTTCTAAATAAATCTTTAAAATTAGGTGAGTTTACTTAACACAAGACCAAATATGTCAGTGGGGTCAGAAAATTTTACTTAATTCAAAGGGAAAAAAGTTTATTTTAAGAACTTGTTAAGAAGAATGTAGAAATATTGACATTGCATTCAAGTTCTGTTATTGGTTCATGCATTCCCTGCGAATCAAACTCATGAGCAGAAGTTGTCAAGCAGGTGGAAATATACATATACATACATATATAAATATACACTGTCCAGCTGTTCTTTTCTGCATATGTTTTCTGCTGGTTCTGGTGAAATGAGCCTCACTGTAAATAAGAAGCAGTGTTGTTCAATTAAAACCATTAGTCACAGATGCCAAATGAGTCCAACTTAAACAGAGAAATAATGAAACACACTGAACTTTTTGATATGCACGTCTAAAGAGGGAATCAAACCAGCAAACTAGTCCTGCTTGTTATTGTTGATGAGTTCCTTCCCGAGTATTTCAGCGAGGCAGAGATGACCCGTCTGCCGCTGCCATGGTAACGTCAGAATAAATCCTGCATGTTGCTCGCCAAGCACTGATATTTATAACCATCCTGAGCTTCATGTTAGATTGTTAACCTCTCACCACAACAGGATGTTATTAAAATCATGTAAAATTCCAGAGCCTCTAATTTCCGAGCACGTTTACGGACATTTATTCAATGGTAAATCTGTTCACACACACACACACACACACACACACACACACACACACACACACACACACACACACACACACACACACACACACACACACACACACACACACACACTCTGGTTCACTATCTTTGTGGGGACTCTCTATAGACGCAATGGTTTTTATACTGTCCAAACTGTTCTGTCCCCTTACACTAAACCTACCCATCACACACACACACACACACACACACACACACACACACACACACACACACACACACACACACACACACACACACACTCACACACTCACACACACATACTAACCCGACCCCTAATCCAACCCATCTCTCACACACACAGAAAGACACACACACACACACACACACACACACGACCCCTAAACCTAACAATCACACACACACACACACACACACACTAACCCGACCCCTAATCCTACCCATCTCTCACACACACAGAAAGACACACACACACACACACACACACACACACACACACACACACACACACACACACACACACACACACACACACACACACACACACACACACACACACACTCTGGTTCACTATCTTTGTGGGGACTCTCTATAGACGCAATGGTTTTTATACTGTCCAAACTGTTCTGTCCCCTTACACTAAACCTACCCATCACACACACACACACACACACACACACACACACACACACACACACACACACACACACACACACACGACCCCTAAACCTAACAATCACACACACACACACACACTAACTCGACCCCTAATCCTACCCATCTCTCACACACACAGAAAGACACACACACACACACACACACACACACACACACACACACACACACACACACACACACGACCCCTAAACCTAACAATCACACACAAACACACACACACTAAACCAACCCCTAACCCTACCCATCACACACACACATTGCATTCAGGTTTAAGTCCCCACCAGGATAGAAAAACATACACACACATACACACCTAGACATCAGATTGTTCATGTCAAAGCCGGTATGTGATGTGTGTTATACGCACACGCTGCTTCATGACAGCTGACAGCACGACAGAAGCTCATCAAATTGATTCAAGTTTGATTAAAAACATCTACAATCTGATTAAACTAACTCACGTTTATCAGGCGAGTGAGGGACTTTATTTTCTCACAGTTATTTACAGGTATAGGTCGATTTTTCTACCTTTTAAGATTAGCAAATTAATAATCAAGAGCATCATAACTGGAAGTTTAAAAGCAGTTCAGTTTCACTTGTAGTGAAGAATATAGTGGTTACTGAAAAATACAATGTGAAACATGCAATTAGGGAACGTTCTGGCAAGGTTCTTTCAAAGTTATGTTCATCCAGTAACATTAATAGCATGTTTGTTCCAAGTTATCTAGTATTTAATAATGTTCTTAAAAAGTCATTATACATCATTTATGGAACGTTTTCTCTGAAAAGTTCTATTTCGACATTTCAAATGTTTTTTATTAATTTATGTTACCGTTTTAGAATGTTCAGAGAAAGTTCATTCAAAAGTAACATTCCCATAATGTTTGCAAAATGATAAAATAAAATGTTTACGTTAACGTCCCTTAACGTTTGCATAGACAATTTAAAAAATATATTTTGAACATTCAGACCTTAAAGGGGCTGTATGTGGAATTCATAAACACTTGTTATTAGCGACACCGCTGGCCGTTAGCTGAACTGCAGCAGCAATACTCATGTAACATACAGTACATACCGAAGTTCTTTGTTTGTTCTTTGCTTAGAAGTAAAAAGAAGTTGTAAATTCCTTTACTGTTAACGAACATCCTGACACTGTGCACACGGCTGAGAGTGACGTTTAGATGAATATGTAAATATATGAAGCGCTTTCCTCTCAATAACAAAAACACAACGAAAACGACAGCGGTGAGAAACAGCAGTTCAGAAAGACTGATCAGAGATGTGGATGTGCGCAGCAGATCTGAGATTCACAGGCATCATGTCGACAGATGAGCTCATTCAAATTATATTACATATATACAATATTTGAGATTATAGACTATACTTTATATATTTGCCTGCGAGACTATAGTTTGAATAAAACCCTTTTCTGCACGACACATTGACATTACAGTACAGAATAACTCTTTCTGCATTATTCTGAACATTGTATAAGCATTAGTTACATGTGTTATTGAAAGGAAGAGAGGCTCTCGGGAGTGTAAACGTCTTATCATTATGATTTTCCAGGAAAAAAAATAAAATAAAAATCAGTCCACAGGCTTTCATAGACAACATAGGAAGTCGAGAAAAGTCTCATTTTGTAATCAAATAATGAGTCAGAGAAAGATATTACAAATCAGATGTTATTTCAGGCGAAGTGTTGAACATGTTGGCACTTTCACAATGGAATATAAAAAGGTGATTGTGACTTTTTATCTCACTATTCTGACATTTTTTCCTCGCAACTGCAAGTTTATATCTCGCAAATTCTAACTTTATATCTCAGACCCGTGCATTTATATTTCGCAATTCTGAGAAATTAAGATGTGAACTAGCACTTGCGGAAAAAAGTCAGATGTTTGAGATAGAAAGTCACAATTATCTTTTGGCGAAACAAGCCATTGTTCAAAGCAGCTGCACTCAGAACAATCACAGTAATAATGTCTCAAATGCTGTAATGTCCTCGTTTAGCAGTGCAATTAAAATAAAAACGGCCTTAATATCTGTCTCTATATTAAGAGTATGATAGTAAGGTATTTTAATTAAAGTCACGACTTGATTTCTTCTACTGTTTTTCTCTTTCATTATGAATTGCCTTTTTCCCTCATTAACAAACACATTTGCTCATTAACAGTGATTGTGCAGCTCCGTTAATTACACTGAAACTCTTTAGGAGCACATGCACAAACTATAAAAACAATTAAATGATCACGTGACGTAGAGGAACAAACGATTTCATGAATCAAATGATTGAGTTACAGCCTCCTGAAATATAATCTACACATGATCAGCATCAGATGCATTAATGCGTTTGATCTTCCCTAATGCCTCGGTCTTACAGTGGATCTCAATGGAGCAGGACGTCATGCAAACTCTCAGATGTGTCCCTCTAAATTGTTTGCGTGACATTTGGGGCCAAAGCAATCCATGCCTCATTTTCTCAGCCTCAAAGACCAGCAGTCCACTAGATCGATAGCGCAGAGATTTCCAGTCCCCGCGCGAGCACAGCCTATCACACGCGCGCGAGAACGAGACGCGCTGTCAGTTCGCTGCGCGTCGCCGGGAGATTTGATGAGAGCAATCGGGCCTTTCCATAATGCACGTGGGCAGCACAAAAGAAGCTTTACAGTAATTGTGAGTTATTAAAACGGGTAATCACCCCCAAGCGCAATGAGGTGTAATGAACTTCACTGCTGGAACATCGTCCAGATAAGAAGCAGAAACTGATACGGCTCGTGTTTGTGAGAGACAGTCATCGGCTGTAACCCCAGAAGTGCGTTTTCCCCGATCGGCACTCAAAGGGAATCAAACGGCATTGAGTTGAAAAGCTCATGTGCTGCCGCCCACCCGCGCGCGCCCACGCGCGTCCACCCACGACGCCTCTCAAACCCCACAATGCACTGCTTCCAGCAGTGGAGCGCGCAGGGACTGAGCTGAAGTGCTCAAGCGGGAAAACAGCGGGTCATCATCACTATATGGAAGCTTATTTCCGATTATAGCTCGCAATCAGTGCCGGTCCTGGACTCCTAGGGGCCCCTGTGAGCGCGTTCATAAAAACCCCAAAATGACCCCCAACCCCTTAATCTGTTCTGTCAGAGAGCAGCTTCAACGTCAACAGTGAGTTGAAACGTTGAGTAATACAATATAATAGGACAAACACACACACAAAAAATATGAAATTAACAATTGAGCCTAGGCTAGCCTACTAATAATTGCCTACTATACAGAAATTAAATAATTAGTAAAAAAAACATTGCATTGTCTTCACTGAATGAATTAAATATACATTGATTCTTATTAAAGTTAATGTAAAGAGAAGTGAATGATTCTCTCGTTTTCTTTTGCAGGGACTGAGCTGAAGTGCTCAAGCGGAAAAACAGCGGGTCATCATCACTATATGGATGCTTATTTCCACCACATTTCCAATTATATCTCACAATCAGTGCCGGTTATAGGCTTCTGGGGGCCCTCAGCAAAACTGTCTGGGGGCCCCTGTGAGTACGCTCATAAAAAACCCCAAATAACCCCTTAATCTGTTCTTTCAGAGCAGCTTCACTGTCAACCAACAACGCTGAGTTGAAACATTCAGTTATACAATATAATAAAACACAACAGAAAAAAATATGAAATGAACAATTTAGCCTACTAATATTACTATTCTACAATACAGAAATTGAATAAAGTAATCATGTATAATACTGATGATAAAACATTGCCTTAACTTTATGAATTAAAAATACACTGATTCTTATTAAAGTGTATACAGTGAATGATTCTCTCATATTCGCTTGTTGTCTGATTAACATTAAACGACGGGTTTATTAGGCTGCTGTCACTTTAAGACCGAATGCACAGACCCGAGACTGTCAAGCATTCAATTTCTTTCCCAGCTGTTTATGTTCACTGAATGACTCTAACTTAAAAAGCACCTAAAATTGACATTTTTTTTACATCTTTGTGTGTATTTCTCTGTTTAAGCGCACACCCGAAGCCCAAAAGTAGCCTGTTCTTGTCCATGTTTCTCTCCATCTCAGATCGCGCGGACAGAAAGCCTCTCTTTCACAGCTCAATACGCTTTTACACGCGACATCACGTGATTCGTCTGATTTGGATGTTGCGAATGGTGACAGCGCACCGCTTTAAAGGAAAGGTATGGAAAGGGCCATCATGTTTTTATAATTGTTGGAAGCCAAAATCAAAAACAAAACTAAAACACAGCCCTAAATCATACTTTGCGTATATTTGGATATTTCTTGTAATAAACTAGTTGAAGCTGCAGTCCATAGCTTTTCCTCTTTGTCGCCTCCTCTGTTCGAAATCTGCAATTGCAGTCATTCGCGGACTTATCAACTTTACGTGTGTTGTGCCTCGGCGCGGATGATCACAATGTTTTGTGGAGAATGTGCTGTCAGTCAACGCGCTGGGATACTGGCATTCGCAATCACAGATTATACTTTTTGAAAGTACGACTAACATAAGAAATAGAATTTCACTGGAAAATGTCATTTGAACAAGTAACATCCACTTTTGTTCTGACCAACTAAGGGGAAAAAAGTATTGCAGTAAATCACGCTGATGAAATCTAGATCACTTATATCACGTCAAACCGTGCGAATTATACTTTGTTCTCAAATTGTTGATGTTAACAACATCAGCATTGCATGACTACATTTAATGTGTATTAGGGCTACCTGTAGTTCAGTACTCCGTAACTGTATGAAGGAATGGAACAAGTGCGCTACTGTTACATAATCAAACCATTGAAATGTCTGACCTATCCAGCAGAAAAATAGCCATCTCTGCGTTCGTTTTGAACACCTTTAAAACACAGTGAACTCCTTTCAAAAGCCCTTACGATATCCTTGTGTTCGTATGGGCCGGTTGCAGTCTCTTTTTTTGGAGCTATTCTGAAGTTTTTTGCATTTTACAGCGGGTGAATGTCCAGTTGTCAATGGTGGTTGTCGTTTGAACCTTTCTGAATCCACCATCAAATTGATACGTTTAATTATATCAAGTGCTGCGAGAAAAGGCTATAAATCTCCACCTCCAACATCCTCACACAATATAGCCTACTAGCCGAGACTCTTCTTTATGTGGTGGACAGATGTGACTTTATGTGCATGTGACGTAATGACGCAAAGATATGCTCGAATTTCCCGCGGAATTCATTTCTACTGGAATTAAAAACATTATTACAAGCTAACCGTTTTAGATTGAACTACAGCAAGCAGATAGTTTTGAACACTGGCTAGTTATGTAGGCCTACTTGCTCAAACATTTATTTTGGATAATTTTTAACCCAAAAAAGTTACGGTAAGCAGCTTTAACATATCGCAAATTCCAAATTGTTACTTTTTTCCTCCGAATCTTGCGAGATAAAAAATCACAATTAGCATTTTTATAAATTTGTTATCTATAGTGGAGAAAAAAGAGAGAAAAAAAACGCAAGACTGCAACTCAGATTTGACAGATGTTAACTATTTAATAACTAGCAATTGCGAGATATAATCTCACAATTCTAAAAAAAAAAAAAAAGTGAGATAAAAAGTCACAATTAAGGCCTGTTCACACCAAGGATGATAACAACAACGATAAAGATCATTTGAAATATAAAAGTATAGCATACACAACTATAATGATAAACGCACAAAAAGAAAACTCAGAACGATTTTTTCAGCTGATGAACGATGAAAACACTGATAGCCAATCAGAATCTATCCTGCTTTAAAGAGCTCGAGCATTTAAAGCTACAGAAGCATGGTCAGTTTGGTTTGAAATGTGCTGGGGACAGAGACGCATGCGGAAGTGCATTTTCAAGAGTGCTGGGTACACAATGATGCATTCATGTTTTGAAAGACGATGTCTTGTAGATAAATAAAAATGTATACAAAGATGTGATGATGTGTGACTAAAAATGTGATGTTGTCAGTGTCATGAATTTTCACGTGAATAAATACATCAGCCAAATGCATTTACTGTAATGGTCCAGTGGTAACAGTTTTGCCAAGAGTGTCGGAGGTTCTGGGTTCTAATCCGCACTCGTATAGTTTTTTCCCCCTCATCAAAACCGATAATGTTTTTCAGTGGTTGTATATCAAGCAGGGACACGTTTGTTTGCATTTTGTTTTGCGATTTCGCCGGAACGATTGGAGAATCTCTGCAACGGATTGAAGCGCGCGTCCGAGTGAAGACATTGCTGCGCGTGCGCGAGCCGCAACAGAACACTGTATCCGCGCTACTGATCACTGTAACGAGCACATGATCACTTGATTAAAAAAAAACACATTTCAGCACTAGATCGCCTCGTTAACATTTAACAAACGAACAAAACGAATGCTCTGCTAGTTAACTGGAGATGTTTTATTTGTATTGGTACATCCGTACCGCGAGATGTTTCAAAAGTGGTGGGGACATGTCTATGTACAGAAGACAAATCTGCACCGTGCTTATAATAAACAGAATGATAGCATGCATTGTTGTGAATGCTGATAGAGTTTATCGTAATGGCTATTAGCGTTATTTTATTATTTTGTGGCAGAAACGAGCTTCATAGATCATCAAGAGGGCAAAGGTCAATTATCAAAGGTGCTCACGCGCTTGCTCGCACAGCCGCCAGCTCACTATTAATGAACGTGATTCGTCATTTATGATTTAATTGGGACCATCTTTATTCATCAGCAAATTTCTGCTAGAGTATTAGAGGGCTCGAGAGGGACTGAGTCGTTTTAATTGCGAGTGAGCTGGCAACACAACACGAAGCCATGCGGCGCGGGGGAAACGCAGCCAATATTTCATACATGCATCAGCACTTTACACTATTTCTATGTATTGATGATTAAAAAAGCTGATGACAGCACTTTTCCTCCCCTCAATAGTAGTATATATTTAATATGTTCCTATTTTGTTCAAGTGTGTGCATGCTAGCTGTTCTCATTATGGTCCTTTATGCAAATTCATGGATTTTTTTTAATCAAAGTAATTTAGAATGAAATCAAAACACACTAGTCAAGTCAAGTCACATTTATTTATTTCTATAGCGTTCACCAAGATTGTTTCAAAG
Organism: Meda fulgida; assembly: GCA_030578275.1. Taxonomy (NCBI): domain Eukaryota; kingdom Metazoa; phylum Chordata; class Actinopteri; order Cypriniformes; family Leuciscidae; genus Meda; species Meda fulgida. Next base: position 2,290,172 of record CM060624.1, read on the forward strand.
CAGATTCACAACAGAAAAATAACAATGATGCAACCTTCACAAATATGTGAGAAATTCAAATTCTGCTGTAAAGCAGCTCTAAAAGACAATAGTGTATTTATTCAGATGGATTCAGTTCAGTTCAAAGTGAACTAAAACACACTATTACAAAAACAAAAGATGTCTTTTTTAAGCAATAGGGAAAAGTGGTGGAAAACGCCATAAGCTACAAATACATTGTTTGCTAAAAATCTAATAACATTAAAACTCTGGACATTTTTCACACTTGGTTTATATAACTTATGTAATTGTCACTGAAACTAGGATAAATTAACTCTTCTAGACACATTTAACTTTTGTTTCACAAAAAAACTACCCTACATTTCTTCTTCAGTGTGATTTTGATGACTGAAACCAAAAGCGTTCAAACACCTTACCGAATGAGTTTATCTTATTGCAATAGTATAATCAAAGGAGCACGAAAGCTGCACAGAAACCGCTTTTGAAATGATAATGCGGACTGGAACAGAATGGAAATTATACACGTTTTGTATTGAACAAGGAAGCTTCCCCCCCCCAACGGATCGCTGGATGTCGTCACTGGGGAGCGTTTGAACAGCGATACACCTGTATTCATTGACAGGCAATTTGCACGAGCTTGAGGCGCGTTTAGCTTTGCAAGCGACGTGAGACTGTGCCTTATGTTTTAGTGGTCGGTTTGTTCAACTCAGATCCATTAGGAGTGTTTTGACCATTAGGTTCCTGTGCTCAAGCTCTCTCTCTCTTTCTTTGTGGAAGAAAAATAGGCGGCAGGGTTTGGGAAGACAGAGGCACCAAAAATAGAAGCCATTACTCCATTATTACAGCCTATCGTCTGTTGCTAGGCAATGGTATCAGATTAACACTAATTATCATTTTATCACACTTTCTTCTCTTCGACGTTGCCTCTTTCCTTGGCTTTCTCCTTCATTCCTCAGCAGAGCCGGAATCTCAAATAGGATCCTATGCATCGAAGTGCTGTCGGAAGCCTCTGAATCCATTAATCAACATATCTAGGTGCCGAGGCTTTTCATTCGCTGCCGTTATTACATGAGACTTAATGAATATTGGAGAAGCCAAAATCCAGCTAACATTCTCAGAACGTTCTGGCAAGGTTCTTTCAAAGTTATCAACAAACGTTCTACCAGTAACGTTAATAGAATGTTCGTTCAAAGTCTTTAATAATGTTCTAAAAACGTCAGCACAAAAATGTTACTTATGCATCAGTCAACTAACATTTTGTAAACGTTACTACTTACTTGTTCCAAAACATTCAACATTCAACACCCGATAATGTTTGTAAAATTAAAATGGAACATACTTTTAATGTTTTTGCTAACATTCACTTAAACAAGAAAACATTTTTTTAAAACTTTAAGGGGCCAAGCCCAAAGAAGGCAAAATAAGTCATGCCAACATGGCTGGAAGCATTAGACCAACTACAATGAGCAATTAAAGACATATGATTTTAGGCAAAATGGATGAAAAATCATAAATATAGTCACTAGTAATTTGATTTAATGGTTGATCACTTTCGACCAATAGGTGGCGCTGTGACCAAATTGATGTGGTGTGGTCAGAGTCATTTTGACATCATGCTATATCAAATGTGTTGATGCGGTAAACGAAAACGTTTTGTTCTATAAACACGAAATCCATAACTGTTTGCTGGCATGGTCTGAAGATGACGAGATTCGACTGTGGTGAAAATCGGACAAACGCTCTAGGAGGAGTTCGAAAAAGTAGGTTTGTAAAGAAAATCGAAATGGCGGACAGGAAGTTTGGCCGACTATGGCAAAATCAGTATATATGTTCGCGGCTTGACCCAAGGAATCTATTAAGATATTTACAGTAGGCTAATTTAATCAAATTTTTGTTATTAGTTATTAGCATTTTTGGAC